>JAEOAD010001845.1:6012500-6275000 GCA_036365145.1 Orientallactaga sibirica
TCCTCTTTTGTCCCCCCTCCCTATTCCCCACTGAATGTTTGCTTGATTTTTTTCAGACAGGATCTCTCTGTCTCTCTTTAGTTCCAGCTAACCTGTAACCCGAGCTACCCTGGCCCCATCTTTAAGATCTCAGGATGGACCCCAAGCCTCATCTTTAAGATCTCAGTACCTGCCCCCCTCAGGCTTACTTCTCCTTTCCATATGGCCTCGAGTTTGTAGGAGGGTGCTGAATCAGTGCATTTGAGTCGTGGGTGTTTTTCTCTGTTCCTGGTTCTGCCCGGCCCACCACAGAGGAGGGTTTCTATGAGCATAGGGGCACCTGTTGCCAGCTCAGACTTGGCATGGGGGTGTGTTCTGGGGACCTGCCATCTGCCCATTGTAGGGCAAACCTCACTGCTTAGGCATGTGTGGAGTTATTCATTGTCCTTTGTTCAACATGAAGAACCTCTCTCTCTCTCTCCTCTGTCTGTCTCTGGAGACAGGGTCTCATTTAGCCCAGGCTAGCCTTCAACTTTCTATGTAGCAGAAACTGATCTTGAACTTGTGATGTAATCCTCCTGCCTCTGGGTCACTGGCTTGCACACGCTGGTACTGGTAATGTTGAGTGATGTCAACATTCAAAAGCAATAGATCTTGAGTTCCAAGCAGAGTGACAGAGCGGACCTATTCTAGAAGTATCCAGAAAAGGCTGGAATGGTTTTTCATTCTGTGGGGAGGAATTTGGTGAGCTTCTTGTGAGCTAGAAGTGCTATTTTGTGGTTTAATTGGGGCTGGGCAAGAGACCTTGCTGGCTTTCCCCGGGTACCATTCTCACCCTTGGCGGGGCATCCTTGCAGCCCAGCGTGGGGAGGGGGTATGCCAATTCCTGCAGTGCCAGAACCCCTCACTTCCTGAGCTTGCTGAGGTCTCTGCTCCTTGTCCCAGCATTTCTGGAGGGGGGGCCAGTGGTATGTGTGTTATTACCGGCTTGGAGAGGCGCCAGCAGCCGGTGCAGGAGGATCCACCCGTGCCCTGGTGTTCACTGTCCTGTCTCTAAAGGTGAGTGCTTGCCCACAGCCCCATGCCAAGCACCCTGCTGGTTTCAGGCCCATGTGAGAGTTCTGGGATTGCTGGCTCTTGAGAAATGTGAGTCGCCTGCTCAGTAATCAGATCTGCCACCTGACTGCTGTATCCGAAGGTATTCACTTAGCGGTAATTAAGAGGAAAAGCTGGATTTTATTGGTTCCAACTGTTAGCGAAGGTTTCCATCACACTCGGGAGCCGCAGGGTACCCGGGATTCAAATGTTGTCCTGCGCCGCCCCCTGGCGGCCGCCCGGGGAAGCGCGTCCCGCAGCTCACCCATCACTCCAGCTCTCTTCCTCCCTTCTTAGCACTGACTGGGAAATTCACGCTGCTCACAAAAGAAAATGATTTCTCTAAAAGCCTTAGTAATTTTTAAAGTCTTTGGCCATAAGCCAAAGTAGCTTTTCAATAGTAGGACAGGCAAGAAAAGAAAATGCACTGTTCTCCGTGTCTGTGCGCTTTATTGTCAGAAGATGTTTTAATTAAATCCCTGAGCAGTGAGGGGCTAACTAGTATTTTATACCCTGCGCATCAAGAAAGATAAATGTAAATCAGCGTGCCTCAAAGCAGAGTGAATCACAAGAATTTTGTACGGTTAAGTTTCCCTTCATTTACACAGGATAAAAGCAGCGGCGAGAGAATCGCACGGGGAATTTTCATTTTGTCGTTAGTTCTGCTTCCTCCACTCAACGCAGGATTAATTTGTTCAACTAAAACAAATTGTGAAAATGCCAGAATGAATGATACCTGAAACCCTGTATACTAACATTTTTTTAAAGTAAGATTAAAAAGAACCTGGCACCCTGAGAGAATCCTCCAGATATTCTGAACACCCAGAAGACCAGTGATTGCCCCTAATATGGAAATTTTAACCAACCTTCACATCACTTCCGGCGTGGTGCAGTTCCACTGTGGCTTGCACTTTTGCTCAAAAGGATGGTGTTTAAACTGAGGGGTGAAAATTGTGGTTGTTTTTCCTTGGCTCAGATGCGATATATAACGGCTCTGGGAAAGAGTCTAAATTAAATATCATCTGAGTTGAGTGTCCCTTGCCCGAGAGGACCACTTTGGAAAACCCCAGGCCTTGTTTATGAATTTTGCACTCGAGCAGCCTGAAGCTCCGAGGAAGTGACCATCTGGGACAGATTACACAGCTGGTCAGTGATGAAGGGCGTCCCAGGCTCCTGCGAGCGCCTTTCCCCTCCACTGCCCTCCTCTCGGCTGAAGATTAATATTTATGTGCTCCTTTGCATGAGTCTACCATGTGCCGTCCTGCAAGTAAAATATACACATTTTAAAGAATTTGAGGAAATGTGCCCTCTTAGACAGATGGGATGAAAGTCAAAAGCCAGTCAAAAATTTGGGGTTCTGATTTAGACCTAGATTTCAGAATAATGTCCACAAAGCCCGTGCTGCTTGCATCATTACATGGAGGATAAAATCAGAGTGCAATGTGTGTCTTCACTACCTCCTTTTTTGGGGGGTGGAGGTGTTTCAGGTTTAAATTATTGTGCCTCTGTGTTTGATGACAATCCTCAGTGTCTCATGTCCCCAAGTGGTAGACAAAAGACTCTCTTGACAACCATCTTATCACCATGAACAATTAAATTATCAAAGTTCTTAGAACACCGCTTAATTCTGATGCATTGTGTAGCAAGCAGACAGCTTCAGGTTCGCTGAGATGAACTTCCAGACCAGGCACAGTTGTGGAGGAAGGGATTTATTGAAACTTACAGATCCAGGGGAAGTTCCATAATGGCAGAAGAAGCTGGCCTGCTCTTACAGGACCAGGCAAGGGAGAGAGGAAGCCAAAAGCCAAAAGCCACACAGCACAGCACACCTTAGGAACTCCAGCTAGGCACACTTTGCATATCTTTAAATTGAAATCTCAAACCTACCACCACACCTTAAGATCTGCCCAGTGACACTGCCTCCAGCCAGGTGGCTGCAGACGCAAACTACAAACTAATAAAACACTGAACATATTGGAGGCCATCTATTCAAACTCCCACACATTGTTATTTCTGTTCTATTACCATTTGATTTTTAGAAACTTTGCATGTCTGTTTCTATGCTTCAGACAATGCAGATCTTTCGAAATTACTTCTGTTTCCATCTTCAACTCCACAACAGCAGATGAATTATCTACTAAATGTCTGTCTGCTCATTCCATGATATGTGTTTCTGTCCAGTCTATAGTCCATCTCGATATATTTGCAGACTGCTAGACTAACACAGCAGCCTGCCTGCTTATATTGGACTCCAGAGTTCTTTTCCTTTGGGTTTATGTCACAAGGGCTTTTCCTCTGCACAGAAGTTGTCTCTGTGTGAGCAGACTGCTGTGTGCAGCTTTGCATTTTGACGTTATTTGACTGTCTTGTATGGCGTCCTCGTCCTGTGACCTCCTCACTGCTCTTTGAGTCCTGTGTGCACCACTGCCTATCTGTTCCTCAGTGTGGATTCTGCTCTTTCCCAGGGCCAGTCATTAATTTTTATTTTTTGTTGTTTAATTTCTATTTTTCTGCTCTCTTTCTTGTAGCTCTTCTGTAGTCTTTTGTATTCTTTCTAGCTTCACTATTTGTCTTCTGTTTGATGATGCATTGGGTCCATGTTTCTGTGTATTTTCTAGTTCTGGATAGTCCCAGTTATTTTTTAATTTGGTAAAATAGACAAACAAAACTTTTTTTCTTTCCCTGTGACACTGCAGACTGAACCTAGGATATGGCCATGCTAGGCAAGTTCCCTCCTGCTATGCCGCTTTTGCAGCTTTTAAAAAAAAAAATGGACACATGTTCTCACTGTGTTGTGCAAGCTGGCCTTGAGCTCATTTTATAGCCCAGACAATCCTTGAACTTGCAATCCTCCTTCCTCAGCATGCCAAGTAGGTGAGATGACAGGCTTGTGCCACCAGGCATGGTACTTTTAACGTTTTAAAAATAGGTTTATTTATTTATTTGCAAGCAAAGAGAGACAGATAGGAGAGAGAGGGAGAGATGCATGCACCATTTTATGAGGATGAAGACGATGATGATGAATAACTAAGTTCTACTGCAGGTTTTTCTTCTCTATAAAGCATTTAATCCCCCCAAGTACACAAATCACACCTTTTAAAGAAAAAAAAACTGAAATGTAAAAAAAGAAAAGAATTACTTTGAGACTCCACCTCACTCTTGTCAGAATGGCTGTCATCAAGAAAACAAATGTCAAGAAATGCTGGCGAGGATGTGGAAAGGGGAGACATTCTGCACTGTTGGTGGGAATGTAATCTGGTCCAGCCATTGTGGAAATCAGTGTGGAGGTTCCTGAGACAGCTAAAAATAGATTTACCATATGACCCAGCTATGCCACTCATAGGCATATATTTTCTCATCGCACTACCTTCGAGATACAACCATGTTTATTTCTGCCTTATTCACAAGAGCTCAGAAATGAAACCAGCCTAGATGTCCCTCAACTGATGAACTGACAATGAAGATGTGGTACATTTATACAATGGATTTCTATTCAGTGGTAAAGAAAAATGAAATTGGGCTGGAGAGATGGCTTAAGGTTTAAGGCGCCTGCCTCCTAAGCCTAAGTATGCTGGTTCCAATCTCCAGCGGTTCCAATCTCCAGGTCCCACGTTTAGCCAGATGCAAAGTGATGCAAGGGTGCAATGCCCCACTTGACCACAAGAGGGCATATGCATCTGGATTTCGTTCACAGCAGCTGAGAGACTGCTGGCGCGCCCATTCTCTATCTGTCTCCCTCTACCCTCTCTCTCTGTCTGTCTCTCTCTGTGTCTCTCTCTAAAAAAATAAAAATAAACAAATAAATAAATAAAAGAAAAATGAAATCTAAAAAATTTCAGGAAAATGAATGGATCTGGAAAAGATTATATTAAGTGAGATAACTCAGGCCCAGAAAACCAAATGCAGTATGTTTTCTCTCATATGTGTATCCTAGTTACAAATGTTCATACTACTATGTGAATTGGAATGAAAATTGGTAGCAATGACCAGTAAGCTAGAAAGGGCCTATAAGGGAGGAGAGAGGGGAACTTAAGGGGATGGTATGTACTTAAGTAGATAAACAGATTACTGAGGGCATAATAGCCTAAGTGAGGTCACAGGAAGAGACTGAGTAAAAGAAGGGTGGGGAGAGTTCATCTAAGATGAACTAAGTTCATCTAAGTTCATTTAAGATGTTATGAATAATCCATATGGAACCTATTTATTGGATAATGGTGCACTCAGAAGCCATAGACTTTTTCTAGAAATTTTTCAGTGCCAGAGATAGGATACCTTCCAGTGAGTTTTTGGCCAGGGAGGTCCCTGATGTCCCCAAAACATAACAGACTATTTCCAAGACTCTTGGTTTCCCACCAGAAATAGATGGTAAGATCCTATTGCTGAAGACTCCACATGCTTTGGCTGCCAGGTCACTGAGAAATTAAGTTGGAGCTGAGCTGAAACTTCCTCCCTGTGAACCAGCTGGCAGAAAGCTAGAAAAAAGCTGCACTGCAATCAGACCTATGGGAAAGAAAAGTCATCAGTGGTGATAAACAACAGTGGACACTTCACGCCTTCAGTTTGGCCAGCCAGGCCAAATGAGCCAACAGGTGCAATAGTGGCATGTCTGCTATGGGGGAAACCTACCGCTCTCTAATTGGACTGGAGACCTACTCCATGGGAAGGAATACATGCCTGGTACTGAAAACCTAATCAAAAGCCTAATGGCAGGGGAGGTCATGAGCCCTAGGAGTGTAACTCTTGCTCTTGTTTGGCTAAATGCATATATTATGCCCAGCAAATTTCCCTGTAAGCACTTTCCTTAACATTCATACTAATATATGAATGCTACTCTCACTTTTGGTTAGAGAAGCTTCTCTTTTCAGATGGAAGTGACCACTGGGATGGCCCATAAATCCCCATAGTGCTGAGAGAAGTGACAGTGGAGTGCTCAGCACTGAAACATCTCTATCCCACCTTCCAAGTCTCTGGGTCCATTGTGGAAGAGGTGGCAGAAAGAATGTAAGAGCCAAAGGAAGGCTAGGACTGCTTAAAATGCAACCTTCCAGACACAAAAATGGCCGGGATGTCCATGACCTCACAGTGCCTGACACTACCTTGACAAGACCATCATAATAGGAGGAAAGATGATAACATCAAAATAAAAGACAGAGTAACTGAGAGGGGAGGGGATAAGATGTGAAGTGAATTTGTGAAGAGGAAAGCAGGGGAAGGAAGAGAAATATCATGGTTTATTATGCATTGTTATGAAGTTATTAATAATTATTTAAATATCTGCTTCAGGGCTGGAGAGATGGCTCAGCAGTTAAAGGTGCCTGCTTGCAAAGCCTGACAACCCAGGTTGGATTCCTAAGTACCCATATAAAGTGGCTCATGTGTCTAGAGATTTTTATGTAGTGACTGGAGGCAATACTCCCCCTTTTTCTCTCTGCCTACCTCTCTCTCTCTCTCTCTCAAATAAATAAATAAAAATATTTTTTTAAAACCTGAGCTGGGGCTGGAGAGATGGTCATTGGTTAAGACGCTTGCCTGGCAAAGCCTAATGACCCAGGTTTGATTCTCTAGTACCAACATAAAGCCAGATGCACAAAGTGGCCCATGCATGTGGAGTTTGTCAGCTAGAGACCCTGGCAAGCCTAGTCACTGTGTCTGTATATTCTCTCTGTCTGTGTGTCTATCTCTCTTCTCTCTATTTGAAAATAAATTTTTAAAAAGTTATTATTTTCAATTTAAAAATTACCCGAGTCTATGGAGAGCAGACATTTAACATTCAAACCACAACACTAACAATTCAAGATTAGGTTGCAGTCAGGTTCGCATTGCTGGCAGAAATCACCCAACCAAGTGCAGTTTGTGGGGGAAAATAAAGGGTTTATTTTGGCTTACAGCCTCGAGGGGAAGCTCCATGATGGCAGGGGGCAAACGATGGCATGAGCAGAGGTTGGACATCACCTCCTCGCCAACATCAGGTAGAAAACAGGGACAGGAGAGTGTGCCAAACACTGGCAAGGGGACACTGGCTATAATACCCATAAGCCCGCCCCCAACAATACACTGCCTTCAAGAGGCTTTAATTCCCAAATTCCTATTAGCTGGGAACCTAGCATTCAGAACATCTAAGTTTATGGAGGACACCTGAATCAAACCACAACATTCCACCCCCGGCCCCCATAAACTGATAACTATAAATGATATAAAATGCAATGCATTCAGTCCATATTTAAAAGTCCCCATATTTTTTATCAGTCCTAATGATGTTCAAAAACATTCCCACAGTCCAAGATCTTTTTTTAAAATTAATTATTTTTTTTTAAAGAGAGACACAGAGAGAAACAGACAGAAAGAGAGGGAGAGGGAGACAGATAGAGATGGGCACACCAGCAGTCTCTCAGCTGCTGTGAACGAAATCCAGATGCGTGGTCAAGTGGGGCATTGCACCCTTGCATCACTTTGCATCTGGCTAAACGTGGGACCTGGAGATTGGAACCACTGGAGATTGGAACCAGCATTCTTAGGCTTAGGAGGCAGGCGCCTTAACCACTAAGCCATCTCTCCAGCCCCAGCCCAAGATCTTTTAACTGAGTCATAATGCCTAAAGAATCCCTCAAAACTCATAATGGCACACAACAAACACTCACACTGCAAAAGATGGCATTGGGCATAACAAAGAAATATTCAACCAGTAAAAGATTTAAACAGGGCAAACATCAAATGCTATAGCTCCAAGTCCAACAACTCTAGTCAATGACAAGTCTCCAAGTCCGACAATTCTAACCAGCAACAAGTCCCTGGAGTTCCAACACCGCCCTTCCAGCAAGGCTACTCACAGTCCTGGAAATCTTCATCCGGCCCAGCAGCTCTCCTTACCAGCCATGTCATGGTCCCGCCATCTCCACTCAGTCTCCACTGCAACCCACGGTTCACCCTCATGGCTCCATCAGGTCTCCATGCAGGCATCCAGCAAACCTGCTTCATACTGAACCATGGTCATTTCCAAAACACAAGACAGTGTTGCAAACTTAATGACCCTCTCTTTCCTGCATTTCTTGTACTGCATGATACCAGGTAGGGTGCCAATTTGTTAATCCAGGGGGGAATAAAGCAGACTTTGAAGAACTTTGAGCACTCAGGCCCTTTCAAAAGACTCTCCATTCTTCCTGTTTTCCCAGTGCAGGTCAGCTGGCCCAATATCAAAGGTTGTAATCTCTCATATAATTGCAGCTGAACGAACAGAAATTTCAGCCCAAAGATTTCATTTCTGTGCCATATCCCTCTTCTCACACCAGTCCATTTCCATGCAGAGCAACCCTGTACAAATTCTCATGAGTGGGCATAACAGCAAGCCTGTCATGCAAACTGCTTCTAGCTCAGTTCAGTCAAAGCTCTTTCTCACCCTCACACCAAACCTCACAGTCCATAGTCCATACTGCATTCAGGTCTTTCAACTCTGACTAGAATAGTCCATCATGCTGTACTTACAGCACTGCAAGGCATCTCTTAGGCCAAGGTTTCAAATCCTTCCACATTACTCTTGAAAATCAGCTCCAAAAGGCCAAAACCACATAGTCAGGTGTCTGGCAGCAATGCCACTCTTGGTACCAACTTTACTGTTGCAGTTAGGTTCACATTGCTGGCAGAAATCACCTGACCAAGAGCAGCTTGTGGGAATAAAAAAGGGGTTTAGGGCTGGAGAGATGGCTTAGCAGTTAAGCGCTTGCCTATGAAGCCAAAGTACCCCAGTTCAAGGCTCGATTCCCCAGTACCCACGTAAGCCAGGTGCACAAGGTGGCACATGCATCTGGAGTCCATTTGCAGTGGCTGGAGGCCTTGGTGTGCCCATTCTATTTCTCTGCCTCTTTCTCTCTCTGTAGCTCTCAAAAAAAATAGATAAAAATAAACAAAAAAAATTTAAGGGTTTATTTTGGCTTACAGACTCAAGGGGAAGCTCCATGATGGCAGGGGAAGATGATGGCATGAGCAGAGGGTGGACATCACCTCCTCACCAATATCAGGTGGACAACAGGAGAGTGTGTCAAACACTGGCAAGGGGACACTGGCTATAACACCCATAAGCTTGCCCCCAATAATACAATGCCTCCAGGAGGTTTTAATTCCCAAATCTCCATCAGCTGTGAACCCTAACATTCAGAACATCTAAGTTTATGGGGGACACCTGAATCAAACCATCACACAAGGTCTCCCGGTCATAGATGATATGTTTTTCCAAGACACACTTCCCTCCCTCACGCTAGGACCTAGAACCAATTACCCACTCAGCAAATATTTTTCAAATAAATGAATGTGTCATGAAGTAAATGGTTTATGCATCAAATGATGACATGAGCTCTCGTGCTCTTGATGTGTTTTCAAAGTTTCTTAGAAGTCCATGACAGCCATGTAATGTCCTTCCAGGTTCCAGTGTGGAGGAGATGCTGAGTTTGCAGAGTAAATTTCCACTTCCTGCGCTTGTTGAAGAACCTCAGATGGCACTGGGGACAAAATACTACATTTTGAAAAGATAAGAGTTACTAACTTCTAGGCCAGAAAATGTGATTTTTGCCAGTGCAAAGTGATAATTGCTCAAGGCTGAGCCACTTTCTGTGTCCTGGAGACAGCCACCTTGGTTGCTTTGGCAGAGAAGAGGCTAGAATGTGAGAGTTCCTGGGGCTCAGCTGTGGACAACACGCCCACACCGCAGTGTTCCTGACACTGGAGAGGCAGTTCACTTCGTCACAGCTGAGACTTTTCGGCATCATCTTTTCAGGACAGTTGAAGGAAGTGGAATATCCCAGAAGACATCTGCCTGCGTTGCGTTAAAGACTAAAACGCTCCTTCAGCCACCTGCCGAGCACACTAGAGCCGCTCAGGGACTGACGTAGCTGGAGACCCTTAAGGAGAGTGAAGAGGTGCACACGTGATTCGGCCTGGTCACTTATGAGGGTTGTTTCATCAGAGCTTTGCTGAAGACGCGTCTCTGGAGGAAGAGGTGAGTGTGAGCTCACAAGGCTGAAGGAGATGTTGGAAAACCAAAAAACTTTGTTCTGCGTTCAGGCGGTGGAAACTTCAGCTTGCTTGAGACTGGCTCTGAAGGCTTTTAAATTTATTTTCTCATGAATGGCATTTTATTTTTCATCAGAACATGTTAATTGTACAAGAGCCTTTTAAAACATGTTTTATTTATTTGCAAGAAGAGAGAGGGGAGAGGGAGTGAGAGAGAGAGAGAGAAGGAGAGGATGTGTTTGCCAGAAGCCTCCTGCCACTGCAAACAAACTCCAGATGTGTGCACCACTTTTGTGCATCTGGCTTTATGTGGATATTACAGTATTGAAATGGGGCCCTGAGGCTTTGCAAGCAAGTGCACTTAACTGCTGAGCCATCTCTCTAACCCCATACAAGAGCCTTTTAAATTGAAATGTGTAACTTCATCATATGAAAGGAACACGTGTCATCAGAGAAAGTGATTGTGTGGATGACAAAGAAAATTAGTTCAACTCCAGAATCTCAGAAAGTTCAGTTATTTCATGAATTATTCCACCCTTTTCAGACTATGTGTGTGTGTGTGATGTATATGTATGTACATATGTATATTCATATGCATGTGGGCACATTTGTGTGGATTCTCATGTACATGTATGCATGTGGAGTCCAGAGGTTGGCACTGGCTGTCTTCCTCAGTTGCTCTCCACTTTATTTTTGAGGTAGGGTCTCTCACTGAACCGAGGACTCACTGATTCAACTATACCAGCTGGCTGGCCTGCCCGGGGATCCTCCCATCTTCACATCCCTAGAGTTGAGCTTACAAGTGTACACCACCACACCTGGATTTTTATGTGGGCACTAGGGGTCCAAACTCAGCTGCTCAAGCTTTTGGGGGAGGCACTCTGCCCACTGAGCCATGTCCCCAGCCACTGACACTATTTTCCATTTGCTAAAACATGCCTGTAAGACTCTATATCCACGTTGTCATCACAAAGAACATTTGCAAGTGACCTCGACCAGGAACATGCCCATAGCACTTGACACAGCGCCTGCACACTCTCACATCAGTCCTGGTCCAGACATCAGGACCCTCCTCATCCATTTGAAGTTCACTTTATGCGGAAGCAAAATGTATTTATTCTTTGCACAACTTGTGTTGAATTCATTTTCTTTTTTAATCCAGAAGAATGTCCTCACGGTTCCTCATGACAAGATAGATATGAGTCATACTCTCCTTGAGGATTCTGCACAACACTGCTCCAACAGATTGAGCCAAGCAGCTCCCCAAATCTTTCTCTAGAATCCATACTTACGCCTTGGTAGTAAGTTGGTCAGTTAATTATAAGATCCAAGCTGAGCTCTGTTCAGAACCTTACTTTATGATTGCTACAAAGAGAAATGAGCTTAAAGCTCTCCTTAGATATTAAGCAAATGTACCTGGTCCAGGAAATCCCCATGTTCAGTTTAGCGATGAGCCTCCTGCCGCACGTGACCTCAGGGGTTTGGGTAACATCTAGTGACAAGCCTCAAATTCACCCGCACTCTTGCCAGTAGGCTGGGGCTCAGGGTGGCTGTTCAGTGGGGAGTGGCCTCAGGGAGCCACTGCTGTGGCGAGCATCACCTCACATTGAAGAACCTGTGTGTGAGAGTGGATCTCAGTGGTCAATCTGACAGGCTCTAAAAACACCTCGGAGACAAATCCCTGGGCATGTCTGTGAAGGAGTTTCTAGATTAGCTTCATTGAGACTAGTGGACCCACCCTAACTGTGGACGGCACCTCCCACGGGCTGGGGTCCTGGACTGAAGAGAAAAGAGAAAGCTAGCTGAGCATTAGGGTCCATCTCTCTCTGCTTCCTGACCGTGTGTGGATGGCCAGCTACTTCCCGCTCCTGCCACCGGGACTTCCCCACCATGATATGCCGGTCCTCACACGGGGCACCAGTTGCTGGTTCTTTTCCTCCACCACTGGTAGGTAGAGCGGAAGAGAGAGAGAGTCGGGCCAGCCGCTTCTCTCGAGGCTGAGCGGGAAGGCGGGTGTCGGCGACTCAAAAACCTCCCCAAGCCACCGGGGAAAAGAAAACCACATTGAGCCGGGAGTCCGTCAAGGGCGGAAAACTCTCCGTTTATTGTCATGGGAAGGTGTTTATATATTTTGAGAAAGAGGGTGGGAAAAAGGATGAGATAAAGGTGTAAGGGCCAATAGTATTTCACCACGTCAGCAGTAGCTGGGCGGAGGCAGTTTCGGCTCAGGTGCTGAGTCACTCCAAGGACAGCTCGCAAAACTCTAGTCAGGCTCCACTAGGCCTCACAAGCAGGAGTAGGCCAAGGACAGGTCGCTAAACTCTAGCTGGGCTCAGAAATTTCCACTAGGCCTCACACCAGGGCCTCTTAGGGCCCAACGATGATAGAGTGTATACCTGTTCGCAGAAATAAACCTTTCCTTCCTTGATCACGGCGATGAGAAAAGTAATTACTATGCCAAACCTTAATCTCTCCTGACCTGCCTCTCCTGTACACCTGAAACAGAATAATGGCATGACAGAAGCGCTCTCCTCACCCCCCATGCACTGGAAGGTGGTGGAAGGTGTGTACACTCTGAGGCATTGTAATGCCTCCTTCCACAAGCATGTCCCCACATCTTGCTTTTCCCAGGCTTGTGACTCAAGGGCAAAAGTGTTTTCTTTGCACCTGCCTCTCCACTCATCTGAGCCCAGCATCAATTGAAACACATACAACCAAGCCACTTTTCATGCTCTTGTGCTGAAAACTGGCAAGAATCCTGGGACAAAGACTTATTAAAGAGAAGGACATGGGGATTATGTGTGTGTGCAGGACCCAACGGCGAGTGCAGAAGAGGCAGTGGGTGGAAAGGATGGCTGCACTGGTGACATCCATCATGGAAGAAGTGACATGTTTCAAAGCTGTGCTCAGCCAAGACAACAAAAGCACATATTCAGGTTGGTCTTGAGGGGCCTCCAGGATTGCCTCGGGCTCCATATTTCCACCTGTAGTTCAACATTAATCTGCCCTCATCCACACTTTGTCCTCATAGAGAGAGATTGTAATGGGCCTTATTCATGCCCACAGTGGAGTGCTTTCCCCTTTGAGAGCGCCAAGCTCATTGTTACATTAAACCATCTTCCTGGTTCTTGAAAGCTAGGCTTATATAGTGAGACCTTGGAGTGTCTTGTAGAGGAAAATAGGCACGTTGAGATCAGGAAAGATAAATCAGAGTGACTGAAGAGCTCATTCCAAGACAGGCCCCAAGGCTGGCTGCCACTCAGCTCAGAGCAGGGAGCTCCCCTCAGAAGTGCATAACTGGTTCTCACAGAGATAGGGCAAGAGGAGGAAGAGGAGGCAGGAGACAGATAGTCGGACCAGCCCAAACCACTGCACTGAGACGTGAGCATCCGAAAGCCCTGGGCGACTTCATTTCCTCTCACTCTGGCCTCTGTGTGTTTGCTGTTCACACGTGCTTATCAGCGCCTCTGAGTGTGGGTAAGCACCTCTGTTCACATGTGCCCTTGTGTCTGTGTGATCACCCGGGATGCTTTGAGTGTGTTGTCCCCCAAAGCCTCTTGTGTTTTGAATGCTTGGTCCCCCGCTATTGGCGGTTTGTGAGGTAGAGAGGAGTGTTTCTGCCAGTGGGCCTAGGAGTGTTACAGCCCAGCTTCCCCCTTGCCAGAGCTCAGCTCAGTCTTGCTGTGACGCCCAGTCTCTGCTCTGCCATCCTTCCCCTGCCGTGCCATGCTGAAGCTCCACCTGAGACTCTAAGCCAGAAGAAACCCTTCCTCCCATCAGCTGCTTTGGTCAGGTGTGTTGTCCCAGCAACAGACACTGACCATAACAGTTCCTCTGATCACACAGGCCCCCAGGGTCTTGCACTCGCCAAGGAGGGGCTGCACGCTGCTGCTGGGGTTCTGAAGCTCTTGGGTTTCTGCAATCTATGACTGTGTATGATCTCAGAGACTGCCACACCTGGTGGTGTGTCAGGGTTAGGTGGGTGTGATCCCCAGGCTTCGGGTGGGTTTCAGATGGGTTTTGGTGGCCACAGTGGAGGAAGCAGTGGAGGAGGATAAAGATGCTCCCCGTGCGGCGTGTGCGTGTGCGTGTGTGTGCATGCCACAGTCCACCCCATACGAATGCTGTTGTTCACACCTCGGGAAGGGCGGTCACCCCGGTAGTCACTGCCCATGCTCATTTGTCATGGCTTTTCTCTGAGAGTTGATATTGGGCTTCCAGGTGACCAAGACTTTCCGTGTCCCCTGTGACTAACCCAGTGGGACATGCTGGCTCCCTCTACAGCACTTCTGAGGCTGAGGCTTCCATAGAAAAGTGAGCTCTGCTGAGGCACATCGAGGGCTCCTCAAAGACCCAGTCACGCACCTGTGCAGTGACATGAAATCTGAGCAGCCACAGCAAGACCTGGACGGGCAGATCTACCAAGTCCCTGAGTTTTCATTAAGTAATCAAAACAATCAAACACTGAGGAAAATTCGAATCGTTGCCCAATGACGGACAAAGGAACACCTGTGCTTCCGATCCACACTCCAATAATCCCCCAGGAAACTCCTGTTAGAGTCACCATGGAGGAAAAGTTCAGAAAGCTTAAATGTAGGTTCAAAGTTAAAGGCATGTCTTTTCTCTTCTTTTCTTTTCTTTCTCTTCTCTTCTTTTCCTTTCTTTTCTTCCTTTCCTGCCATGATATTGAGAACAAGCCAAGGCCACACAATTGTAATTACTCCAAGGGTTAAAGGAGTGAGTTTTCCAGTGCTGAGGGTCTCCTGCAGGCTGGTTCTGAAAGTGTTTCCAGTCCTGAGCTTCCCTCAGTGTAAACAAAGGCCTCCTGGGGTCCTGTCACAAAGACTAGGAGTTGAAGTAAGTTTTTCAAAGGACCAGACAGGAATGCAGATACAAAGGAGCTCCCACACTCATTTTCCCACAGGAACCACCGCAGGAGGGTGCCTTCAATTTTCTTCATTATTTCTATTGTAGCCACATCTAGAGCAGCACTCAGAGAGGTGAAGATAGCTGGAACATATATGTTAACTAGGAACTTGGAAGGGAAAGCCATTCTTTTTACAGGCATTTTCTTAACAGCTCCAGCTTTATTATGCCTGCTTTATGTGTTTCTTTATGTAGTTTGGTTTTGATACTTTTGTATCCTAATATTCTCTCAAAGTCAATAGCGTGAAGAGAGTTCATCTCTTCCCCTGGGTATCACAATTAGAACCAGCACCATAGGTTTTCCACAGTCACCTGCAATCATTGGAAAACCCTCTAGTCGGGCGCTTCAGGGAATGGGGCTGTGCAGCCGTCAGTTCCCGAGGATGGGTGGGACGAGACATTTGCTTTTGTCAGCATGTAGCATAACTCATGGTGGGTGTCTCCAGGTGACATCAGGGCCCAGAGGGCCACCCTCTTTATATCCCCACCCATTTCTTCTGACTTCTCAGGAGTTAATAAACATTCCATGGTTTTAGAGCATTTGAATTGGGGTGTTTGCAAAAACATAGAAATATTTTACATGTGTAAATGTAAACATTTAAAAAATAAAAATGTAAACATTTAGATCATGTTATGCCCTAATTTTTGTTAGCTTTTTTAAATTGACAACTTCTACACTTATAGACAATAAACCATGATATCTCCCTCCCCTTTCTCCATTCCCCTTCAGAACTCCACTCTCCACCATATTTCCACCCTCTCTCCATTAGTCTCTCCTTTAATTTGACGTGATCATCTTTTTCTCCTATTATGAGGGTCTTGAGAAGGTATTGCTAGGCACTGTGAGGTCATGGATATCAAGGCCAATTTCTGTCTGGACAGTTGCCTTGTTCCTTTGGCTCTAACATTCATTTCACCATCTCTTCTGCAATGGACCCTGAGCCTTGGAGGGTGTGACAGAGATGTTTCAGTGCTGGGCACTCCTCCATCCCTTCTTCTCAGCACTATGTTGCCTTTTGGGTCATCCCAGTGGGCATCTCCATCTGAAAAGAGAAGTTTCTCTAACCAGAAGTGAGAATAGCATTAATACATGAACATGAACATCAAGTGTAGTGCTTTCAGGGCAGTTTGGTGGGAATAATATATACATTTAGCCAGACAAGATCATGCTTTATACCCCTAAGGCTCATGACTTCCCATGCCATAGACTTTTGTTTAGTTTTTTCAGTACCAGGTATGTATTCCCTCCCATAGAGAGGGCCTTCAGTCCAATTAGAGAGCAGTTGGTTTCCCCAGAGCAGGCATGCCACTATTGCACCCATTCTGTCATTTGGCCTGTCTGGCCAAACTTGAATATTCAGTGTCCACTGTTTTCACTGCTGATGATTTCTGTCTCCCATATGGCTGCATGCAGTGCAGCTTTTTCCAGCTTTCAGTTGGCTGGTCTACAGGGAGAAGGTTGCTTGCTTTCTCAGTGACCTTGCCTCTCAGGCAAGAGATGTCTTCAGCAATAGGGTCTTATCATCTGTTTCTCAAGGGAAACCAAGAGCTTTGGCAAAAGCCTTTAATATTTTGGAGACTACCGGGACCTCCTTGGCCAACAACTCACTGGAAGGTATCCCATCCCAGGTACTGAAAATTTTCTAGTAACAGTCTACAGCTTCTAGATGTGCCATTATTCAAAAAAGTAGGTTTGCATAAGTCTTATTCACAATATCTTGAATTTAGATTGACCCTCCCCTGCCCTTTTTTTTTTCTTCCCATGGCCCTAGGGCCATTCTCTTCCCATGGCCTCACTTATGGCCATTCCCCCCTGTAATCTGTTCTTTACTTATTGTTTTTGTTTTTTTTGTTTTTAAGTCCTTGGCCCAGGCCCTTAACTATGTAGTCTCCCTTGAACCGGTGATCCCCTTCTGCCTTTTTATACCAACACCACGCCTACTCTTATTTTTTATACTGTGCTCATACTGCTATAACAAAATGCCATAACTTGGATGGCTTATAAACAGAGAGGGTTGATGCTCACAGTTCTGTAAGCTGAGAGGTCCTTTTTTATTTGCATTCCCAGCTACCCACATCCCTGACTTCCCTCCATCTGCAAGTCTGTTGGTTCACATTAACCTTCAGCTCTCACTGCACGGCTGCTTGGAACCTTTGTCCAGGGTGGTGTGAAGGAATTCACGCTCTGACCAGACAGCCTATGCACAGACCTGCCTTCCCTAGGTTGGGCTGAGCCAAAGTGCCCTTATTAAGCCTGTGTCCACCCCAGCTTGTGTTCCTTTTCTACTGAAGACAGGTCCTAGGGACACAGCCCAAGACAGTGAAGGGTCACAAACAGGTTTAATGGGCTAAATTTCCTGTGCGAGCATAGGGAGTTTTCAAGAGGAAAGGAAAAATCAGAACTGATCAATAAAGCCCAACTCCCTTCCAGACTCTGGTTGTACCTCACAAAAACACCAGCGGAAAGGACATAGAAATGTCCGTGTTACAGACAGCAAGCACTGAAGACCTGGTGTGTCCTTAACTGATGCAGGATTGTTGCTTATATGTCTACTGATAATCCTAACCAAAATCATGAAAGAAGAGCTTTAAAAGAATTCTAAGAAAAACTGCATAAAGTCGCAGTCCATGCATGTTTTGACGTCTGCTCCTCAGAACTGAGAGATGATGTAGACCAAAATTATAGGAGGATTTCATCATCCTGAACACCAAAATTAGCATTCACGTCACACTGGAATATAGATTGTCCTGTATTCAACATTTATATAATAAATTTATTTCTAAAACACACATAGAAAATTTACTGAAATTACACAAATTATAGCCTAGGAATCATATCTCCAGACAACTATGATGATGTCTGTTTTATACCCTCCATATTCTCTGATTGTGAGCATTGGGATTAAACGTAAAGCAATGTGGGAAGGATCATGATCTAATCCTATAGTTTCACAGCATAGAGACCTAAGCAAGTAGTGGATCTGCTGCAGTCAGGTTTGCATTACTGGCAGGAAACACCCAACTAAGAGCAGCTTGCGGCGGGGAAAAAAGGGTTTGTTTTGGTTTATAGACTAGAGGGGAAGCTCCATGATGGCAGGGGAAACGATGGCATGAGCAGAGGGTGGACATCATATCCTTGGCAACATCAGGTGGACAACATCAACAGGAGAGTGTGCCAAACACACAATACACTGCCTCCAGGAAGTTTTAATTGCCAAATTGCTATCAGCTAAGGACCTAGCATTCAGAACACCTAAGTTTATGGGGGACACCTATATCAAAGCACCACAATATCAAAGATAAATTGATAATGGGGTGTTGACCTACCTTTGCATTGCTGGGACAAAACACCCAACTAAAAGCAGCTGATGGGTTTATTTCAGCCTAGATTTGAGATGAAGTTTTATCATGGCAGAAAAAAATGGACACCACTTCTTGCCATAGGAGCTGGCATTGAACAGCAAGAGAATGAGCTGACTTCTGGCAAGAAGCTAGCGAACACCCCAAAGCCCTCCCTCAGTAACACATCTCCTCCAACGTGCCATCAGCTGCAGACTAACCACTCAGAACATGTGAGTCTATAGTTACATAAGATTCAAACCACCACATCATGTATTCAAAGTTAAGAAAATATACCAGGCATGGTGGTGCATGCCCATAGTCCCAGCTACTGAAGAAGGTGAGGCACAATGATCAGTTGAACTCAAGAGGGAGACAACAGCGTTAGGTAGGACAACAGATCCAAGATGGAGTCCTGATGAAAGAAGAGAGACAAACAACCTGGCTCTTCTTGTGATGGCAACTCATCCTCTGATTACCTCCTCCATTTGGTCTCTGTCCCTCTGATTAATTAGCTTCTCCATTTGGTCCCTACTCTCCCTTGAATTCTTCAGTCCTCTGTTCTCTGAATGCCCTCCCAAAGGAAGAAAATCGTAAGAACCCAAAGTACCTCACTAGACTTACTGGACTGTTCTCTCTCCTCCCGTGAGACAGCGCAGCAGCTCTGGCCCCCAAGAAAAAGCTTTTTCCTGCCTCAGACTGGTCATATGTGGTCTTTGGTCTTTCACAAACTTTACAGACAGTAGAGAACACAGCAAGACCCCATCGTCACATACACAATACCTTATCATCACACACATAAGACCCCACCATGTACACAAGATCCCATCATCACAAAAACAAGACCTAATCATTCATAACAAATACGATCCCTCATAATCACACACAAGACCCCCCCCCTCTCACACACACACACACAAGAACTCAACATCATACACACAGGACCTCATTATCAAACACACAAGACCTCAGCACACATGCACAAATTCTCATCTCACACACACACAAGAACTCACCATCATACATTCAAGACCTCTTCATCAAACACACGATCTCATCAAACACACAAAACAAAAGTGTCAGGAAAATGATATCTACTGCAAAGAATCATGGTTTATTTGACATCAGGGATGTAGAAGTTACAGTAAGGCATTAGCTACCAATCCAGAAACAAAAAGCAAATCATTTATACTGAATAACTGTTCTTTTCAATGCAGTGTGACTCACAGTGTTAGAGGTGGAGAGTCCAGCATGGTGTGGACAGTGTGGACATGCAGTGGGACTCACAGTGTTAGAGGTGGAGAGTCCAGCATGGTGTGGACAGTGTGGTGATGCAGTGTGACTCACAGTGTTAGAGGTGGAGAGTCCAGCATGGTGTGGACAGTGTGGTGATGCAGTGTGACTCACAGTGTTAGAGGTGGAGAGTCCAGCATGGTGTGGACAGTGTGGTGATGCAGTGTGACTCACAGTGTTAGAGGTGGAGAGTCCAGCATGGTGTGGACAGTGTGGTGATGCAGTGTGACTCACAGTGTTAGAGGTGGAGAGTCCAGCATGGTGTGGACAGTGTGGTGATGCAGTGGGACTCACAGTGTTAGAGGTGGAGAGTCCAGCATGGTGTGGACAGTGTGGTGATGCAGTGTGACTCACAGTGTTAGAGGTGGAGAGTCCAGCATGGTGTGGACAGTGTGGTGATGCAGTGTGACTCACAGTGTTAGAGGTGGAGAGTCCAGCATGGGGACAGTCCAGCAGTGTTGGTGGGAGTCCAGCATGGTGGGGACAGTGTGGTGATGCAGTGTGACTCACAGTGGTAGAGGTGGAGAGTCCAGCATGGTGTGTACGGTGTGGTGATGCAGTGGGATTCACAGTGTTATAAGTGGAGAGTCCAGCATGGTGTGGACAGTGTGGTGATGCAGTGTGGCTCACAGTGTTAGAGGTGGGGAGTCCAGCATGGTGTGGACAGTGTGGTGATGCAGAGTGACTGACAGTGTTAGAGGTGGAGAGTCCAGCATGGTGGGGACAGTGTGGTGATGCAGTGTGACTCACAGTGTTAGAGGTGGAGAGTCCAGCATGGTGTGGACAGTGTGGTGATGCAGTGGGACTCACAGTGTTAGAGGTGGAGAATCCAGCATGGTGTCCAGTGGGCATGGTAGAGGTGGGAGCAGTGTGGTGATGCAGTGGGACTCACAGTGTTAGAGGTGGAGAGTCCAGCATGGTGTGGATGGTGTGGTGATGCAGTGTGACTCACAGTGTTAGAGGTGGAGAGTCCAGCATGGTGTGGACAGTGTGGACAGTGTGGTGATGCAGTGTGACAGTGTGGTGATGCAGTGGTAGAGGTGGAGAGTCCAGCATGGTGTGGACAGTGTGGTGATGCAGTGGGACTCACAGTGTTAGAGGTGGAGAGTCCAGCATGGTGGGGACAGTGTGGTGATGCAGTGTGACTCACAGTGTTAGAGGTGGAGAATCCAGCATGGTGTGGACAGTGTGGTGATGCAGTGGGACTCACAGTGTTAGAGGTGGAGAGTCCAGCATGGTGTGGACAGTGTGGTGATGCAGTGTGGCTCACAGTGTTAGAGGTGGAGAGTCCAGCATGGTGGGGACAGTGTGGTGATGCAGTGTGACTCACAGTGTTAGGGGTGGGGAGTCCAGCATGGTGTGGACAGTGTGGACATGCAGTGGGACTCACAGTGTTAGAGGTGGAGAGTCCAGCATGGTGTGGACAGTGTGGTGATGCAGTGTGACTCACAGTGTTAGAGGTGGAGAGTCCAGCATGGTGTGGACAGTGTGGTGATGCAGTGTGACTCACAGTGTTAGAGGTGGAGAGTCCAGCATGGTGTGGACAGTGTGATGATGCAGTGTGACTCACAGTGTTAGAGGTGGAGAGTCCAGCATGGTGTGGACAGTGTGGTGATGCAGTGTGGCTCACAGTGTTAGAGGTGGAGAATCCAGCATGGAGAGTCCAGCATGGTGTGGACAGTGTGGTGATGCAGTGGGACTCACAGTGTTAGAGGTGGAGAGTCCAGCATGGTGTGGACAGTGTGGTGATGCACTGTGGACTCACAGTGTGGTGTGGACAGTGTGGTGATGCAGTGGGAGTGTTAGAGGTCCAGCATGGTGGGGACAGTGTGGTGATGCAGTGTGACTCACAGTGGTAGAGGTGGAGAGTCCAGCATGGTGTGGACAGTGTGGTGATGCAGTGGGAGGTTCACAGTGTTGATAGTGGGACTCACAGTGGAGAGTCCAGCATGGTGTGGACAGTGTGGTGATGCAGTGTGGCTCACAGTGTTAGAGGTGGGACTCCAGCATGGTGTGGACAGTGTGGTGATGCAGTGTGACTCACAGTGTTAGAGGTGGAGAGTCCAGCATGGTGTGGACAGTGTGGTGATGCAGTGGGACTCACACAGTGTTGGACAGTGTGGTGATGCAGTGGTCCAGCATGGTGTGGACAGTGTGGTGATGCAGTGGGACTCCAGCATGGTGTGGACAGTGTGGTGACAGTGTTAGAGGTGGAGAGTCCAGCATGGTGTGGACAGTGTGGTGATGCAGTGGGACTCACAGTGTTAGAGGTGGAGAATCCAGCATGTGATGCAGTGGGACAGTGTGGTGAAGCAGTGTGACTCACAGTGTTAGAGGTGGTGAGTCCAGCATGGTGTGGACGGTGTGGTGATGCAGTGGGATTCACAGTGTTATAAGTGGAGAGTCCAGCATGGTGGGGACAGTGTGGTGATGCAGTGTGACTCACAGTGGTAGAGGTGGAGAGTCCAGCATGGTGTGGACAGTGTGATGATGCAGTGTGACTCACAGTGTTAGAGGTGGAGAGTCCAGCATGGTGTGGACAGTGTGGTGATGCAGTGTGGCTCACAGTGTTAGAGGTGGGAAGTCCAGCATGGTGTGGACGGTGTGGTGATGCAGTGTGACTCACAGTGTTAGAGGTGGAGAGTCCAGCATGGTGTGGACAGTGTGGTGTTGCAGTGTGACTCACAGTGTTAAAGGTGGAGAGTCCAGCATGGTGGGGACAGTGTGGTGATGCAGTGGGACTCACAGTGTTAGAGCTGGAGATCCAGCATGGTGTGGATTGTGTGGTGAAGTGAGCAGCTCCCATCATAATGATTTTGAGCAGAGGAAGAGATTACCAATTTTCTGTCCTTTGCTTTTTCCTCTGTGTCTCCACCTCTGTCTTTGCGATGCTCCTGCTCTTGTTCCCATTGTCTCTTCCCAACTCTCTGGAAGCACTCTCACAGGCATCTTCTGGGTCATTCTAAATCCAGGTAAGTTTACACTGAAGATTACTCACCACAGTGGGGCTCCATGAGACATGTCTGTACCTGCACTCAGCTTACACTAACTGAGTCTGACTTCTCTCTGTCTACCCTAGTCCAAAACGCCATGCTCCACCTTCTGGAGCAACTGTCCCATTTTTCTCTCTCTTGTACAAGCTTAAAAAAGTTGATTTGAATGTGGACTACTAGTGGTATTTTTCATCAGTGCATGTGTTAGTGAGCACCCAGGGAAATCCCTATTGTCATGGAAAAATTGGGCAAGGAGGGGGCAGAGTTCTTCCTGGAGCCCCAAGCCCTGAATCCCCATCTGTGAATAATTAAGCAAAGAGTTGACAACTCAAACTGAGACTGGTTTCTATATGAATACACTTCATTCAGATATATAGGGATGTGTGAGAGGAAAATGGGTGGAGGGTTCCAGGGATGAAGCAGAAGGGAAAGTGACTTTGGCTGCAGTGAACATGTGTGTGCAGAGAACATGTGTGTGCAAAGACCTCTGAGATGATTTCATGTGTTGATTTCATGTCCTTCAGCTGTCTGCCCAGCAGTAAAACAGCTGCATCATATGGTGACATGTTTTTCCCATTTTGAGAAATTTTTATATTGTCCTGCATTTAAAAAAAATGTATATTTGGGGCTGCAGCGATGGCTTAGTGGTTAAGGCAAAGCCTAAGGACTCAGGTTCAATTCCCCAGTACCCACATAAGCCAGATGCACTAGTGGTGCATAGGTTTGGAGTTCGTTTGCAATGGCTGGAGGCCCTGGTGTGCCTCTTCTCTTCTCTTCTCTTCTCTTCTCTTCTCTTCTCTTCTCTTCTCTTTTCTGTCTTCTGTACTTCTGTCTTCTGTTCTTTTCTCTTCTTTCTCTCTCTCTGCCTCTTCTCTCTTAAATAAATAAAATAAAAAATAAAAATGCATCTGAAATTGGTTTCCAGTGGTTGGAAGCCCTGGCACACCCATTTTCTCTCTCTGTCTTTGTATCTCTTTCTGCTTGCAAATGAATAAATAAAAATATTTTTAAAATGGATCTCCATCTATATTTGTAGATTACACTGGCTTTAAAGTCCTAATTCCAAGTTCTGGAATCTAGATAAAATATACTTTCTAAATCATAACACCCTCTAGGGCAGATACAATTACAAAAGCTTTCAGCTGGAGCTGGCTGACTCCTCACGTATTAATTACTATGTTTAGTCAATGCAGCTGATGTTTCTGTGTGTATCACACACCTTCCTTATACCAACCAGAAACACCCAATGAAAGAACAGCACAGACCTCTCACTTGGGTCAATGATGGATATGTTGGCTACCATTTTAATTTTATTAAGTAATGTCCCTTTTAGACAAAGGAAAGCAATGTTTAGAATCGGTTTCCATGGTGAGCCTCTAATAAAACATATCCCAAGAGCATGTAAACATTAATAGAACATGCCATAAGAATATGTGAACATACCCTAAGAATACATGAACGTCAACAGAGTATACCATAAGAATTTACAAACCTGCACATCATTTGTCTAAACAAAGCACATGTTTGACAATGGTTTCACAAAGTGACTGATGAACTCAGGTTACCAGGAGCTGAAGTGTCTTGGGAGGAACACATTGAAGTGCCAATGTCACGAGTAGACACTGTGTGACACTATAGGCACACTGATGGGCACACAGCATGCCACATGATGAACATGCAGTGTGTGTTGTGATAGGCACAGCGTGCAGTGTGGGGGGCATGCAGTGTGTGATGTGGTGGGCACACACTGTGTGACACGGTGGGCACTCACTTCCAACGGCAACAAGAGCTGGAAGGAACAGCTAAGTATCTCCATGTTTCCTTTTACATATCCGTTTTCTATTTCAGAGCGTCTCATTTCTTAGATACGATATAAACTTAAAAGCAACCTAGAGTCTTCATAGGACTTTTAGAGTATATGATAGATCAATAATTTGTTGGTTTGTTTATGAAATATGCCAACTTACCAGGGCAGAGTCATTTTTAAGGGGAAGCCTTGATCAATATATATGTGCATAGATTTATGGGTGTTTTTGTTACAATCAGAATAAGTCTGTTTAAAGAGCTCTAAACGGCAAGCTGGCTGTTTCAGTGAGATATATGGCTCCTGGGTGCCACTTTAATTCCAGAGACTAAAAATATCAGTCTGATACTCACACTGATAAACTCTCCTTGGATGTGATTAATGTGATCAGGCGGATTTTAGCATTGCCGACAAGCATCAAGCCAGCTGCAGCTCTATAGCCCCTCTCCAGATTCTGTCCCTTCAGCACTGCCAGATCCCTGCACAGACCAGTGGATTTCAGAGCTTGGCCTGCTGCATTTTACTCTTCATAAAAGTAAAGAAAGATAGGGCTGGAGAGATGGCTTAGCGGTTAAGGTGCCTGCCTCCTAAGCCTAAGAACGCCGGTTCCAATCTCCAGGTCCCACGTTTAGCCAGATGCAAAGTGACGCAAGGGCGCAATGCCACACTTGACCACAAGGGGGTGCACGCATCTGGATTTCGTTCACAGCAGCTGAGACACTGGTGGCGCACCCATTCTCTATCTGTCTTCCTCTCCCTCTCTCTGTGTCTCTCAAAAAAAAAAAAAAAAAAAAAAAAAAAAAACTAAAGAAAGATAACAGAATCATGAAGTCAAACACCCAACAGTAAGAGGGTCACCATTTCTTGGTACTGAGAAGGGCACATGGCCTTCCCTGGCCACTCCACGTCCTCACTGCCTGCTGAGCAGTGGTACACTGTGATGTGGGTTCCCTCATCACCAGCTGGTCAGCAGCCAACGAGCCTGTTCATCAGTTTTCCAACGAGGCTGATGGACTTGGATGTGAGACATATTCCTGACGCGGTCCTTGCTATGGAGGTGGGCTGGGCTGAGCTGAGCTAACTGAAGCTCTCACACTGAAGATACAGGGTAAGCATTAGCTCCACCTTCCTGGATGTCTTTCAGCTGACCTGTGTTATAGGCTATCTTATGTTTCTAAAAGGGAGTCTCAATGTAAGGTGAGAGGAAAGCAGAATTAGCTTCTCTGTCTCCATCCTCACCTTCATGTAAGCGAGCATAGTAAGGTAGACATCATTTCCTTCCAACTTCAAAGTGTGAGTCACAACTCAAAATGGGGAAAAAAATCTTTAATACTTCAAAGTTACCAGCAATTTTTGGTGTTTAACTTTTGTAGTTCTTTTAAAAATATTTTTACTTATTTATTTTCAGGGAGAGAGAAAAAAAACTGGGTACACCAGAGCCTCTAGCCACTGCAAATGAACTCCAGATGCATGTGTTACTTTGTGCATCTGGCTTTATGTGGGTACTGGGGAGTCAAACCTGGGTCATTAGGCTTAACAGACACAAGTCTTAACCACTTAGCCATCTCTCCCACTTTAATTTTTGTAGTTCTTTATGTATTCCAGAAAATTAACATCCTTATCCATTAGAGAAGAGCAAATTAAAACCACTAAGAGATTTTATCTCGCCATAGTAAGAATGACTATCATCATGAAAACTAACGACAATCAATGCTGATGAGGCTGTGGGTCCCTTCCAGCAGCTGTCAGGAGCTATCACTTGCTCTGAGCCAGGTCATTGCCTCTTCCTCAGGAGGTCAGCTCCAAAGCTCCCCATTAAACCCATCAAGTTTTTCCTGACCTCACAATGTTTGCAGTCTTTATACCCTTGCACTGCAACCCCACGGTTTTATTTTGTTATTTGAATTATTTTGAAAACTTGAGAATTTTCTTAGTAGATATCTGACAGAAGAGTGTGATTATGCAGCATGCAGTGAACTGCGGGAATTATCTGCTGAGGTCCCACAAATACTTGCAGAAACACTAGGGTTAAGAGCAGTGTGAAACACCCTGCCTTCCGTAAAAGTGCACTGTCTGCAGGGTCCCGAGCTCGGGAGACCAGCCTTGGTACTACCAGGCAGACCTGCACAGCAGCAGATACAGCTGGAGTATCCACCACTTTGCTCTTTGAGGCAGGAGGATGGGTCCCAGGCCACAGAGTGCCTGGGTGAGACACCTCTCATAGGCTCCCCTGGAAAGACACTGTTGTGAAGTATTATACCAAAGTCAAATGCACACCTCCATTCTGCTTCTTAAAAGTGCTCCATTTTTTTCCTTTGGAGAGAGAGACAGAGAGAGAGGGAGAGGAAGACAGAGATAGGCGCGCCAGCAGCCTCTCAGCTGCATTGCGCCCTTGCGTCACTTTGTATCTGGCTAAATGTGGGACCTGGAGATTGGAACCACTGGAGATTGGAACCAGTGTTCTTAGGCTTAGGAGGCAGGTGCCTTAATCGCGAAGCCTTCTCTCCAGCCCTGCATAGAGAATTTATGTACCATGTACAAGAAAGGAGAAAGGCAAGGTCAGTAGACAAGTACAGGTGAGTGTCCACGGGTCCCCGTCTCAGTCCCTTTTCGTCCTCCTTCCACTTTGTAGGACAAGGGTTCTGTCTGTAGGCCAGGCCTGCCGCTGGCTCATGGCACTTCTTTGTCTTCATCTCTCAGAGCTCGAGATGGCAGGATGGAGCCTCCATGTTCCTAAACTTTCTTCTCAACATGCAACCCTGAAGGGAAGCTCATGCATTTCTCCAAAGTTCTAAGAACCAAAGCAGAACAAAAATACTTCCCCGCAAGCAAGTTAAAATTACAGATTACAGGCACTGAGACTGGTTTTAGGTTACTGAAGCTGCTATTCTCAACACATTATCAATCTTGAGGAAAGTGGCTCAATTGCTTTACATTAAAACAATGCAGAAGATGCCTGAGAAAAGACTATGACAGAAATAAGAAAAAAATCTGCCTTTCAATGTTACAATTTATTTAATCCCTGAATTAAAAAATATAGTTGTGTCCTGCATAACTGGCATTTGTTTCAGAAGCATAAAAAAAATGCATGGAGTGGTCATGAAGTGGACATGGTTCCAGGAGCCACTGCTGAGATAGAGAATGAGACAGGGAATGACCCTGATAGGCTGACAGACCCTTTGGAAGATGGACCATGGTTTACATAGAGACTTGAAGATATTTTGGATGTACCAGGACTGTGCAAGGGCTACCATGGAGTGTACTGTTGGCTTGGCATGGAAATTTTCCCTGGCTACTCTGCCTAGCTGGAGGGGCAAAAATTGAAAAATCTGGAGACAGTCAGTCTCTGGTTACACTGGACTTGAACTGCAGAAATTTTATGGTTAATGGTTGCTGAGTTTCCATTGTCCTAGTCTTTCCTTGCTATGCCCTATAACAGTTGAAAATCTACTCTAAATCTATCAGGGGCCAGGGGAAGAATGTGGGAGTTTGAACATATGGCCCTCAACATATTAAGTGTTTTATTAATTTGTAGTTTGCATCTGCAGCCACCTGGCTGGAGGCGGTGTCACTGGGTGGATGATAGGGTTCAGCCCTAAAGTGTGCTGGTGGGTTTGAAATGCCATTCTAAAGGTAAGGCAAGGTGCCTGAGTTCCTCCTGAAGTGTGCTGTGTATCTTTTGGCGTGGCTTGTGGATTTTTCTCCCTCTCTACTTGGACATGTAAAAGCAAGGTCAGCTTCTTCTACCATTATGGAACTTCCCCTGGATCTGTAAGCTTCAACAAATCCCTTCCTCCATAACTGTGGCCGGACTCAAAGTTCATCTCAGCAAACCTGAAGTTGTCTACTACAATGAGTAAAGTTAGGATATACATGCCTGAAAATGTCATAATGAAATCTATCATTTTAGACAATGAGCATATGTCAAGTAAAACGACTGGATGCAGACTTTTATTTCCAAGACCCCTGGGCACAAAGGGAAGGGCCATGGGAACACTGAAGCTCCTGGTGGGAGGACAGAAAACAAAGAAGAGAGAGGGACAGCTCCATTTAAGAAGGGCAATGCCCTTGCATGATGCCCCAGTGGAGGTGTTCAGGACAGCTAGCAAGAATTGGTGGCTAAGGGGTCACCTGACATCATCTGTCTTTACTCAGCAATCAAATCATATAGCAGGTCACCTGCTAGTGGCACAGAATGACTATCTTATGCAACCAACCAGTTCCTGATGAGTTTCTAGAATATCCAGGGGCTAATATAAAAGGCAGACTTTCAGAAAACCCAACCTTCATTCTCCCCTTGTCTTTTTAGAGCAATGTCAAGAAAGGAGCTGTAAACTTTCTACAAACTTACTTCAGAAGCACAGAGTTCTCTCCTCTTTAGCATCTACCACAGGACTGTAATAACTCAGTTTAGAAAATCCCTGTGTCTAATAAAACAGGGACCATGGCAGCAGAGAGATCCATGCCTCAGCCCAGCCACAAAGTGCCTGTGTGTAGAGATGTCCCTGAAGCAGACAGGGATGATTTTGAAGACAGACATTGTGACTCATTTCTTGACTCCAAGACAATGCAAAGATGAGGCAGTGTCAGTCAGCTCCCAGTCACTGTGACAAAATACCCAAAAGTGATCAAATTCTAAGGAGGGGTTTGTTTTGGCTCATGGTATCAGAGCTTACAGTCTAAAGATGGTTGGCTCCGTTGCTATGGTGAAACACATCACAGTGAGGAGTATTGTTTACCTCATCCTTACTGAAGTAGAGAGAGAGCAAGGGTGTCCTTGAATGTACACCTGAAGCACACATGCTAATGGCCTACTTCCTTCCACTAACCCTCACCTGCAGCTTCCACCCTGCCCCATCCCCATGAGTCAGGAGCTGTTCGGAGACCAAGCTCCAACTGTTGTGGGTCTTTCACAGCTCAACATCTCTCCACCCCATACAACCCTATCATATAGGCAGCCATCTATGTGGTGTGGAGGACAAAGGTGGCTTTGTGGTGAAGGTTTAGGCCTTGAAAAGACTAGGATTATTTATATTTAACTATTGACCTTTTTATTTTATAATACTTTTAGAAATACAGAAAAATAGTGACCCTTGTTCAGATGGTCCCCAGTCGGTTCACATGTAATTACCATCCCGAGGTAGCAATCTGCGTTAATTAAAGGTAATGCCTAGCGTCCTCCCTTTGCTCCATGACCCTATGCGATGCTGTGATTAGCTGAGCTCGGGCTTCCCTTGAGGGGGACGGTTCGGGGGAATTCCTTGTGTCAGATGATCTTGGCAGTTGTAAGAAGCAGTGGTATCTTGTTATGGAGTTGGGGTTGGTTTGATGTTTCTGTCATGATTGGACTTAGGTTACAAGTGTTTCAGAAGAGAGTCAGAGGACAAAAGTGCTCTTTTATTCACGTTTAACCAAGGTGTTGTGGAGGCACATTCCTGATCTAAGATAGCGTTTCCAGCTCTGATTCCCCAGAACCTGCAGAGATGACCTCATTGGAGAAAGGTTTCCTGCACGTGTGATTCCACCAAGGTTCTCCAGGTGGGACCATCTGGACGTGGTCATTAAATCCAAGGACTTGTCCCATGTCATAGGAAGGAGATGCTGGGTGATACAGAGGCACACAAAGACAAGGACATGCGTAATGGAGACAGGCATAGGAGTGAAGCAACCTCAAGTCTAGGAAGGACAGAGGTCACCCAAAATGGAAGAGGTCATCCCCAAGGCCCTCAGAGGGGCAAGGCCCAGCTGATCCGTGGTCTTGATCCAAACACTGAGAAGAGACCTCTTTTATTCAAGTTTATCTCTCATAGCTGAGACTGAAACAGTGTATTATATGAGCTGTGAGGTCTAAGTAGGTGCCCATGAGCCCATGAGCTTCCACCACTCAGGTCACCCCACCGAGGCTGGACTTTCTGACTACCCCCCCCCCACCACCCATTATGTTCCTATGATATGGTCATCGTAACTCATCACTGCGAGAGGTCACAGTCCTTGCCCAGGAAATGGAGCACTGTGTCCTTCTGTCCTTCTGATATGCATGTCCTATGTCGTAGGTCTCTTGGAATTCTGGAATCTATCTGCATGGGGGTTTCAGCCTCTTTTCTGTTGTAGATGTACTTGTGTAACAATTCTTCCATATTGGTGTGGACTCCTAGGAGTTCAGTGTGCACTTACTTAACAACTCAGTATTGTGTCACTTGTTTTGTTTTCAAATAATTCTAGTTGGGCCTTTAAAGCTCTGTTAGTCGGTTGTTGTGTCCCTTTGAGCTTCTTTGGTTTTTATTTTTATTTTTTTGGAAAAGATTTTCTGGGCTGGAGAGATGGCTTAGCGGTTAAGGCGCCTGCCTCCGGTTTGGTTTTTATATATATATCTATTTCGTTCACAGCAGCTGAGAGATTTTTAATTTTGTCTTATTTTTCTGTGTGTGTGTCTTCTCAAAAATAAATTAAAAAGTAAATAAATAAAAATGCATTAAAAAGATTTTCTTATTTTATTTATTTATTTATTAGAGACAGAGAGAGGGAAAGAGAGAGAGGGAGAGGAGAGGGAGAATGGGCACGCCAGGGCCTCTAGCCACTGCAAACAAACTCCAGACGGTGCGCCCCCTTGTGCATCTGGCTTATGTGGGACCTGGAGAATCGAACCAGGATCCTTAGGCTTCACAGGCAAATGCCTTAACTGCTAAGTCATCTCTCCAGCCCTTTATTTTGTTTTGATCTCAACATCATTTTCTTGATTTCTGACACACTATTGTATTCCAGTCAGTCTTGTCCTGAATGTTCTTATTGAATGTCCTGGGACTAGCTAATTTTCCAGGGAGCCCTGGACCCTGTCATGGAGAACGTTTTCAGGGCCAGCGATCAGGATGAGGCTGGTTCTTTGCTACCGGCTGAGGAAATACTCATGATTGGCTATTTATTCCTCACCCCGCCTTCCCATGTGTTACCTACAGGGTCTGGAGCTTTGTTTTATTTCTAATTCTTTTTACAGATGTCTTAGCATTTATTTGTCTTGTCAAACATATTTATTAATAACTTAATTAATACACTAACAAACTCTAATTAGATTTTATTCAGTCCAACTACCCTCTTAAAAAAATTTATTTTTATTAATTAGAGTGAGAAGGAGAAGGAGAGAAAGAGAAAGAGAATGGGTATGCCAGGGTCTCTAGCCACTGCAAGCAAACTGCATATACCACCATGTGCATCTGGCTTACATGGGTTCTGGGATGTCAAACTTGGGTCCTTAGGTCTTTTGTCCCCTTATCCCCACCCTACTCCACTTTTCTAGTTGTCTTTCCTCTGTTTTGCTTTCTCCTTCCTTTTGCCCTTCTCCATCCTCCATGTTAAAATGTTGATGTAGGTCTTATGGGGATACCAGCAAGCACTGTGAAAAGTGAGGACTGCACAACAAAAAACCAATATTTATTTAAAAGCCAACAAAATCATCCTTAATCTTCATCTCTCCTTTGGTCATTTAAGTCATTTGGTAAAAGTGACCATATAAAGGGAAGAATTTGTTCAGGCAGGTCTTTTTAAAACTACACCACAGGACAAGAGATGAGAGTCACTCACACACACGGAGAAGGGCCCCATTGCCATTGCGTGGGCTGCTAGAAAGCATCTTCCCACCACCCGTGACTGCTGAAGACCTCCTTATGTGTACCGTCTCCTGGTCACTGGCCCTAACCCAGATGCTAGCTTGAGCTCTTCCTTGGCATGGTTCCAGCTTTCTAACTCCAGCTCACTGGGAAAGTGCCAGGAGCACTGGAGACGCCACTGTGTTTCCCACGCCCCCCAGGTCTCCAGCTCTCCAGGTGGACACACTCAGTAACGGAAGTTGTAGACAGTTGCATTTTTGGAGAGATTGACATGCGCGTGTAAAGGCTGGGATGCCGCGTGCTGACCACTTCGCACACAAGGGCGCAGAAAGCTCAATGGGAGAAAGATGAAGACTTGATGAAATTCAGCCCTTCCCGGATGCCAGGAACTAGAGCTCACGTCCTTTCTGGTCAAGTCTCCCCACTGCAGTGGATGAAGCCGTGGATGAGAGGAGGGTTGAAGCCTGTCCAGCTTCCAGTGAGGGTGGAGGTGAGGGCTACTGGACTGACCTGCAGGTCGGCCTGGGGGCCGGGGCTCCTGCAGGCCCAGGTAACAACTGTTTATGCTCAGGGGTACCAGCTGGTGAAGGAACGATGACAGTGCTTCTGCAAAGCTTTGGCTCATTTTCCCTCCAGGTCACAGATTTTGAGGAACCTTTTCAAGGGCTGTGGGTGTACCTAGAGGAAAAGTGAGGGGTTCTTACTACACACAGACACGTTAGTATGCATCTGGCCACTGTCTCCTCTCAGGTAACGCAAACTCTCCAGTGTCTCACTTGTTGCCTACAGAAATGAAAGGGAGAGGGCTCTTTGGCCTGTCCTTGAACTTCTATTTGTTTTACTCAAAGCAATACGGAAGGGCCTCAAAGAACGAGGAGTGTGAAAATGCAAAGACGGTCATGTGTGAAACCATGTCAACAGGAAGGAATAGGTGGGCTAGATCCTAGGAGCAGGTCACACAGCAGAAACACATCAGGTCAGGTGCTGTAAGTCACACATCACAGACAGAGGCCTTAGCAGGTTGTGAGGAGAGTCAGCGTCTGCCCAGGCTGCCCTAGGGGCCTCTCTGTTCTCATGATAGAACTTGACATTTCTTGGCAGGTACCCCTCCCTACAATTTCTGGCTTCATATTCTGTGGTCCAATCCTGTGTCCTGGTCTCTCCAGACTTCTTTTTTTAAGGAGATCGATCATGTTGATTAGAAGCTCCCTTACAATTCTCATTTGACTTGATTGCATTTTAAAGACCCCACTTCCAGACAAGGTCACAGTCTGCTCAGACTATAACAAGTATTTAGGAAATGCAACTCATGCCACACAGGGAGGGCAGTTAAAGCCACATATTGTGCATGAGTTATAACAACACAGTACTTATTAAAAACATGGAAGTTATTCACATAAAAGAAGATCAGAGCTAGTTGTGTTTTAGATGTTGTTTTTCTCTTAGAGGCTCTGATATAATCATCTAACAACAATTTTATGTTGGTGAACACGAGTGGCACTCGGGTTTGCAAATGCCACACAGGAAGTGCCATAGCATTGTGCAATTGTTTCAACCATGAGGAGTGAATGCATTTTCAGTGTGACATTGTCAACCTGCACAAAAATGAAGTCATCTCTACAAAATATTTCACAGTCAGAAGTTGAGGGAATAAAGTTTATTTTTATGTCAAAGTAATTTAACATAGCTCTTCACTTTATTGTTCTCAGTGAAATCATGTTTATTTTGGGTAATGTATGATCATCATTTTTATTTAACATACTCACATAGTAGGAAACTTTCTATTTTCTTGGCTGATGAACAAAGGAAGATTGTGAAAATAAACTTTTAAAAATGGATCTTTTTCCCTAAAGAGAGAAAATAGTCTATGTACACCAATAGGTGTCATTTGCAGCCACTGTTCACAAATTGTTCTGGGATGTATGCTGGTCCCCGAGGTCTCTCCAGGTGACCCCCAGGCTAATCTCATGTAGTATTGATGCTTTTAATATGAAAATGTCTATATTTTAGTTTCCAGAATGGGTGGTTTATGAATAATGCATAATATTTAATAAAACCAGACATGGCCTCATTAATGTCTCATCAGAAGTGGGGTGGATCCTTCCCTTACATCTGGCATTTTTGGGTCATACACGAAAAAAGGCTGAGTAGAGAAATAAGCATTCTTTTGCAATGTTAAACACATTTATGTCCTAGTGAATCTGAGAATTGGTTCTTCGAAAGTTTTAATCATGAGTTACACTTAACTCAAAATAAGAATCCCATCCATTTTTGTTAATTCATTTACTTTCCAGTGAATACTGTGGCTGCTTTGACAAAGTCTGATGAGGGAAAGGAAGCAGGAAGACATGGAGCATGTCTAGAAAGAACACACAATAGGGTGTTGATTTCAGAGTGGTTGGCAAATGGGCATTCATTCACAAAATCTGTCCTAGGGACAGTGGACATGTAGTGTGACAACTCAACACCAGAGAAAGGAGCTGAGGACACACTTGCCTTCACCTCTCAGGCACCTTACAAGCATGTGGTTCCCTGCATGTTCCCCATATCTCATCCAGTAAATCATTTCTAGTTCCAACCATTACCATTCTATTATATTATGTTGGCGAACACAAGTGGCACTTAGGTTTGTAAACAACACACAGGAAGTGCTACAGCATTGTACAATTGTTTCAACCATGAGGAGTGAATACATTTTCAGTGTGACATTGTCAACCTACACAAAAATGAAGTCATCTCTATAATATATTTCACAGGCAGAAGTTGAGGGAATGGAGTTTATTCTTATGTGGAAGTAATTTCACATAGGAATTTCACATTCCATTCTATTGTAAATTCAGAACTTCTCCAAGTGGCCTCAGTACATTTGTTAGTCCTATGTGACCTTGGCATTGTATTCCTATAGAATTCATGTCTCACGGAGGGGGGACTCCTTCCACCTGCTCCCACGGCCACATTGCTCAGGGCTCATCATCAGGGAACTTTAGAAGGCTGTCAGGGACATTGGAGAGTTCAGTCACAGAAGCTCTGTGGTATGATTTTCAAACCCAGAGGAATTAGTTAAGTCAACGTTGTGTTTAGGAATTGATTCTGATAAGGAGATGGAGAAATGGCCTGGAGGTCGAAGGAGAAGGACAGAAGCTCCGACCTTGTGAGTGAGGAAGAGTAAGACAGGAGGAAAGAGAGGAGAGCGTACGGGCTGGCCAAAAGTATTGACATTGTCATGAAAAGTTCTTTCATTTATTTATTTATTTATTTAGGGTCTCACTCTGGCCCAGGCTGACCTGGAATTCACTATGTAGTCTCAGGGAGGTCTCAAACTCATGTCAATCCTCTTACCTCTGCTTCTGGAGTGCTGAGATTAAAGACGTGTGCCACCACACCCAGCTCACGAAAAGTTCTTAACAAGCCCCTTTTTGCATGTGATAGGTACCCTGGTTTTCCAAATGCCTTTTCGTATTTATACTGAAAGTCATGAGGAACCCTCATATACTGAGTGAGGTGACATCGATTTCCCTAATTGAGCTGCATACTCCAGAGTTATTTTTAACTTTCTTATAATTTGCTGATTCTCTCATCTCCTATTCCAATTTCTCTCTGGCTCTTCATTTTCCATTGTCTTTTTTTTTTTTCCTCACCAAATTCTATTTGTGAATCAATTTGTCCCTGAAAATAGAGCAAGCTTTGCAGAAATGTTCTCTGTCCCCCAAGAATGAAAAGTACAAACAGGCAAATACAAGGTGATCTAATTAGTGCTATTTTTTAAGGCCAGAAATAGCAAGTCTTTATTTATGCCAAAGGAGAAACAGAAAGCACTGAAATAAAAATGAAAAGCTCCAGCTGGAGAGATGGCTTAGCTGTTAAGGCACCTGCCCCTAAGCCTAAGAATGCCGGTTCCAATCTCCAGTGGTTCCAATCTCCAGGTCCCACGTTTAGCCAGGTGCAAAGTGACACAAGGGCGCAATGCCGCACTTGACCACAAGGGGGCGCACACATCTGGATTTCGTTCACAGCAGCTGAGAGACTGCTGGCACACCCGTTCTCTGTCTGTCTCCCTCTCCCTCTCTCTGTGTCTGTCTCTTTCTGTGTCTCTCTCCAAAAATAAAAAAAAAAAAATGAAAAGCTCAGTGTGACTTTTCAGAAAAGTGTAAATGTGTAGTACTAATCAACTAATAGGAAAGCACCTGGGACCAGGTGTTTTCTGTGGGAGGTATTTATAGCCAAGCAGTGAGTGTTCTAACCTCTTCTGACCAGTAACTAAGTCCGCCAAGCAAAGGAAGCAGAGCAGAGGGGACTGGCATCAAGGCCAAGAAAGTGCTACTCATGTCCTAGGAGCACAAAGACCAGAAGGCTGGTTTGTCACCAACTATGGCCAGCCTTTCTCAGACCACCATCCCTGGCCGGGCTGGGCAGCAGGGGGTGATCCTAGGAACCTGGAAGCAGCAGCAGGAGGATCACCACAAGTTCTAGGCCACCATAGTCTACATAGAGAGCTCCAGGCCAGCATGGTCTACACAGAGAGCTCCAGGCCAGCACGGTCTACACAGAGAGCTCCAGGCCAGCACGGTCTACACAGAGAGCTCCAGGCCAGCACGGTCTACACAGAGAGCTCCAGGCCAGCATGGTCTACACAGAGAGCTCCAGGCCAGCATGGTCTACATAGAGAGCTCCAGGCCAGCCAGCCAGAGCTCCAGGCTCCAGGCCAGCACGGTCTACACAGCTCCAGGCCAGCGGTCCAGGCCAGGCCACGGTCTACACAGAGAGCTCCAGGCCAGCACGGTCTACACAGAGAGCTCCAGGCCAGCACGGTCTACACAGGCTCAGCTCCAGGCCAGCACGGTCTACACAGAGCTCCAGGCCAGAGCACACCAGGCCAGGCCACGGTCACACAGAGAGCTCCAGGCCAGCACGGTCACACAGAGAGCTCCAGGCCAGCACGGTCTACACAGAGAGCTCCAGGCCAGCAGCTCCAGGGTCTACACAGCTCCAGGCCAGCATGGTCCAGGCCAGGCCAGCATGGTCTACATAGAGAGCTCCAGGCCAGCACGGTCTACACAGAGCTCCAGGCCAGCATGGTCTACACAGAGAGCTCCAGGCCAGTGTGGTCTACATAGAGAGCTCCAGGCCAGCGTGGTCTACACAGAGAGCTCCAGGCCAGCACGGTCTACATAGAGAGCTCCAGGCCAGTATGGTCTACATAGAGAGCTCCAGGCCAGCATGGTCTACATAGACAGTTCCAGGCCAGCATGGTCTACATAGAGAGCTCCAGGCCAGCGTGGTCCATAAAGAGAGGTCTGCAGAGGCCCTTCAGATACAGAACGAGTTTTCTGGCTCTCCTCCACCATGGGGACTTGCACAGAGCCTCTGCCGATTCACTCCTTTTTCCTGGCTCAGAGCCTGGCAGAGCCTGTCTTTCAATTCACCGGCAATGCCTGATGAGAAGACTCTGCTCACACCCTGCTGTGGGTGCTGCACACTTCAGCACCACCTGCCTACGCCTGAGGGACATTCAGAGTTGACCTGGAAATGTTTAATTTTTTTTCTAAATTAATATAGACATCATCCGTGGGTTGAACGTTTAGAGAAACCGGCTCCAAACCTCAAAACTCACCAAGTGACATTTGCTCTTTTGGTGAATTAAACATCTGTGAGTGTACCAAGACAAAGCTTGATACAGATTCTCTCAGTAACAAATGGTGTTTATGTATTGAAAGGGTCAAGGTTCATAAATAAGTCAAAACCATCTCACTGACTGACACATCAAGGTGAACGCACACCTCACCCTGCCTGATCCTTGCAGACAGGTGTTTGCAAGAGAGATGTGCAGGGTTCGAAGCAGAAGCTCGCACAGTGGCCAGCACTGCAGAAATCGTAGCTGAATCTCTGTCCTGGTGCTGTGTCATGGTGGGGAAGGCTGTAATGGGGAGAAAGCAGAAGTCCCAAAGAAAGAAGCACAGTAAACCTATGGCCCCACAGAAAATTTTCACCAAGCAATGTGGGAGCTTGCATGACTGAGCTGAGCGACACCTTACTGAAGCAGAGTGTGTGATCGTGGGAGCACGCCTCCAGCCTAGCTGACCTCACTTTTAAGCCTTACAGTGGTGACTTTCTGCGGGTGAGGTCTTTCATAAATTTACTGCAAAGCAAAGGAAATACTTATTAAGCTCTGTAACCTTATTCAAGGTGGACGAGGTTAAGGTTTTAAAATAGTAAAACTAAACCGGTGTTATGGCTCATGGTTTGGGGATTGTTTCTAACGTTTTATCTTCACATTCAATGAGGGAATTTCCCAAGAGTTGAGGGGCATGTAGGAAAATGTTCTGTGAGTGTCATCTTTTATAAATTTCACTCCTCTCTGTCCCTGGCAGCACGAGGGTGACAGGCAGCTACAAAAATATCCAATTGCTGCAGGCCAGAGGTGATTGACCAGAGGCAAAGATGACCGAAGTTATGAAGCCTCCTAAAGCATGCTGGGAGAAGGCAGGAGTGAGGTGAAGTTGGGCCCTGAGGTTCCATGCAGGAGAGAGGCAAGGGAAGGGAAGTGCGTGAAGGCAGCAGGAGGAGGGAGTTAAGAGCAGCTTGGGCACCTGTCATGATGAGATAGGGAACAGAGTCCCAGACTGTGGGCAAAGGAGCAGGAATTCTCTTACAGAGGCACAGAGAGCCCAGACAGGGAGGTCACACGCACCAATCCATCCCACATCAGTACAGCTGTTTACCACACTGGACGTCACAAAAGCAGTCCTGTTAGCACAGAGAGAGAGCTTGTGTATGGGAACTCATTGCATTCAGGCCCAGGAGAACCCACGAGAACCCACATAAAGCCGGATGCTGAAGCTCAGAAAGGTGTCTATTATCCCAGAGAAGGGAGGTGGAGACAGGGGGATCCCGCAGAATCTCAACGGCCAGCCACCCTGGCAAATGCAGCAGTGAGCAAAATTGAGAGAGAGACTTTGTCTCAAAAGAGGTGGAAGATAAGGCCAATACCCAGTGTTACCACACTTAACAATGCTCTTCTGCACTCACACACATGAACACACACTCACACACACACACACACACACACGCACACACACAGAATTCTCCACTCAATGCTACAAGCAATTTAAAGACAAAATGATAATGGTTTTATGGAATAAGTTTTATTTACATTTGACTTTATAAAGACAAAAATATTTAAATTTTACTGATTTTTGTAAAAATGGGAATTAAGAGTGAGTTTTTCCCAATAAACTCATTGGTTCACCAAAACTTAGAGAGAGAGAAAGAGAGGGAGAGAGAGTGTGTGTCTGTGTGTGTCTGTGTGTGTGTGTTGTGCCATTTTTAAATATTTTATTTTTATTTATTTATTTGACAGAGAAAGAGGGAGACAGAGAGAGATAGAGAGAGAATGGGTGTGCCAGGGCCTACAGGGACTGCAAACAATCTCTAGATGCATGCACCCCCTTGTGCATCTGGCTAACGTGGGTCCTGGGGAATCGACCTGGGTCCTTTGGCTTTGCAAGCAAATCCCTTCACCACTAAGCCATCCCTCCAGCCCTGTTTTGTCATTTTTATACTATTTTCTATCTACCCAGGCATCTCCCAGTATGCAGCGTTCATCACTTGAAAACTGGAGGTTGTTAGAGATTCATTGAGATCAGATCTCACTGGAGGACATCTGGTCATGAGGGATGAGAATTATTATTTAGGTGGAAATTTAAAATAAGAAAACAAAGACAACCATTGGTGAGAAAGAGAACTGAGAGTCTGACCAGGCTCTGGCTCTATAATTCATACCACGAGTCTCTGCTTGTAGCAGGGGTAATTTGTGGGGAAGTTAAGATGGTTAATCACGGTTGTTAAGAAATTCCAATGACTGAACGGGTGCAATAGTGGCATGTCTGCTCATGGGGTAACCAACTGCTCCCTAATTGGACTGAAGGCCCTCTCTACAGGAGGGAATACATGCCTGGTACTGAAAAACCTAAGCAAAAGTCTATAGCAGGGGAGGTCATGAGCCTTAGGGTATAAAGCCTGCTCTTGTCTGACTAAATGTATATATTATTCCCACCAAGCTGCTCTGAAAGCACTACACTTCGTGTTCATATTCACATATTAATGCTACTTTCACTTCTGATTAGAGAAGCTTCTCTTTTCAGATGGCGATGACTGACCACTGGGATGACCCAAAAGGCAACATAGTGCTGAGAAGAAGGGATGGAGGAGTGCCCAGCACTGAAACATCTCTGTCACACCCTCCAAGGCTCAGGGCCCATTGCATAAGAGGGGGGCAGAAAGAATGTAAGAGCCACAGGAAGGGTATGACTCCTTACAATGCAACTGTCCAGACACAAATTGGCCTTGATATCCATGACCTTGCAGTGCCTAGCAATACCTTTGCAAGACCCTCATAATAGAAGAAAAAGATGATGACATCAAATTAAAAGAGAGACTAATGGAGAGAGGGAGGGGATACGATGGAGATTGGAGTTCTAAAGGGGAATGGGGGGAGGGGAGGGAAATATCATGCATTTTTTTGTATGTAAGTATAGAAGTTGTCAATAAAAAATAAAAATAAATTTTAAAAACCAAATAACAACAAAGAAAAAAAAAGAAATTCCATGACAATAACACAGATAATGGAAATGCAATGGAAGGGATAGATACAACCCTGATATATCAGTGTGTAAGCAATGACACCAGCATGGACGAATTTAAAACCTGGGTGACTAAGTGCCATCGTAGATGGTGTATATCGTATCACACATGTGGATGACTGTGAGTAAAGACTCCAGTGGGCTGCAGGGAGATGCTGGGGTTGTGGGGTGTCTCTTATGGAAGGGTGGCTGGGGTTCGGACTCCCTCAAACAACTGGCTGGCAAGCTGTTCCTAGCTTCAGCAGAAAGCCCTCAGTTCTGGACACAGACCTGGCAGGTACTATACTGACACGGCATCTGTGCCCCAAACACTGATTCCAGAGAAAGACAGGCCAAAGCCACACGATTACATGTGACGGAACCTCGGAGGACCCTCTCTCATAGCTTCCAGATGCCACTGAAGCCGTCATCGCAGACGGACGTCACTGAGGTATGGATGCCAGAGGTGAGGCTCACTGGGAGCCTTCATAGACTCACTTCTGCACTGGGGACGGCTCTTTCCCTCAGCTAGAAACATGCACAGAAACTGACCCTCTGCGGCCCCAAACCCAGGAAAGAAAGTTGCCATCTCTAGGGGGTTGTGGACATCCATCTGTTAAGAGTTAAACAAGCCGGGCGTGGTGGCGCATGCCTTTAATCCCAGCACTGGGGAGGCAGAGGTAGGAGGATCACCGTTGAGTTCAAGGCCAGCCTGAGACTACATAGTGAATTCCAGGTCAGCCTGGGCCAGAGTGAGACCCTGCCTTGAAAAACCAAAAAAAAAAAAAAAAAAACAAAAGTTTAAACAACTGAGTGGCACTCCGCTGTGATCATATTGCACCCTGGCTCCTTGTGGTTGCTGTTCAATGCATAGTTTTCTGTTTGTTTGTGTCCTCTTGAAGATCTCTCATGTCCATCTGAGGAGGAGTGCGCAGCCTCCTACCTCTCCCCATTTGTCCTATACACAGGTCTCACAGCTCAGTGAGTTGATGTGTTCCACTGGAGTCAACAATGATTTCTGCTCGAGAGTAATCACACTTCCTCAGTGCGGACATAGAACTGCAGATTACACGTGAGCTCCAGATCCTACCCAAGCTCCACACACACAGATCTCAAGCAAGGTTCACATTACGACTCCCAGGTGCATATTTCCATGTTGACAGTGTCTCCCATATTCCCCAGTTTCCATGTCCACACACTGTCCACAAACTTCTCAATTCTTCCCAACCCTGCCCTGCAGAAAGATTTCACTTGATTTTTTGGCCTTCCCCATAGGAACCTGCTTTCACCTCATTTTAATTTAAAATTCCTTTGACATCTGTCTCCTGCTCAGTGCTTCTTGATCTATATCTAGACGGCTTCTGGAGATGGTCCTGTGTTCTCACGTCACAGAATTCTAACTCATCTTCCCGAGCACCACTGAAAATGCCTCTGCAAGAACTTTATCTTTTCTTAATTTCATTTTTTTCATTAGCTTGTGAAGGAACAGATTTCCTCATGGAATTTTCATACTTAGTTATGGTTGCCCCTCCCACTTTTCCTCTCCCTACCCCCACATTTTTCATTATCCTACACAGCTTAAGTTTTACTGACAATTTTCTTCTTGTTATCACTATCCCAAGATTAGTCTATCAATAAATAAATAATTCAAATGGTTCATTATTCTTTTCTTTGGGATCGCCTTGATAGCTCCACTTTTTTCCTGTTGACATAATTTGTATTTCTTCTCCCCATGTTTTAATATCTTTGAGAACAGTTGCACTGATCGTCTCTTGCCTGTATGTAATTCCATCTTTTTATGCATGACTAATTAACTTTTTATTTTATCATAGAAACTATAAAAGACACGGTGTAAACACTATACTGTACATCCCTCTGCACAGCATGAATTTCTAGCATTAGAAGATAACTTCCCTCATAGAAAGCATGCTTGAATTTGACATTGGTAGAAACATAATGTCTCCATTTTTGGACTCATTGTAACCCTGTTTCCCAAGAGTGACCCAACTACCCCTCCCAATTATCACATTCCTGGAATGATGCAGACCACCCAGCCCCATTGCCACTTCTCTGCAATGGCCCAAGCCCTGACACAAGGTGGACTGCTCTGCAACCAAGGAATTCCAATGCCCCCACCATCCCATAAGTATCCCATAGTCTGGAAGGGACGTTGCTTCTGACCTGCCTGGTCAGAGCCCTTCTCAGACTTTCCCTGAATAAAGTCTATCTCTGCTGTTGAGCCAAGTCTTCTCTCATTTCTTTTCCCACTTTCCGAACATATATCACGTTCTGCTCTTTAAAGTTCAAAGAAGTTGGATTATGCCCTGAGATGTTGTACAGAAGCTAGATAATGGAGAATTCTGAGCACACCTCCCACACTTCCTTCTTCCTGGTGATGTTTCCTCAGTTTTTCCTTGCTGGGTGGTCCTAAACTCTGCCCCTGATGTCTCAAGCATCTCTAGCTTCAACATTAAATGACATTGATTGTGGTGATCCTTGGGTGTCAGGTGGTCTGACTGGGGTGGTCCCTGTACTTCACATAGCATTGGCTGGAGCTGCCCTTGAACTTCAGGTGGCACCCACTGCGGTTGTCCTTGGACTTCCGGTGGCATAACTGATGTGAGCTTTGGGTGATGTCGTTGTTTCAATTGTCAGCTCTCTTCTCACCACCATTTCTTCTGGATTTTAATCACTCTTGAAGTTCTCAAGCTAAGACTTCAGTGTACCCTGAGTTTCTCGTCACCAAATGCGGAGGTGATGACCAGCTCTTGAGTCCTCCTTGACATGGGTGAGCCCTCAAAATCACTTGGCAGTACAAACACACGTGCTGTGTTGCACAACGTCATGCATTTAATCGTACAAGAGTCCATCTGTTGTGGATGTTGTAGTTGTCGTCACATTGCTGGGACAAAGCACCTGACCAAAAGATGCTGATGGACAGACGGGTTTATCTTTGCTTAAGGGGAAGTTTCATGCTGGCAGGAGAAAGGATGATAGAGCAGAGGTTGGACATCTTTGCCACAACAGCTGCAAGAGTACGCTGAGCTCTGGGAAGGGACTTGCGGGGCTTTAACACCCAAAGCCCATCCCCAGAAAAAGAAAGACCTCCCTCCCAAAATACCACTGCTTGGGATAAAGCATTGAAAATATGTGGGTTGATGTGGGACATCTGATTCAAACCACCAAAGATGCCATGAGTTTGCCCAATAGAGGTAAGATGGGCACTATATGCATTTTTTTCAGTATTTAAGTACGCATCCTCTCTCTGCACCAACGACATGATCATGGGCCTTGTATCTCTTTCCCCTGAATGTCTGAATTCTCCATGGCTGGGGTTTCTGCCCACTGAATGAAATATGCCTCATCTTCCTCATACCTCCTCCACGTTGATGGTCACCCTGGGCCAAAGCTGAGTCCTCCAGTCCCATGCTTGCCAGGGTCCTGTAAAACATGACAGTCACTCGTTCTGTTTATTTTATTTTTACTGTGGCCCATGAAGAGTTAAATGTCAGATGGCTTCGGAAAGTCAATTAAAAGGCGAGGGTAGCTTAATCACAGGGCTTTTCCTATCTGTTTCCCCCAGTACTTGCTTTAAACTGCTAACTTAAAATCACACTCCTGTGCCGTCTTCAGAAGTTCACGCAATCAAAAGCCTAGTGCTGAGTAATCAAAGATCTTAAATAACTGGAAGTTCTAACCCTGACCACAAGAGGATTAAAAACCCAGTAGCCAGAACTCAGTTCTTCGATCCAGCAAACGCCAGTGCATAATGAGAAATCCCCAAAGCCTGGATCACAGCCCTGTCCTCGTCCAGCACAGAGCTAAGTGGAAAACCTCCTTAATTCCTTGGGAGATCCTATCAGCCTGATAGAAATAGATATTGGCTTCTGTGTAGCATGATTAGAAGAATGAGGGGGGATTAGCAAAGATGCAAGGAAAAGTCAGGCCCGGCTCATTTACATGGAATTTCAGCTGACAGGTGATGTACGGGAAGACAGAACCCAGAGGTGGATCTGTGCCTGAGTTACAGCCACACTTATTTACTCAAGTTAGACGTGGATTAGGAGCTATTTATTTTGCTATATCTAATTTTTAAAACCCATTAGATACTTTGGTGCTTACTTATTTTATTTTCTGTAACAAACGGCCAAGCTGTGTGGAGAATGGCAGGTGTTCCACTTAGTGGGCTGGCATGAGTGGAAATGACTCTAATCCATGTAGCATACGAGTGCTGGAAAGCCAGCAGTTTGTTAAGCCTATGTCATTGCTTACTTATTGCTGTGTAATGTTCTAGACACACATGTGCATATGAACTCACATGCACGCATGCCAAAAACACACACACATTGTACAATAGAGCAAAACTGGTATTATCTTGTGTAAGTGATTGTTCACTTTGCAATACTATGCCTTGTGTGAATAAAACTGGAGATTTTTCTGCTATGTAAATGTGAAATATTTGTGTTTTTATGCCTTTAAATTTTTTATTTATTTGAGAGAGAGAAAGAGAGAGAATGGACACACCACAGCCTCCAGCCACTGCAAACAAACTCCAAACACATGTGACACCTTGTATATCTGGCTTACATCTATTCTGGGGAATCTACCTGGGGTTCCCTCAAATACTCCCCAAGGGCTAGAAGTCCACAAGAAGAAAAACCCTAAAGGCAACCAGTTTGCTGTGTGCTCACTTCTCATTAACTCCTTACTTTAATTCTTTCTTTCCAACATTCTCTTCCAAGACTATCTAAGGCAGGGGGTACAGTTAGGGGGACTGGACTCCTGAAGGTGAAAAACACAAAAAGTTTACACTTGCTGAAAATCAAAGATGATCTCACTTATCGTTTGCCTAGTTCCCCAGACCTGCTTTTTCCACAAATAGCCAGGACCCCTCCTGGGAAGGAGTCTTTCATAAGATTTAAACATTGTGGTTGGTCAAGTTCAGTCCCCAGCACTTGGTGTCAGGGTTAGTCTTTTCCTGAGGGATCCCTTAGCCCTAACCAACCAGCTATCACTCTGGGTCACCTGAGCTGGAAAACAGCCCACCACGCTGAGGTCATAAATAACATTGCAAGGGAAGGCAGGCTGTCTGATCATTTGAGAACTTCTAGCCATGGGTGAGTTTTTCCCTTGGCTGGGCCCAGGCTCAGGCCCAGCGAGGAAGGCCCCCTAACCCTTACCCTCCACATGGGTTCTTTATCCCCTCCAACTCCCCACATGGCAGGAGCTCCTTGCACTTTCTTTTCTCTTTCTTTTACTTATTTATGTATTTATTTTCTTTTCTCTTTCTTTCCATGCTTTTTTCTAGGCCCTTCCACATAGATACCTTTCCTTGGCTCTGTACTTCTCTTAGTAAATATACTTTAATAATTATCCTTCTCAGTCTTCTTTTTTATTCAATTCTTTGATCAAAATTAAAAATAAACCTAGGGTTTGGGGTGCAAGGACTTTCTTGGACTCTTAGCACCTCGTTATAGATCTTCCTGCACTCCATCTTATGAGGTCCTTTAGAATAGCTCCCCTCTCTGAGAGAGACTCTTTATCTGCCATATGTCTACATCCCTGTTCAAGTAGTTCAAGATCTGATGTCACCGCTCCTTGTCCTCTAACAACAGTTAAGAGTGTGTTCTCAAGAGAGCGGGGAATGAAAGCGAATACAGGTAGGGGGACTGGACCCCTGAATGTAAAAAATAAAAGGGCAGGAGAGTCTGCACCTGCTAGAAATCAAGGATGATCTGACTTTATAATCTCTTGCCTACTTTCCTAGACATGTTTTTCCATAAACAACCTGGACCCCTCCTGGGAGGGAGATCTTTCATGAGATTTAAACATTGTGGTTGGTCAAGTTCAGCCCCTGGAACTTGGTGTCCAAGCTAGCGTCTTCCTGAGACAGTCCCTGACCTTAACTAAGCAGCTGTCCCTCTGGTTCATCTCAGCCAGAAAACAGCCCACCACTATAAGGTTAAATTTCTTTGCAAGAGAATGCAGGCTCTCTGAGCTGCCTGACCACTTAGAAACCTTAAGGTGTGAGTGAGATTTTTCCTCAGCTGGGCCTGGGCTGTCTCAGGAGGCCAGGAGAGCTTCCCAACCCTTACTCTCGACATGGGCTCTTTTACTCCCTCCAGCTCCCTACATGACAAGAGCCCTTTGAGCTTGCTTTTCTTGCTCTTTTCTTTCCACCATATTTCCAGGCCCTGCATATGGATCTCTAGCCATGTGGGTGTCTTTCCTTGACTCTGCACTTCCCTAAATAAATATATTAATTTAGTAATTATGCCTCCCCAGTCTTTTTTTATTCAATTATTTGATAAAAATTAGTAGCAGACCTAGGGTTTGGGGTTCAAAGACTTTCCTGGACCATGAGCACCCCCTTATAAGTATAAAGTCAATATTATTTGATACTTAAAGAGTACAGAACAAGCTGGGCATTGTGGCACACACCTTTAATCCCAGCACTTAGGAGGCAGATGTAGGAAGATTACCATGAGTTCAAGGACACCATGAGATTACAGAGTGAATTAGTAAATTCCAGTAAGCCTGGGTTAGATCAAGACCATACCTCAAAAATATATATATGTATAGATATATATCGAGGCCCAGTTTCTCAGGTCAATATGTGCTATAATTACTTTTGTGGAAATAGATACTGTAGATGATAATGTAGGGTTGTTATGTTTGTTAAGAAACTGAAACACTGCATTCCAGGATGGGCGTGCCAGGGATGTGACTTTACATTTGCAAAGGAAGAAGATAGCAGAGCCCCTCTCTCAGGATCAGTAGACCTCTTAATTCCAGCAGTTCTAAAAGGCCTGCAGTGCTATTTCATTGTGATATTAATTCACATGCTCCCTGTGGTTTAATTCATAAACTCTGTTGCAGTCACGTTCACACTGCTAGCAGAAATCACTGGACCAAGAGCATCTTTGTGGAAAAAGGGGTTTATTTTGGCTTATAGACCTAATGGAAACTCTGTGATGGCAGGGGAAAATAATGGCATGAGCAGAGAGTGGACATCACCCCCCCGGCCAACAAAAGGTGGACAATAGCAACAGGAGACTGTCAAGGGGAAACTGGCTATAATACCCATAATCCCACCCAAACAATACACTGCCTCCAAGAAGCATTTATTCCCAAATCTCAATCAGCTGGGAACCCAACATTCAGAACATCTACATTTATGGGGGACACCTGAATAAAACCATGTTCGGCCAGTGGCCCCCATAAACTGATAACCATACATGATGTAAAATGCAACGCATTCATACAACTTTAAAAATCCCCATAGTTTTTATCACTCCCAGTTATGTTCAAACATCCCCATAATTCAAGGTCTTTTAACTGAGCCATAATACTAAAAAATAAAAAAATCCCCCCCAAACCCATAATGTCACAGAATTAACATTCACACTACAAAAGATGGCATTGGGAATGACAAAGGAATATTCAACCAATATAAAATTTAAACAGGGCAAACATCAAACTCTGTAGCTCCAAGTCCAACAACTCTAGTCAGTGACGAGTCTCCAAATCCAATAATTCTAACCAGTAAAAAGTCTGTGGAGTTCCAATTCCACCCCTCCAGCTAGGCTACTTGCAGTCCTGGAAAACTTCATCCAGGGCAGGCAGCTCTCCTTAGCATCCATCTTGTGGTCTTGGCATGTCCACTGGGTCTCCATTGCAACCCACAGTCCATCCTCATTGCTCCATCAGGTCTCCATGCAGGCATCCAGAAAATCTGCTTCACACTGCCCATGGCCATTTCCAAAACACAAGATTGTGTTGCAAATTCAATGACCCTCTCTTTCCTGCACTTCTCATTCTCCACAATACCAGGTGCAGTACCAATTTCTTAATCCAGTGGGGAATAAAGCAGACCTTGAAGAACAGGACACTCCTTGAGCATTTAGACCCCTTCAAAAGAGTCTACATTTTTCCTGTTTCCCCAATGCAGGTCAGTTGGCCCAATTTCAAAGGTTGTATTTTTTTTACAGTATTAATCATGTGGGGTGTAAGACACCTTTTTCACAGCAATAAAACCATAATTAGGGGCCTGGATATATGACTTAGTGGCTAAGTGCTTTCCTATGAAGGCTAAGGACCCCAGTTTGAGGCTCGATTCCCCAGGACACACATAAGCCAGATGTACAAGGTAGCACATGCATCTGGAATTTGTTTGCAATGGCTGGAGGCCCTGACACGCCAATTCTTTCTCTATCTCTCTGCCTTTTTCTCTTTCTGTCTGTTGCTCTCAAATCAATAAATAAAAAATAAACAACAACAACTTTTTAAAAAGACATAATTAGCACAGGTGGTATGTATTCTCCAAATTAGTTTTGAAAAGTTGTTTTGGAAAATTGCCATATATGAATCTTAAAATAAACTTGAACATTTAGAAAAAAAAGTGCATGCTATGCTAGCCTTATTAATTATTTTGGGGAGCACTGAAATTTTATCAATATCAGAATTCTAAACCTAGAAGCAGGACATATTTTTTAATCTAATTATGTCTTCTTCAATTTCTTTCACCATTTTTTTACATTTTTTTGTATGCAAAATTTTAAATGTTTCAAAATTTTATCCCTTAATATTTTATATTTTTAAGATAATTTATGATGTTATAAATACTCCTTTTGACATTTCCACTTCTAAGAGTTGGTTATTTGTGTGCATGTGTATACATTTACATTATCTGTGTGTATCTACGTATTTCTTTTTCACAATTTTCTTTTGTGTACCTTTCCATTATGGTATTATCATGATAAGCTAACTCACTGGTTCTATTATGTTTGTAGAGAGTTTTGTGTTGGTTCTAAATCAATAATTATTCCTTCTTATATGGATTTAAAATTTTTTTTCTTATTAACTAAAACCTTATTTTTTAAATTTTCTTTCATTTTTTAGCCCCAAATTTTAAACCTAAAGTAGTATCTTGGGCATTTAACTACGGGGGCATGAAAAAATTATGGTTTCATTTAAAGAATTTAGAAAGCAAATGACAGGTAGTAAGTCTTAGGTATTGAGAATGGATAAATTTCAAATCAACAAGGCATCAACCATTAATTGCATCCCTAATACCAATGATATTTGGAGAAACAGTCCCCTCTGGTGAACCTAAGTCCAGATCAACCCCATCCCTGATCCACAAATGCCAGGTGTGGTGGTCCCTGCTCCATAATGATGAGCCCACCATCAACCCACAGACAGAAGGATGAGTCCATCATCAACTATCCCTGCTCCATGAAACAGGCCAGCATCAATCAGTTCCACGGAGTTCATCAAGTTCCCAGCTTTATAATGGACACAAAACAAAAAATAAGGCTTCCCGAGGAAGATATTCAAAATTGGCCTCTGTATTCCACATACACATGTAAGAACATATACACACATGGCTGCACACATATGAACCTGCATACACACACACATACATACCACATTCACATACCAGCCCCCACAAACTTAATGTTTGTCATTTTTCTTTATTTATTTGAGAGATGGGTCCACCATCAGCCCCATCCCTGAATACGATGGGTCCACCATCAAAGAGAGAGAGAGAGACAAAGAATGGGTGGGCCACCATCAACCCCATCCATTGCAAATGAACTCCAGATCATGTTCTCCCTGCTGCATATGGATGGGTGGGATTTGAACCCTGGTTCTTCACAAACGATGGGTCCACCATCAGCTTAACTGCTGAGCCATTTCTTTAGCCCAAAACCTTAAACCTTAAAGTAGTGAAACTCAATGAATTTACTAAAGGACAATAGAAATGATGGGTCCAAAATCAAGCCCATCCCTGAATTTAGAAAGATACCATCTCCATCAACCCCATCCCTGCTCCACAAATGATGAATGGACTCCATCAACCCCATTTCTTAAGATCAACAAGGGGTCAACCATCAACCCCATCCCTGCTCCACAAATGATGGGTCTGAGTCCACCATCAACCCCATCCCTGCTCCGCAAATGATGAGTCCACCATCAACCCCATCCCTGCTCCACAAATGATGGGTCCACCATCAACCCCATCCCTGCTCCTTGAACGATGAGTCCACCATCAACCCCATCCCTGCTCCACAAACGATGGGTCCTCCATCAACCCCATCCCTGCTCCACAAACAATGGGTCCACCATCAACCCACATCCCTGCTCCACGAAAGATGGGTCCACCATCAACCCCATCCCTGCTCTGCAAATGATGGGTCCACCATCAACCCCATCCCTGCTCCACAAATGATGGGTCTGGGTCCACCATCAACCCACATCCCTGCTCCGTGAATAGGTCTATCATTGGCCTGCATCCGTGGTCCATCATTCTTTTAACATAAAATAGTATGTCAGCTGTGAGTCTTCCTCAGAAACCATTTCAAGCTTAGGAATATGATGTCTCTGCTGTGCTGAGAATATGCACTCATTTTAATATTAAATGTAGAGGATGTTTTTCTTCAGAAATGAAATTATAACTTCTGTGTTTTTTTGTGTGTGTGTGTGTGTGTGTGTGTGGTAAATTACATTTATTAAATTTAAAACTTGAAGCAGCTTCCAGTCTCTAGCATAAACCCAATGTGATGATATAACAGTTTTTATTCTTGTTTTGTTTGTTTGTGTTTGTTTTTTTTTGTTTTTTGAGGTAGGGTCTCACTCTAGCTCATGCTAACCTGGAATTCACTCTAATTCTCAGGGTGGCCTTGAACTCATGGAGATCCTCCTCCCTCTGCCTCCGGAGTGCTGGGATTAAAGGTGTGCGTCACCACGCCCCGCTGCAACAGTATCCTTTTAATGCATGGCCAGAAGTGAGTGATGAGTAACGTGTTGATTTCAATGTTCTTTAGAGATGGTGGAGTCTAGTTTCCCATCGTTACATTGTTTGTCTACTTTTTTTTTTTTTTTTTTTTTTTTTTTTTTGGTTTTTCAAGGTAGGGTCTCACTCTGGTCCAGGCTGATCTGGAATTCACTATGTAGTCTCAGGGTGGCCTTGAACTCACGGTGATCCTCCTACCTCTGCCTCCCAAGTGCCGAGATTAAAGGCGTGCGCCACCACGCCCAGCTTTTGTTTGTCTACTTTTAACGTCAGAAATACTAGCTTTATAGATTGTTGGGGAGCATTCCATTTTCTTCTGTTTTATGAAAAACTTTGTATAGAATTATCATAATTATTCTCTATTTCAGCATTGCTGGATTTTTCTTCATAGAAAGGTTTGTGAATGCAAAGAAAGTTTTTTTCCATGAGTCTACTACACTCCCATGATATTTGGTGGACTGTTTTCCATGGTATTTCTTTTACTCTATCTGTCCAATGTAAAACTATAAGATTGCCTATTCTATGATTTTATCAGATATATATGCCTATTGATTATCCAAAGATTGTTTTAAAATCTAAAAATATTAACTATATCTGTGCTGATTTTCAAAGATACTTTTAATATCTATACCTGCTATGCTTTGATTATGAAATGTTCCCCACCTGTGCTAAAGACTTGGTTCCCATCTATTGACACTATTAAGAGATGGTTGAATCCTAAAAACACTACTTTCACCAATGGATGTGTTCCTAGCTAAATAAAGTATCAGAAGGTGGAGCTGGGCATTATGGTGTAAGTCAATGGAGGCAAGGCTTCAGAGGGCATATCTGTACCACACCTGTGTCCTTCCTCTCTTCTTCCTGCCCATGAACTATGGACTTCCTCTCTTCCTCCTTCCTATGTAACATGGAATGAGTCATTTTGTTCTCCCCCCTCTGACATATAGATAGATGATAGGTAGGTAGGTAGATAGATAGATAGATAGATAGATAGATAGATAGATAGATAGACAGACAAATAGATCTTCTGCTTCACTCCACCAGGCCTGGGAGAAACACAGGAGGTGAAGATAGATGAAAGATAGATAAATAGGTAGGTAGGTAGGTAGGTAGGTAGGTAGGTAGATAGATAAGATAGATAAGATACATAGATACATAGACAGATAGATATTCTGCCTCACTTCACCAAGCGGCCCAGGAAAAACACAGGCAGGTGAAGATAGAAGAAAGATGGATAGAAGATAGATAGAAGATAGATAGAGATAGATGATAGATAGATAGATAGATAGATAGATAGATAGATAGATAGATAGATAGAATAGATAGACAGATATTCTGCCTCACTTCACCAGGCGGCCCAGGAGAAGAAGACAGACTAAAATTGCTGACTGTATAAGCCAGCATGGATCCTTCCTCCTGATGTTTTTGTCTCATGTATTTTTCTGTGGAGACACAGGGGCTCACACAGATCCTGCCCCATCCTTAGTCCTAACTGTGAACTTTTTTTTTCCTTTTTACTTTAAGGTTCTGATGAGGAATTGATTGATTGGATTGACCCAAAGAACCTGTATACGCTCACACATTTCTTTTTTCTTTCTCTTTTATGTCATTTTCTTACTGTGGTCTTCATCTTCAATTCTCTGTTGTTTGCTTTGGCTTAACTTCATTATCAGTTTCTATTTGTAAAAGTAATATCTGAAGGCTCTATTTTGAGAGCTTTCTTTTATTCTCTGATACTCACTTTCCTTTTAAAAGACACTTGGATTTAGTTAACAGGTAAGAAATGTGTATTTATTTTATGCAATTTGATGTTTTGAACTATATATGCATTACAAAAGATTAAATCAAATGCATTAAAATATCCATCACTCATGCCAAGTTATCATTGTGTCATGATAATGTTAATGATCTATTCTTATAGCAAATTTGAAATATTGGATGTGTTGTGGTTGCCATGTCAGAAAACAAAACACTGAAACCTACTCCTCCTATTTAACTTAGGTCAACTTCTCCACAATTCCCCAATTTCCCACAAATTCCAGTAATCACCTTTTTTTTTTTTTTTTTTTTTTTTTAACTCTTTAGTTTTTTAAAGATTTTATTTTCATTTTTATTTACTTATTACAGACAGAGAGAAAGAGAAAAAAAGACAGAGTGAGAATGGGCACAACAGGGCTATAGCCACTGCAAACAAATTCCAGATGCATGTGCCACCATGTGTATCTGGCTTATGTGGGACCTGGAGAATCAAACCTGGGTCCTTAGGCTTCACAGGAAAGTGCCTTAACCATTAAGCAATCTTTCCAGCCCTATTTTTGAAATCTACTTATTTTAGACTCAAAATATCAGTGCCCCACATCTGTTCAGTGGGTTCTGAGTACAGGAAGTAAGGCCAGTTCCTGAGGACCCTTGATGCATGCTTTTCTGGGAAACGCATCTCATCTGAAGTGGAGGAAGACATGTGATCTCTAGTAACATGGAATATATGTTCACCTTCCTTCTTTGAATCTAATTTTGTCTTTAGTTTCCCATTTAATTGAAGAATCAGTAAATAAAATAGCCATAGTTAATATGTAAACACATTATTAAGTGACTTGCACAATACATGTAAGTAACAGGAAGTCTTTCACACAGGTAAAGTCTATTTTCTTGCTCTTCTTCTACGATGACTCTCTTGGTAGGGAGGTTAGATCATTTATTATTTAATGCAATTATGAAAACAGGCTCATGTCCATTGCTTTCTTTTTCTGTTTACCTCATGCTTCTTATTTTATTACTATTTTCTGCTACTTTTGGAGAATGGTTAAGTATAATTTATAATGTAATCTCTCTTTGAGGTCAGCAACACCACATTCTTTTGATATTTCAGTCATTATCTTTGTTGTTGTTGTTTTTCGAGGTAGGGTCTCACTCTGGCCCAGGCTGTCCTGGAATTCACTATGTAGTCTCAGGGTGGCCTTGAACTCACAGTGATCTTCCTACTTCTGCCTCCCCAGTGCTGGGATTAAAGGCATGCACCACCACGCCCAGCTAGACTGGTCTTTTTTAAATGCAAGAGGGCGAGAGCGAGAGAAAGAGAGCGAGTGAGAGAGAGAGAACACATTATTTTTTTTATTAAGTACAATCTTTGTATGGACACATCATGTGTTGATGCCATCATTCTCCTTGCCCCCATTCCTCTGAGAGCCCTTCTCAGTGGGATTGATGGTATTCCCCACAGAGATGTGGGTTATGACTTGTGAAAGCAACAGTCAGTCATGTAGGTGGGGACGCAAGCCTCTGGATATTACCTCCCACTTTGTGGCTCTTAGAATCTTTTCTCCCCTCATTCCGCAAAATTCCCTGAGCTGTGGTGGGTGTATTTTAAATCTACTTGAGTGTTCAGTTTCAGCTGTTTCTGGATTTCTGCTTTGGTGTGTGTTGAGTGTCCTCAGTGTCTCTGTCTCCATCACCCTGGTGCAGGTTGTCAGGCTCACCATGGAAGCAGCATTCTTGCTCACTGTTCCTCTGTGGTTTTACCAGGGCCCTGGATGATGTGTGAGGGGGTGGTTCATCTCCTTGAGCCTCTCTGCCTTCTGCTCCCAGTGAGCAGGCTTCCCTGGCCTCTCTCATACCATCCCCATTTTTATTTTATTTATTTATTTTAAATTTTTTATTGACAACTTCTATACTTACAATAAACCATGATATTTCCCTCCTCTCCCCATTCCCCTTTAAAACTCCTTTCTCCATCATATCCTCTCCCTCTCTCTATGAGTCACTTTTAATTTGATGTCATCATCTTTTTCTCCTATTATGAGGGTCTTGTGAAGGTATTGCTAGGCACTGTGAGGTCATGGATATCGAGGCCAATTTCTGTGTGGAAAGTTGCATTGTAAGGAGTCATACCCTTCCTTTGGCTCTTACATTCTTTCTGCTCCCTCTTCTGAAATGAACCCTGAGCCTTAGAGGGTGTGACAGAGATGTTTCAGTGCTGGACACTCCTCTGTCCCTTCTTCTCAGCACTATGTTGCCTTTTGGGTCATCCCAGTGGTCATTGCCATCTGAAAAGAGAAGCTTCTCTAACCAGAAGTGAGAGTAGCATTAATATGTGAATATGAACATTAAGTGTAGTGCTTTCAGGACAGTTTGGTGGGAATAATATATACATTTAACCAGACAAGAGCAGGCTTTATGCCCTTAAGGCTCATGGCCTCCCCTGCCATAGACTTTTGCTTAGTTTTTTTCAGTACCAGGCATGTATTTCCTCCATAGAGAGGGCCTTCAGTTCAATTAGGGAGCAGTTGGTTTCCCCAAGAGCAGACATGCCACTATTGCACCCTTTTGGTCATTGGGCCTGTCTGGACAAACTTGAATTTTCCAGTGTCCCCTGTTTTCACTGCTGATGACTTCTGTCTCCCATATGGCTGCATGCAGTGCAGCTTTTTCCAGCTACCTTAGTCATGGTTGGCTTTTTAGAATTGCCTGAATAGACTGTCATTAATGAATTGAGACAATTTTATGTCTTCCTTTCCTACTGTATGCTATATACATGTATTTCATTTTTCTGACTTATGGCTTCAGTACATTTTTGAGAGGACTGTTGTGGAAGGGTATTCTTAGCTTGTCCCACTTCTTAGTGGGACATTTTGTTTCTCAAACTTAATGATATTAACCTCAGGCTCTTGGATACATGTGTTCAATGGATTAGGGAATCGTGTCTATTGCTAGAGTGCTATGAGTTTTGATCAGGGATCTTGTTTTGCCTTGAGTGGCTTTCTGAATTGATTCATATGTTTCCATGATCACTCTTTAGATGTTAATATGTGTGGTGGTTTGATTCTGGTGTCCCCCATAAACTTGGGTATTCTGAATGCTAGGTTCCCAGATGATATTGTTGGGGGCTGGCTTATGGGTAGTATAGCCAGTGTCTCCTTACCAGTGTTTGACACACTTTCCTGTTTGATGTTGTCCACGTGAGGTTGGTGATGAGGTGATGTTCACCCTCTGCTCATGCCATCCTTTTTCCCTGCCATCATGGAGCTTCCCTTTGAGACTGTAAGCCAAAATCAACCTTTTTTCCCACTAGCTGCTCTTGGTCAGGTGATTTCTGCCAGCAATGTGAACCTGACTGCAACAGTAAAGTTGGTTACATGACCTTGTGTGGTTTTCAAGTGCCAATCCACTTTGTATGCATCCCATCTTAGAGTTGTATATACACTGTCTTCACTTTTGCTTTTCATTTGCCCATAGTTTCAGGGATGGAAAAAAGGTTCAATGCTTTGGGAATTTTAAAGGTTTGTTAACTATTAATTGAACCATTTATTTATCATATTGGGTGTGAATGTGTGTGCATGATGTTTTTATATGTGTGCATTTGCGCATAGAGGTCAGGGGACAATCTCAATCTCAGGTGTTGATCCTTTGAGACAGGGTCTCTCTTGTTGTGCTGTTCGATCTGGGAAAGCCAGAGTGTCTGGTCCACCAGCTTTGGGATTCTCCTACTTCTGGCTCCCACTGCTGTGTCACAGTGGGATTATTCATATGTGTGTCACTTTGCATGTGGCCTTATGTGGGTTCTGGAGACGTGAGGTCTGGTCACTAAGCTCAGGCATCAAGTAATTTAAGCACTGAGCCATCTCCCCAGCCCTTGATTTAATTTTTACATGGATAATCAATTTTTACCCGTTAAGATGTCTACTTCTCCTTGTGTGAATGTTGTAGTCTGAATCTTTCGAGGAAAGTTTCCATCCCAATTAAGTTATCAAAATGTGTTTCCTACCACGTTCCTTCTTTCCTTGTAATACTTAGGGGATAAGATGTGATAATACCTCTTCCTTCTTTATTTCTGATATTTATGTTTCTCATCCTCAGTTTTGTTTATAGCTCACCTGGCTTGGACTGAAGTTCATTACTTTTGTTGACCTTTTTTTTTTTTTTTAATTTTATTTATTCCTATGTATATTATTCTGGTTTTACATTCATAGTGGTGACTCCATTATCCTCCTCCCTGTCCTCCCTCTTCCAAAGGGACCCTCATCAATGGAGAATGTGGGTCATGCATTGTGGGGGTAGTCAAGAGTTCTGGGGGATAGGCCAAGTCTCTGTGCATAATGCCCCAACTTGTGGCTCTAACATTCTTTCTGCCCCCTTTTCCGCAAATTTCCCTGAGCCACATTGGGGTCATTTTAGCTCTACTTCAGTGATGAGGTTTTGGGAGCCTTTGTGTCTCTGGATATCTGGCTTAGTGGGAGTTGGATGTTCTCTGTGTTTATCTCCTTCAGACTTTTCCTGGTCTTTTCAAAGAATGCATGTTAGTTTTGTTGACTGTTTTCATTGTTTTCCATTTATATCTCAAAATCAATTCTTTTCTACCTCTTATCAATTATTTTTAACTGTGACTTAAAATGGCCTACCTGTTATTTTTCTAATGCATGTATTTAATTCTATAATAGGTGTCTAACCCTGCTACAGGCTGCAAGTTTGAGTCAGTGGTTTTCACAGTCTCTTATTCACTGTCCTTAAAACTTCTGTTCAGATATCTTGTGAATTTCATGTGTTACTTAGAATCCGGCCATTAGTGTTCTGGCCATCAAGAACTTTGTAGCTACCTTTCACTCTTATTTCTAACTTAATTCCACTGCGTTCTGAGAACTTACTTTGCCTGGATTCTAGTCTCTCAAATGTCTTAAGAAATATTATGTGGCTAGAATGTGGTCTCTCTTGGAGAAGGTCCCAAGAGCATCTGTACGTTCTGTTGTTGATAGAACATTCTATAAATGTTAATTGCATAAAGCTGGTAGCACTATTCAAGTTGGTCTGCTAATTACTAAAAGTAGGATGTAGAAATCTCCACTTACAATAATTTGTCTACTTATGTGATCAGGACAATCTAATTTTCTCTAACAAAATTAAAACACATTTGGGAGTGTTGGTTTCAAGATAGGGTCTCGCTCTAGCCCAGGTTGACCTGTAATTCACTATGTAGTCTCAAGGTGGCTTCAAACTCACAGTGATCCTTGTACCTCTGCCTCCCAAACACTGGGATTAAATTTAAATGTGTGTGCCACCATGCCCAGCCACAATGTTTTAAAATTGTCTGAATGGGGCTGGAGAGATGGCTTAGTGGTTAAGGCGCCTGCCTCCTAAGCCTAAGAACGCTAGTTCCAATCTCCAGCGGTTCCAATCTCCAGGTCCCACATTTAGCCAGTTGCAAAGTGACGCAAGGGCGCAATGCCGCACTTGACCACAAGGGGGCTCATGCATCTGGATTTCGTTCACAGCAGCTGAGAGGCTGCTGGCATGCCCATCTCTATCTGTCTTCCTCTCCCTCTCTCTCTCTGTCTCTTTCCAAAAAAAAAAATTGTCTGAATGCTGCAGATTGTAAGGATTGTCACACTTTTGTAGAAATTTTAGTACTCTTGATGGTCAAGATTAACTCTGACTTAACAAGATCTAGAATTACCCAGGAGACATTAACAAGCTGTGTCTGTGCCAGTGGAGAGTCTACATTATCTGAGTTGAAAAGGGAGGGCCCACCTTACATGTGGGCAGCACCATTCTGTGTGCTGGGTTCCCAGAATGAATAGAAGGGAAAGAATGAGCTGAGCACCAGTACTCTCCTGCCTCTGCTTCCTGACTGTGGATTAAAAGGTGACCAGCAGCCTCTCTCTGTCTCTCTACCTTAAAACAAAACAAAATTGTCCTTAATGCTGTTGCTCTTATCAGACTTTTGTCACAGCAATGAGAAAATAACTTATCTGTCCTTTATCACATAATTGTAGAAAGCTTTGAGTACATCTTGATGGTCAAGATTAACTCCATGGAGCTTAACAAGATCTAGAATTGTCCATGGAATTGGGACATTAAGTCCATGGAGCTGTGTCTGTGCCAGTGGAGAGTCTACATTATCTGAGTTGAAAGACTGTGAAGGCCCAGCTGTGACTACATGTGGGCAGCACCATTCTGTGCTGGGTTCCCAGAATGAATAGAAGGGAAAGAGTGAGCTGAGCACCAGTACTCTCCTGCCTCTGCTTCCTGACTGTGGATTAAAAGGTGACCAGCAGCCTTGCACTCCTTCTGCCAGGCCTTCCCTACCCTGGACTCTACCTTAAAACATGGACATGAAATAAATCCTTACCTCCTTAAGTTGCTCTTATCAGGACTTTTGTCACAGCAATGAGAAAATAACTAATCTGTCCTTTATCATGGCATAATATCACTGTGAAGGGCTCCAAGATTTTGAGCTGTTGACTAAATCAGGTCTTGGGCTACAGGATTGAGTGTCCACTGGAGCTGTAAGGACTGAGGTTTGATTTGATGTCCATGGAGCCAGATTGACAAGATGGTTATGCTGTGATGTCCAGTGGCTGGAGCTGTGACATGCCCATTCTTTCTCACTCTCTTTCGCTGTATTCCATGGAGCTGTGACTATATGTCAACAGCATTTATTCCTCTGTGATGTCAGGGAAGGTGTGGAACAGGACAGAATGGACTGTCCACGGAGCTGTGACTACCACGCTGTATTCCATGGAGCTGTGACTATATGCTGTGAAGTCCATGGAGCTGTGACTACCACGCTGTATTCCATGGAGCTGTGACTATATGCTGTGAAGTCCATGGAGCTGTGACTACCACGCTGTATTCCATGGAGCTGTGACTATATGCTGTGAAGTCCATGGAATTGTGAATACATGCTGTGAAGTCCATGGAGCTGTGACTACAGACTGTGAAGTCCACAGAGTTGTGAATACATACTGTGATGTCCAGGGAGCTGTGACTACAGACTGTGAAGTCCATAGAGCTGTGACTACAGGCTGTGAAGTCCAGGGAGCTGTGACTACAGGGAAGGTGTGAATGGTCCATCACAGAGGAAGGTGACTACAGGCACATGGCAGGGAAGTGGACACAGCATGGATGGAGTTATTAGTTCTGAGGTGACAGCTTCCCAACACTTCACAATCATTGCATCATGACAGAGAGAGGATTGAGCAGGGTCAGACCTTGGAACCAGTCATCCATGGACACAGAGGGATGCCTGCACATGGCAGGAAGGTGTGGACACAGCATGCTTCATTTCAGGGAAGGTGTGGACACAGCATGGGGTGCTCAATGCAGCAGAGAAAGTCCTGTGACCCACTCAGTAGAGAGGTGCTGACACAGATTAACATTAGTCACATGGCAGGGAAGGTGTGGCACAGCAACAGCCGCTGGACAGCTGAGCATGGACGGCAGCTGGTCACATGGCACGTGGACACAGCATGGACAGCAGCTGGCAAGGGAAGTGTGGTCATGTACGGCCGCTGGTCACATGGCAGGGAAGATCAGGCCTGTCACATGACAGGGAAGGTGTGGACAGCATGGATGGGTTGTCTCATGGTGAAGGGCTGGAAGATATTGAATAGGCTGTTAAGTGGTCAAATCAGGGAAGGTCTTGAGCTGGCAGGATTGCAGGGAAGTGGACACAGATGGAAGGCACTTGTCCATGGCAAAGAAGGTGTGGACACAGCAGGACTGATGGTTTGATTTCCCAGCAGTCACCCACGGGAAGGTGTGGACACAGCAGATTCCGCTGGTCACAAGATGGTGCATGCACCTGGTCACATGGCAGGGAAGGTGTGCATGGACAGCCGCTGGTCACAGTGGCTGGAGGCGCTGGTCACATGGAAGGTGTGGACACAGCCATTCTGGTTCAGGAAGGTCGCTCTCTTTCTGGTCACATCATAAATAATGGTAAATACATAAAAATAAATCACATCGCCGCTGGGCTGGTTCAGGGAAGGTCCAGCCAGCATGGACGGGCTGGTCACATGGCAGGGAAGGTGTGGACACAGCATGGACAGCAGCTGGTCACATGGCAGGGAAGGTGTGGACACAGCATCTCTCTGCTGTCCATGGCAGGGAAGGTGTGGACACAGCATGGACCACAGTGTCACACATGTGGCTATGTCACACAGCATTTATCCTCTCACATGGCAGGGAAGGTGTGCACAGCATGTGGTCACATGGCCTAACAGGACAGAATCTGATGGTCATGGCAGGGAAGGTGGGACACAGCATGGATGGCCGCTGGTCACATGGCAGGGAAGGTGGACACACAGAGGCACATGACAGATAAACACAGCATGGACAGGCAGCTGGTCACATGGCAGGGAAGGTGACATGGATGGCCGCTGGTCACATGGCAGGGAAGGTGTGGTGGACGGCCGCTGGTCACATGGCAGGGAAGGTGTGGACACAGCATGGACGGCCGCTGGTCACATGGCAGGAAGGTGTGGTGGTGGCCGCTGGACACAGCATCTGACAAGTCACATGGCAGGGAAGGTTCATGGAGGCTGCTGGTCACAAGGCATGGATGCAGCTGGTCACATCAGGGAAGGTGTGGACACAGCAGGCTGGTCACATGCATGCATGGCAGGGAAGGTGTGGACACAGCATGGATGGCCACTTGTCACATGGCAGGGAAGGTGTGGACACATGGCCGCTGGTCACATGGCAGGGAAGGTGTGGACACAGCATGGACGCCGCTGGTCACATGGCAGGGAAGGTGTGGACACAGCACGGCCGCTGGTCACATGGCAGGGAAGGTGTGGACACAGCATGGACAGCAGCTGGTCACATGGCAGGGAAGGTGGACACAGCATGGACGGCAGCTGGTCACATGGCAGGAAAGGTGGACACAGCATGGACGGCCGCTGGTCACATGGCAGGGAAGGTGTGGACGGCCGCTGGTCACAGCATGGACATGGGCAGCTGGTCACATGGCAGGGAAAGGTGTGGCCGCTGGTCACATGGCAGCATGGACAGCAGCTGGTCACATGGCAGGGAAGGTGGTGGTGGACAGCAGCATGGAAGGTGTGGCAGCTGGTCACATCACATGCCCGCTGGCATGGCAGGGAAGGTGTGGACACAGCACGCTGGTCACATGGCAGGGAAGGTGTGGACACAGCATGGAGCTGGTCACATGGCAGGGAAGGTGTGGACACAGCATGGACGGCATGGCTGGTCACATGGCAGGGAAGGTGTGGACACAGCATGGACAGCAGCTGGTCACATGGCAGGGAAGGTGTGGACACACAGCGCTGGTCACATGGCAGGGAAGGTGTGGACACAGCATGGACGGCCGCTGGTCACATGGCAGGGAAGGTGTGGACACAGCATGGACGGCCGCTGGTCACATGGCAGGGAAGGTGTGGACACAGCATGGACGGCCGCTGGTGGAAGGTGTGGACACAGCATGGACGGCCGCTGGTCACAGCATGGACAGGCCAGCTGGTCACATGGTCAGCATGGTCACATGGCAGGGAAGGTGTGGACACAGCATGGATGGCCGCTGGCATGGGGAAGGTGTGGACACAGCATGGACAGCCGCTGGTCACATGGCAGGGAAGGTGGTCATGGATGGTCACATGGCAGGGAAGGTGTGGACACAGCATGGGGCCGCTGGTCACATGGCAGGGAAGGTGTGGACACAGCATGGATGGCGCTGGTCACATGGCAGGGAAGGTGTGGACACAGCATGGAAGGTGCTGGTCACATGGCAGGGAAGGTGTGGACACAGCATGGTCGCTGGTCACATGGCAGGGAAGGTGTGGACACAGCATGGGACGGCCGCTGGTCATGGCATGGCAGCATGGAAGGTGCAGGGAAGGTGTGGACACATGGCATGGTCACATGGCAGGGAAGGTGTGGACACAGCATGGAGCTGGTCACATGGCAGGGAAGGTGTGGACACAGCAGGTGCTGGTCACACAGCATGGACACACATGGACAGCAGCTGGTCACATGGCAGGGAAGGTGTGGACACAGCATGGACAGCAGCTGGTCACATGGTGGGGAAGGTGGACACAGCATGGACAGCAGCTGGTCACATGGCAGGGAAGGTGTGGACACAGCATGGACAGCAGCTGGTCACATGGCAGGGAAGGTGTGGACACAGCATGGGCCGCTGGTCACATGGCAGGGAAGGTGTGGACAGCATGGAGCTGGTCACATGGCAGGGAAGGTGGACACAGCACACAGCGCTGGTCACATGGCAGGAAGGTGTGGACACAGCATGGGCCGCTGGTCACATGGCAGGGAAGGTGTGGTGTGGCCACAGTCATGGCAGGGAAGGTGTCACATGGCATGGCAGGGAAGGTGTGGACACAGCATGGACGGCCACTGGTCACATGGCAGGGAAGGTGTGGACACAGCATGGACGGCCGCTGGTCACATGGCAGGGAAGGTGTGGACACAGCATGGACAGCAGCTGGTCACATGGCAGGGAAGGTGTGGACACAGCATGGACAGCAGCTGGTCACATGGCAGGGAAGGTGTGGACACAGCATGGCCGCTGGTCACATGGCAGGGAAGGTGTGGGAAGGTGGCAGGGAAGGTGGACACAGCATGGACGGCCGCTGGTCACATGGCAGGGAAGGTGTGGACACAGCATGGACAGCAGCTGGTCACATGGCAGGGAAGGTGTGGACACAGCATGGAAGGCAGCTGGTCACATGGCAGGGAAGGTGGACAGCATGGACAGCAGCTGGTCACATGGCAGGGAAGGTGTGGACACAGCATGGACAGCAGCTGGTCACATGGCAGGGAAGGTGTGGACACAGCATGGACGGCCGCTGGTCACATGGCAGGGAAGGTGTGGACACAGCATGGACAGCAGCTGGTCACATGGCAGGGAAGGTGTGGACACAGCATGGACGGCCGCTGGTCACATGGCAGGGAAGGTGTGGACACAGCATGGACGGCCACTTGTCACATGGCAGGGAAGGTGTGGACACAGCATGGATGGCCGCTGGTCACATGGCAGGGAAGGTGTGGACACAGCATGGATGGATGGGCTGGTCACATGGCAGGGAAGGTGTGGACACAGCATGGCATGGCTGGACACAGCATGGACGGCAGCTGGTCACATGGCAGGGAAGGTGTGGACACAGCATGGACAGCAGCTGGTCACATGGCAGGGAAGGTGTGGACACAGCATGGACAGCAGCTGGTCACATGGCAGGGAAGGTGTGGACACAGCATGGACAGCAGCTGGTCACATGGCAGGGAAGGTGTGGACACAGCATGGACGGCCGCTGGTCACATGGCAGGGAAGGTGTGGACACAGCATGGACAGCAGCTGGTCACATGGCAGGGAAGGTGTGGACACAGCATGGACGGCCGCTGGTCACATGGCAGGGAAGGTGTGGACACAGCATGGACACTGGCAGGGAAGGTGTGGACACAGCATGGACAGCCGCTGGTCACATGGCAGGGAAGGTGTGGACACAGCATGGACGGCCGCTGGTCACATGGCAGGGAAGGTGTAGACACAGCATGGACAGCAGCTGGTCACATAGCACTTGCAGTCAGGAAGCAGAGAGAGGTCAATGCTGGTGCTGTTTGCTTTCTCCTTTTTAAAAATATTTTATTTTATTTACTTATTTGAGAGAGAGAAAGATGTAGAGACAGAGAGAGAAAGAGAGAGAATGGGCATATCAGGGCCTCCAGCTGCTGCAAACAAACTCCAGACGTATGCACCCCCTTGTATATCTGGCTTACTTCAGTCCTGGAGAATCGAGCCTGGGTCTTTTGGCTCTGCAGGCAAGCATCTTACTGCTAAGCCATTTTGCTAGCCCTGCTTTCTCCTTTTTATTCAGTCCAGAACTTCAGCTCATGGTAGGGTTACCATCCACACCCAGGGTGGGTCTTAGACTTGAACTTCAGATCTCATGTCTCCACTACACATGTAGGTCACCATAGTTGCTGAACAACTCCACACAGCTCCCGTTGCCTCCTGCTCAGTGTATTAGTCCTGTCCCATAGATGGGACAAAAAAATGAAGTCACTTCCCAACCCAAGAGAGAAGGGTGTGGCTGTCACGGCAGGCATTCGGTAGTCTTGCTGGCCTCTTCACCTTGGCGTCTGTGGATTAAGGGCAATGGAGGAACAGTGGCATAGTGTTATATTTCTGATGTGAACCTGGGTTTCTTTTTAGCTCTTATGGGCAGGATTCTGAGGTTGTGGGCTCCCTAGTCTGATGTAGGTGCTGGTGCCCCCCCCCCATGGACTTCTGGTCAACCCTCATGACTCTCATGATAAATCACTCACTGGATACCTTGACAGGCCATACCTCACTAGCTGTTTTAGTTCTGTGTGAAGTGATTTTTCCAATTCCAGGAGAAGAGCAATGGTTTTACTTCCTACAATGTAGCCCTGGAGCATCCTCATGGTGATCAAAGAAGCTGACAATTTGTTTTGTACCTGGTCCAGGTGTCTGGGCTCACCGACAGCACCAGAGCGTGTAACAGCAGGCATAGGTGTCCAAATTAAGGCTCCCCATGAACTTGCATTACCTGAATTCCTGAAAGAAAGTTTAAATTTTATAAACATGTATGGAAAATATCTACTTTTCACATAGGGAAATTTATTTTGTTCAAATTGTTTCAATTAAAGTACCCAGATAAATTCTTCCATGGGTAAAGTGACAGGATATTGAGATGTATAAAGGTTATGAAAAGACAGCTTAGTTTTAAATTGATGAGGAAAGAATGCTAATGGAAAATAGACAAATGTACAATTGATATATTAAATTCCTTTTTTTTTTTTTTTTTTTTTTTTTTGCCACACTTGGAATTAATTCCAGGGCCAAAAGAATGCTAGGCTAGGCTAGTGCTCTGAGGTGTAACACACTGAGTTAATTTTGTAAAAAAAAAAAAAAAAAAAAAAAAAAAAAAGAAAAAGAAGAAAAAAAAAAGAACTTTATAATCCCCAAATGTATAGCATTCCATAGTATTCCAAATTTAGATGCCTAATGTGGAAAGTAATCTTTTTGTTTTATGAACTAAAGAAAATTTTATGTTGGAAAACCAACTATCAATGAACAGTGGTTTGCTCTCTTCAGAAATATCTCTTCGGGGCTGGAGAGATGGCTTAGCGGTTAAAGCGCCTGCCTGCTAAGCCTAAGAACCTGGTTCCAATCTCCAGGTCCCACGTTTAGCCAGATGCAAAGTGACTCAAGGGCACAATGCTGCACTTGACCACAAGGGGGCACAAGCATCTGGATTTCATTCACAGCAGCTGAGAGATTGCTGTCGCGCCCATTCTCTGTCTCCTTCTCCCTCTCTGTCTCTCTCTGTGTCTCTCTCCAAAAATAAATAAAATAAAAAAAAATATCTCTTCAGAGATATCATCTCTGCATTCCATCATTCTTTTTTAAAAATATATTTATTTATTTGAGAGAGAGAAAGAGGCAGAGAGAGAGAGAAGGAGACAGAGGGAGAGAAAGACAGATAGAGAAAGAGAATGGGCATGCCAGGGTCTCCAGCCACTGCAAGTGAACTGCAGATGCATGCACTCCCTTGTGCATCTGGCTCATGTGGGTCCTGGAGAATTGAACCGGGATCCTTCAGCTTTGCAGGCAAATGCCTTAACCACTAAGCCATCTCTCCAGCCCTCCATCATTCTTGAAATAACCCAGTCCTCTTTGCTCAGAGAGAGGTTGTTTACTCTCTTCCTACTCACAACGCAGACCTGTCGACAGTGAAGCCTTGCCTGTTTCCAGGAGTGGATCCCGGTACTGACAGCAGCTCAGACCCCCGGCCTTGGAGAAGGTCTTTACCTGCTTCCAGAAGACAGCAGCTAATGGCCGACGGCCACCCACTGCTAGGGGTATCATTTCACTTCTTTTCTTTACTTTTTACACAAACCCTTGTCCCTTGGCATTCCTCGTGGGTGCACACTCCTCAAGGACCCTTAAAAGTATATTTCAGGACATGCCTTCTGACCAGCATAAATCTGTTGCTTGTGACTAAGAGAGTCACAGAATTCAGTGCCCAAACAAGACATTGTGCCTCTGCAATGGGGATGAAAAGTTTGCCAAGACACCAGTCAAAGTGCAGAAGTTAGCATCATTCAATCCATACCCAGGCAGTAAGGACTTCACATACGTGGTCTTTGTTCACACCAGCATCATGGCTTCATTGGCACACTTTATTTTCTGTCCCAATGTCCTGCGTACTGTGGGCCAACACAAGCAGATGGCATCAAGCATGCCGTTCCACTAGCAACCTGAACAAACAGGTCTTGCAAGACAGGGTTCATACCACACAGTAAGTGGATCATAGATATTTAATTCTTTCCAATTCCGGGGTAATTTCCCCATCAGTTGGCAGAAGGTGTAGAAGAAAGCCTTCTCCCTCCACAGTGCATGCACCCTTGTCTTAGTATTGATACCAATGCCAGCGAAATTAGTATCTTGACAATTAGTTTGCTACTTACCTGAGAAGACATGAAAGGGAGAAAGAAAGCGTTTTAACCAGATTATAATGTGGCTCTGACAAGTTGGGATCCTGTCATGTTATAGCCTTCCAACTTTAACATTTTCATGTCTGCTTGGCAGGTTATTAAAATAAATGAGGGTGCAGTGTGCTGCTCTGCTCTTGCCTAATGGGACTTGAAGAATCTGCACGCCACCAATGTAAATTGACCGATCTCGCAGACTGAAAGGATTTGGCTAAAGTGGACAATTAGGATCATTTCTGCACAGCCGAGTGAAATATTCCTTGTTATTTTAATAATTCAGGCCCAGGGTAATTTTCGGAGGCTGAGTTTGTCAAGATAATGTGCCATGCGCTTGTCTGCTTGTCATTTTTAACTCAATCTCACATGTTACAGGTGCAGCCTAGCTTACCAAACAGGAGAATCGTTCACCGGTGAATCTGCATATGGAATGCAGATAAACTGCACGGAGGAGAAGGACAGTCCAAGATTGACAGGGCACGGCAGTCTGGATGCCTGGTGGTAGTGACACTCTGGAGGGTGGACAGAAGCTGCACAGCATTGCTGATGCAGTTATGAGCATCCCTGCAATGTGCACAAGCAAGTGTGAACGTGGAGCAGCAGGCTGCCTCGTGAAATTCTCACTGTTTCAGCAGAGCAGGTGTGTGAGGGCCGACCTATTCCCTGGTGGTACAACACGCAAATACCCTCCTCCAGCTCGATTTTATCTCATGGAATGATGGCATAATACCCCTAACTTTGGGTAGCAAGATGCGTTTGGAGAATTAGGCCTGTGTTTCTTATTAAGGAACTCTGAGACGGCAGATATCACCTCTGTGAGTGGAAGCTTGTTTGGCTGGATTTTGTGGTCTCGGTGGATTAAAACATCACTCATGATTAAAGTGATTGGTATAAACCCAGAAATGACCCATTCTGTCCATGAGCCTAGCAGAAAATGGAAAGTCACATTACATTGAAATCACAAAGTTATTAAAGACAAACTCTCCCAGAAGCCACCTTCTGCCAGCACTGCTCAGGGGCTCTGGGCTCACCAGGTGATGGATGACTGGAAGTTAGACGTGTTTCCAGGCCCCATCTCAGTATCTCATAGTACTTCACCAGGCCAGAGCTTTCTCTGCCCGTTTTGTTATTATGTATTATTTATTTAGTATTCTACTTGTGTGTGTTGGGGGTGGGGGGATGTTGGGGCTCAAACCCAACCCTCTGACAATACCAGGCACATCCCAGCCCTGTCTGGTTTATTCATACATACCTGCAAAATTTACTTAAAGATAGAATTCGAGGTAACTAAATTATTAGCAACATAAAGATAAACATTGTTTTAAGAAAACAAAACTTTTAGGAAGAATTATTTTTTCAGTGTAAGTTAATCTAAGGTTGAAAACACAGCAAGCTTTATTAGATAAATATTCTTTAATATGAACTATTTTTTTAATTTTTTAAAAATTTTTAAATTTATTTTTGGAGAGAGACACAGAGAGAAACAGAGAGAGAGGGAGAGGGAGACAGATAGAGATGGGCGCGCCACCAGCCTCTCACTGCTGCAAACAAAATCCAGATGTGTGCGCCCCCTTGTGGTCAAGTGTGGCATTGCACCCTTGCATCACTGCATCTGGCTAAACGTGGGACCTGGAGATTGGAACCGCTGGAGATTGGAACCAGGTTCTTAGGCTTAGCAGGCAGGCACCTTAACCACTAAGCCATCTCTCCAGCCCTAATGTGAATTATTTTATCCCAGTAACATCTCTCTACATCAATACAGATTTAGAAATAAAATTGTAAGGTTCATAAGAAGACGGTCAAATATCGTGTGTTTTAGGATGGAGAGAGCTAAAGGAAGTGACAAATGATGACTTATCTTATGGTTGAAATGCAAAAGTCCTGTTTCTTCCAATGCTATGACAACAGCCCTTGAACTCTGATGGAAGGTGGTTTTGTGAAACAGACAGCTTGTAGGTTACATTACCCTAAAATCAAATCTCCTTTTAGCCTTGACCAATCTAAAGCCCCAGGCAGTATTTTCCTTGAATATCCTAGTGTGAAGGGCCTGTGTGTTACAGTTAAGAACGTGTGTTTAGGAAGGAATAGGAACCTTCCATGGGGGACTGTCTCACGCAGGACAGCCCAGCCCAGCCCAGGGCTCAGGTCAGAAAGTGAATGCCATCCAGAGCTGTGGCCTTTGATGACCTCCAGTGTGGCTGAGTTAACGAGTGAGACCACTGCAGTGCGGGGGGGGGGGGAGGGGGGAGGGGGAGTGAGTCTCAGATTCCACCATGAGCAAACAAAGGTAAAAGGAACATTCCTGTGTGACATCACTCCAGCCAGTCAGACCAGACTGGTTAAGAGCTTTCTCACCTCTTGGTCTCTGCTGGCTGCCAACCTGCTGGCCCCACTCACCACCTGACTCTCAGATGTCAAGTTCTGCATGAGTGGTGGCGGTGGTGGCATGGAAGTTAGAGCAGCAACTCAGGTAGGGAATGAACTCAAATCCAAGCTCCACTGTCCAAGCCCTGGAAGTTCTTTCAAAACACAGGTTAAGGGCTGGAGAGATGGCTTAGCAGTTAAGGTACCAGCCAGCCTGCTAAGCCTAAGAACCCGGTTCCAATCTCCAGGTCCCACGTTTAGCCAGATGCAAAGTGATACAAGGGCGCAATGCCGCACTTGACCACAAGGGGGCGCACGCATCTGGATTTCATTCACAGCAGCTGAGAGGCTGCTGCCCATTCTCTGTCTCCTCTCCTCTCTGTCTGTCTCTCTCTGTGTCTCTCTCCAAAAAATAAATAAAAATAATAAAAATAAAATTAAAAATTTTTTTAAAAACACAGGTTAAGATTCACACCCTGTGAGAGGCCAGAGCCAAACATGGCACCCCATGCTGCACAAATAGTCTGGGGACAGTCTGGTCCCAGCTGAAGGGGGAGGACAGCGAAAGCATCCTTCTTTCCTTAAGTCTCTATTACATGGACCAGTGCACAATCAGGAGTGTGAAGTGAGTAACAGTTGCATAGGGACTCAAAAGAGACATGGAGACCCTCTCCAGCTCCCACCCATTCAACAGCACCCCCATGGATAATCTTGAGGCATCACCTTTAAAATATTTAAGAAAAAGCTTTGAGATGTTAAGAATTCTCTCTGGTGCTGGAGAGATGGCTTAGCAGTTAAGGTACTTGCCTGAAAAGGGCAAAGGACCCAGGTTCAATTCCCCAGTACCCACGTAAGCTGGATGCACAAAGGGGCGCATGCCTCTGGAGTTCGTTTGCAGTGGCTGGAGGCCCTGGCATGCCCATTCTCTCTCTATTTCCTCTGTCTCTCTCCTTGCAAATAAGTAAATAAATAAAATAATTTTTTATAAAAGAATTCTCTCCAGTGGGCTGCTAACATTTCTCAGTGGTTAAGGTGCTTGCTTGCAAAGGCTAAGGACCACGGTTTGATTCCCCAGGACCCACATAAGCCAGATGTACAAGGTGGTGTGTGCATCTGGTGTTCGTTTGCAATGGCTAAAGGCCATGGTGTGCCTCCCCTCTCTCTCTCTCTGCCTCATTCTATCTCTTTTAAATAAATATTTATTTTAAGAAACGAATTCTTTCTGGTGTGTCTTACAGTTTTCTCCCATTTTTTTTCATGCATTGATGTCCACCCTGACACTATTGTGCTCACTCCATCTCCACCACAGGAGGCTTGCACTTTCAGCAGCCTCATGTACATTACACCATTGGTCAACCATGGTGTCCATTTTGTTCAGATCTTGAGTGTAATGTGGGCTCAATATTTGAGTGAATATGTTAGGCTCTTAGTGGAAGGTCTATGTGGTGGTCTGAATGTAAAATGCCCCCTTGGGCTCATGTGTTTGAATACTTAATCCCCAGTGCGTGGGACTGCGTGGGAAGGTTGTGGAATCTTTAGGAGCCTTGACGGAGGAAGTGTGTCACTAGGAGGACGGGGAGAAGGCCTTGAGGTTTTGCAGTGCACCCCTCTCTGCTTCCTTCCTGTGGATGTGACATTGTGATCCCAGCTTCCTCCCCATGCCCCACTTTCCCACCATGATGATCTTCTCCTCACAACTGTAAGTCAAGATTCAACGCTTTAATTTCTTCCATGGGCTCCTTCTGGCTGGTTAAGTGTGATCATAAGTGAGAAGGTGAAGGAGACAAGTGAGCAAAAGGCAAGCTGCCACGTATCAGACGTTTGCCTAAATGAAGCTTGTGACTGCACATTAACTGGCTCTTTAGAAGTAGGTGTGGTTTGCAAAGGCACCGGCGAGGAATGGGTGGGACACATTTAGAGAGTGGTCAGCTCTGTGACTAGTTGTACACTGACCACTGCCCAGTGACATCTTCATGGCGGGTTGGTAATCTGCTCTTCTTGTCTGCATTTGATTCAGAAAACAAGTTTCACTTCTGATTTGAAAACCCACAGTAAGTGAGAGATGCCTGCTACTTGTGTTCAAATACCTAAGAAGGGGCTGTGGCATTTCAGACAGAAGAAAATGAGAACCCAGTCCATTCTCACGAGTCCTTTTAGAACCTAACTCGGTGCTTCTGGACATATGCAATGCCTGAAAATTGCACAGCTTATGACTGACAGCCACAGCTTGCTACACCAATGTGCAGACATATTTGGGAGAAGAAAACAACGACCTTCTTTCAGGTACAACGGCCTCTTTTCCTGCTCTGCTCTGTTCTTTCTTCTCTTCTCTTTTCTTTCTTTCTTTCTTTCTTTCTTTCTTTCTTTCTTTCTTTCTTTCTTTCTTTCTAAGTACGGTTTCACTCTAGTCCAGGCTGACTGGGAATTCACTATGTACTCTTAGGAAGGCCTGGAACTCATGGCAATCCTTCTACCTCTGCCTCCCAAGTGCTGGGATCAAAGGCGTGCACCACCATGCCTGGCTGTTTTATTTATTTAATTTTAGATAGAGAAAGACAGAGATAGAGAGAGAGAGAGAGCGAGAGAGATACAAAGAGAGAGAAGGAATTGGCACGCCAGGGCCTCAGCCACTGCAATAGAACTCCAGACACTTGTACCACTTAGTGAGCATGTGCAACCATGTGCTTGCCTCACCTTCGTATGTCTGGATTACGTGGGATCTGGAGAGTTGAACCTGGGTCCTTAGTCTTTGCAGGAAAGCCCCTTAACCTCTATGCCATCTCTCCAGCCCTTTCCCTTGTTCTTTTCTTTACCTTTTAAATTTTTTTCTTTATTTTTTTTATTTATTTGAGAGTAACAGACAGAGAAAGATGCAGAGAGAACAAGAGAGAGAGAGCGAGAATGGGTGTACCAGGGCCTCCAGCCACTGCAAACGAACTCCAGATGAATGCGTCACCTTGTGCATATGGCTTACATGTGTACTGGGGAATCGAACCAGGGTCCTTAGGCTTCACAGGCAAACACTTAACCATTAAGCCATTTCTCCAGCCCTCCCTGTTTTTCAAAGCATGGGCCTTGAGCAAACATACAGGATAGAAAATGATGGTAGCCTAACTTGTCTTATCCTGTGTTGCTGAAATCGGGTTTTCTGTTCATGCCCAGAGTATTTTGCAAACTGAATTTAATTTTAAAAAAACAAAACACTGATCTAACATTCAGGTAGACAGATATTATCCTTTTATAACACATTTGCAGAAAAGTTGAAAAATACTGCAAACAAGATTGGGTTAGAGGTGGCGCCCCATGTTAATCAGTGTGTGCCCCTTGTTTGAGCCTGTGTTGACTTCACTCAGTGTTGACTTAAGGCAGGAAACTTGGTATTCAAGGCAAATCCTTATCAGAGTGCAATTTATTCAGAGTGGCTTTCAACTGTAGGCTCAGAATATTTGCCTGAATAAGCGCTCAAAATAGACCAGGGGGTGTGCCTTTTACTCTGCTAACATGATTGCTAACTCAATTCTGGTTTTTTCCTCTAAATTTTAACTAAAATCAAGTCAGGTATGTGTTGCTTGTGTTTCTAGATTCTCATGTGTTGTACATCTTATTTAAAACTCAGCACTTAGTCAAAAAGTGTAGTGTCTTCCAGCCAGCACTGCAGGCAGTCACTGCAGCGTCCGACATTTTCCACATTGGAGCTGCTCAGAGGCACTCCAAACACAGCTATGTTAACTCTCTGCGGCCCAAACAGAAATACACAAAACAGGACAATCTCCTCTGTCCTCTAGCAAATTAGGTAAGAGTTTTGAACAATGCAGCTCTTACACATGAAAGTCGGTCTCATCTTTTACCTCTCAATTTCTGAAAAATACCAATAGCTCTGAGCTGGAGATGGGTGTCCATCTATAATCCTAGCCTGGGCTACATAGAGAGGCTCCTTTCAAATAAGCAATAATTAACAATATAGCTGAATCTTTCATTTACTGTTAGGTCCACAAGATATTGTGAGCATGACAAAGCATGAGGATGGATCCCCTATGCTCAGGTTATTCACACAGAACTTCTAAGTCCTCCAGAGACAGGACCACCACGAGTGCTTTATGAAGAAGAGGGGTTTCAAACTGGGCTTGCAGAACATGGAGGATTTAGGCAGGCAGAAGTAGAAGTTGAGAGGAGGAGGGAAGCTGGTGACTGTGTCTGGGGAACAAGATTTTTAATGTTTTTGTTGGTGTACCTTCATTGTACACAGTGTTGGGCTTCATAATTATAGACAGTTTCTTCCAGATATATCATGTATTTTGATACTGTTCCCTCTGTTTTCCCCTTTCTCTTCTTTATTTTCCTCCTTTATTTCAATCATCCTTCTACTTATGTGCCATATTTTATATATCAGCTGGGTGTGGTGGTGCACACCTTTAATCCCAGCACTCGGGAGGCAGAGGTAGGAGGATCACTGAGAGTTCAAGACCATCCTGAGACTCCATAGTGAATTCCAGGTCAGCCTGAGCTAGAATGAAAAACCTACCTCGAAAAACAAAAACAAAAACAAACAAACAAACAAAAAATATCAGAAAGAAAAAAACTCAAGACTGCAGCACCAGGGATGGGATACCTTCCAGTGAGTTGTTGGCCAGGGAGGTCACAGATATCTCCAAAACATTACAGGCCATTGCCAAGTCCCTTGGTTTCCCACCAGGAATAGATGGTAAGACCCTATTGCTGAAGACTCCACATAATTGGGCTGCAAGGTCACTGAGAAATTCTGCTGGAGCTGAGATGAAAGCCTCCTCCATGTGGACCAGCTAACAGAAAGCTAGAAAAAGCTATGCTGCATGCAGTTCAGTGGGAAAGAGACATCACCAGGGAAGATATTCAACAGTGGACACTGCAAGCCTTAAATTTGGCCAGCCAGGCCAAATGAGCCAATGGGTGCCATAGTGGCATGTCTGTTATGGGGGAAACCAACCACTCTCTAATTGGACTGCAGGCCCACTCCATGGGAGGGAATACATGCCTGGTACTGAAAACTTATGACAGGGTAGTAATGAGCCCTAGGGGTGTAACATCTGCTGGTGTCTGGCTAATTGTATATACTATGCTCACCAAACTGCCCAGTAAGCACTTCTCTTAACATTCATCCCCACATATTAATACTACTCTCCCTTTTGGTTAGAGAAACTTCTCTTTTCAGAAGGCAGTGACCTTGGCATGACTCAGAAGGCACCATGGTGCTGAGAAGAAGTGACAGAGGAGTGCTCAGCACTGATATAATCTCTATCACACCTTCCAAGGCTCAGGGTCCATTGCAGAAGAGGTGACCTAAAGAATGTAAGAGCCAAAGGAAGGGTATGAATCCTTACAATGTGCTCTTCCAGACACAAAATGGCCTGGATATCCATAACTTTGCAGTGCCTTACACCACCTACACAAGACCATCATAATAGGAGGAAAAGATGATGACATCAAAATAAAAGAAAGACTTATTGAGAGGGGGAAGGGGTATGATGGAGAGTGGAGTTTCAAAGGGGAAAGTGGGGGAGGGAGGGAAGTACCATGGGTTATTGTCCACAATTATGGAAGTTGTCAATAAAAAAAATAAATTAAATGAAAAACAAAACTCAAGGGCTGGAAAGATGGCATAGTGGTTAAGGTACTTGCCTGAAAAGCTAAAGGACCTTGGTTCAATTCCCCAAGACCCACATAAGCCAGATGCACAAGGTGGTCCATGCATCTGGGGTTCATTTGCAGTGGCTGGAAGCTCTGGCGTACCCATGCACACTCTCTCTCTCTCTCTCTCTTTCTCCCACCTTTCTCTCTTTCAAATAAATAAATAAAAATATTTTAAAAAAACAAAAAACAAAACACAAGACTGCAACTCTCTCTAAGGGTGAGTGTTAGGATCCTCCGAAAGACCCCAACACAACACTACCTGCTATAGGATGCCTTTCAAATACATAGAGCATCAGCTCTTAATGTGTGCCTGATTTTCCTAAAACTATGAATATTAGTTTACAACAGAGAATGTTCCAGTTGTGAAAGTGACTTCAAGTTCATATGCCGTCATTCTTTAGTGTAAGATACAGTGTCACAGTGACTGCTGCTTCCCTCACTCAACTCTCAAGTGCTAATGCTGGAATAGGTAATTTGGAAATGGACTGCTTTTTAAAGTAGAGAGACTAGAACTCCCTCCAAGGGGTGTCATTTTTTTATTATTTTTACTGACAAGAGCATCTTTCTTGCTTGCTGTCAAGGAAAAGATCAGCCAATGCATCAAAGCTTCAGTGACAGGACGCCTCTGAAATGCCGCTTCCTGCGTGCAGACACCGCTGCCTTGTCGGCTGGTCAGAAGGTTCCAGTGTTTAAACAACCTCCAGCTAATCTGACATTGATATAAAACTTGCCATTTACATGAAAATGCCAGCCCTTACGGAGGACCTGAGGTTGCTTTGTTATGGGGAGGCAGCCTGTGCAGACTTCATAGATGGGAAAGGGTAGCGTAGGGGCGGGGGGGCTTTAGGTCATGGAGATGTAAGATGTACAGGGAGGTGCTGGATGGGGTAAGACCAACATAAGATGTTGCTGAGTGATCAACATGGATGACAAAACCCATGACCAGATGAGTAACAGGTGCCAAACGAGGGCACCTGTGCAGCTCACTGACTGTACACATCAATGCTGAATCTGTGGTTTGTGCTTCCACGAGCCCAGTGAAAGGTTCCCTGAGTCCTGTCCCGGGCTGGGCCATTCTGAGGATGTCCCAGTAAGTAAACGTAGCTGTCTTTTACTCCTCACTTGCAAATGAAAGACAAAGGAGATAGCAGAAGCGCACGTGGTCAACTCTGCACTGGAAGCAGGATGCATACAGTGATGGAAGACACTGGAAGCTGTCGCTCGTTCTCAGATAATCATGTCTCCCCGAAATGGAGCTCTGTGGAAAAACTCAATGCAGACAGCTATTGTCATACGTGCTGCTATTGAAAGGGCAGTGGCGGACTTGACCACATGGACATCAGTGCTACCTTAACACCTAGAGGAATGGTCAGGACTAACCTGGTGAAGAGAAAAGGCATCACGCTGAGAAGTGTAACTGCACACCAATGCCACGTGATGGGGGCAGTTCGGATCTTCTGAAGAGTGGGAACGTCCTGGACTGGCAGACAGGGCGGAGCGCAGGGAGGGCTTATGACGTGACCTCAGCAATCTAGTGCATGAGGCTATCTGGCCTCAGCGTTTCAGCCAAGGTTAAGTGCAGTGAGAAACCTTGAAGAGCCTTGAGCACAGAAACGAGAAGCTTGGTTTTGAATGGCTTCTTCTGACTGCTTGGGGAAAACCAATTAATTACATTGATGTGAAGGAATCAAAGTAGATCTGACCAAAAATAATAATGGAAACAGAGACATTTGTGCCAAGGCCACCATGGTGTCCACAGTCTAAGGAAGACATGGTGACCATTTGGACCATGGGGAGTGGTCACAGCACATACAGTAAATTGGAATCCTTGACCATTGAGGAAGGATGAGGCTCAAGATAAACATAACCTTTCAGCTTTTCTTCCAGGGAAGATGACCTAACCACTTACTGAGGTGCACTGCTCAGGCACAGCTGAGCCGCCCCCTTTTCCGTGGTCTCACTCTGTGTGATCACCTATTCTCTCACCTAGGTATCTACCACTGGGCAGAAAGTGTGTATCTAAAGCACCGAGGGCAGCAGCCCTCAGCGTCCTCTCCCCCAGCATGCAGTAGTTCAGCAGCTGCCCTGAAAACTCCATGGCATAGATGGACTTGCCATGTTACCCCGTGTTATCTGATTGCTGTCTCTCTTCATGAGAGGGTTGGCAAAGGTAGTCTCTCTTAGCTTCATCTTGACAAGGATGCTTCTTGAATCACTCTGTCTGGAAAAAAGGAATTCATGTTGCTGGACAAACACTAGAAGCAGCTCAGAGAGGAAAGAGTTTATTTTGGCTTCCTGATGTGGGGCTAGCTTTGTGATGACAGACGAGGAACAGGCAGAAGAGGCTGGACATCATGACTCACCACAGCAGATGGAAGACAGCAGCAGGAGAGGGAGCCGAGCTCTGTCAAGAGGGAGCCGGCTCTAACACCCCAAAGCCCCTCCAGCAAGCCTCCACCTCCCAAATTGCCATCAGCTGGGCCCCAAACATTGAGAACACATGAGTTCGTGGAGGACATCCGGTTCAAACCACCACAATTTCCTCCCTTCTCCTCTTCAGGATCACTGTATTCTCTCTTGTCATGTCTTACTAGTGGCTATGCTAGGTAGAGAATGACCCCACTCCCTGGCAACCCGTATCTAGGACAAAAAGGTAAGTGGCTTCTGCAGTCACTGGCCTTGTGCAGGTAACTGGCTTCTGGAAGCTCATGGTTGCAAAGGCCTTTCTGTGTCCGGTCTTGAGCACTCCTCCCGAGCCTCCAGCTCTAACATTCCTGACTTCCCATCTTTCTTCAGTGTCCCCCAAGTCCTATACAGGGCTGATGTACATATCTTATTTGGGGCTAAACACTCTCTAACTATGGCTGAGAGCAAAAGTGATCCATTTAGGAGGCCATTTGAGAACACATCCTTTTAGCAGTACAGCGATAGCAGATTCAAGAGGACGTGTCCCATGCCTTGTTCTGATATGATTGTTCAATAGCTCAAGGCTACCTGCAATAGCAATGCCCATCTGTGTTATGGTACCTCTGTTCATCCTATTACCTTGTATATTTATGTGTCTTTATTGAGCTTATTAAATAGTAGGCTTTCCTATGGCATTTTCACATCGAAGTTTTGGCTAAACCTCTTCCAAACCATGTTGTTGCCCATCTCTCTGCCCTGATTCCTGCTTTATCCTTTCCAACCCCAGTGTCCTCCCTCTACTGTGTGCTTTCTTTCTTTTTTTCTTGTTTTTTTCGAGGTGAGTTCTCACTCTAGCCCAGGCTGACCTGGGATTCACTTTATAGTCTCACGCTGGCCTCTAACTCACAGTGATCCTCTTACCTTTGCCTGGGAATAAAAGTGTGCACCACCATGCCCAGGAGGGAGAGAGAGAGGAAATGGGCATACCAGGGACTCCAGCTGTTACAAACCTCCTTGTGTATCTGGCTTTACGTGGGTACTGTGGAATCGAATCCAGTTAGTCTTTAGGCTTTTCAAGCAAGTGCCTTAACCACTGAACAATCTGTTCATTCCCCGTACTGTTTTCATATCATATCATATCATCCCACTATCTTATTCCCTTAAGCCCTCCCTCCTCCCTTACCCATCTCCTGACTTCCTGGTGTCTCTAGACTTGCTAAATTGTCCACAAGGGTCTGGAGGTTCAAAGCTAGGATCTGCATATGAAAGAGGACAATGTGGCATTTGTCTCTCTTTTGTGTCTGAGTTTTCTCACTCAATATAATTTTTCCATTCATTTTCCTAAAAAATTCAAACTTTCTTCTTTCTTTAGAGCTGAGTAAAATTCCATTCATATATCATGGCATTTAAATGACCCAGTCATCAGCCACCCGACATCCAGGTTGGTTCTACAACTTACCTACTGAGAACAAAGCAACAGTGATCATGGATGTGCAAGTGTCCCCGTAGAAGGCCTTGGAGTGTGGGGTGAGTGGTATTCATTGAGAAGAGGCATGGTAGCTGGGTCATGGGGAAGCTTGGTTTTCAGCTTTTGTGAGCGGTGTCCACACTGAGTCCTATGGGGGCTCCACAAACACATAATAGACTGCAGCATTGGAACAGACAAGCAAGGTAAGCACCCCCTTCCTGTGAACATACTCCACACACACCCCTTTCCTGTGGACATATTCCATACACACCCCCTTCTGGTGTCCTTACTCCACCCATACACCCTTCCTGTGGACATACTCCACACACACCCCTTCATGTGGACTTACTCCACCCACACCCCCTTCCTGTGGATATAATCCACACACACCCTTCCTGTGGACATACTCCACACACACCCATTCCTGTGGACATACTCCACACACACCCCTTCCTGTGGACATACTCCACACACACCCCCTTCCTGTGTACATACTCCACACACACCCCTTCCTGTGGACATACTCCACACACACCCCTTCCTGTGGACATACTCCACACACACCCCTTCCTGTGCACATACTCCACACACACGCCCTTCCTGTGTACATACTCCACACACACCCCCTTCCTGTGGACATACTCCACACACACCCCTTCCTGTGGACATACTCCACACACACCCATTCCTGTGAACATACTCCACACACACCCATTCTTGTGGACATACTCCACACACACCCCTTCCTGGACATACTCCACACACCCTTCCTGTGGACATACTCCACACACACCCCTTCCTGTGGACATACTCCACACACACCCCTTCCTGTGGACATACTCCCACACACCCCTTCCTGTGGACATACTCCACACACACCCCTTCCTGTGGACATACTCCACACACACCCATTCCTGTGGACATACTCCACACACACCCATTCCTGTGGACATACTCCACACACACCCATTCCTGTGGACATACTCCACACACACCCCCTTCCTGTGGACATACTCCACCCACACCCCCTTCCTGTGGATATAATCCACACACACCCTTCCTGTGGACATACTCCACACACACCCATTCCTGTGGACATACTCCACACACACCCCTTCCTGTGGACATACTCCACACACCCATTCCTGTGGACATACTCCACACACACCCCTTCCTGTGGACATACTCCACACACACCCCCTTCCTGTGGACATACTCCACACACACCCCTTCCTGTGGACATACTCCACACACACCCCCTTCCTGTGGACATACTCCACACACACCCCTTCCTGTGGACATACTCCACACACACCCATTCCTGTGGACATACTCCACACACACACACCCTTCCTGTGGACATACTCCACACACACCCCTTCCTGTGGACATACTCCACACACACCCCTTCCTGTGGACATACTCCACACACACCCCTTCCTGTGGACATACTCCACACACACACCCCTTCCTGTGGACATACTCCACACACACCCCTTCCTGTGGACATACTCCACACACACCCCTTCCTGTGGACATACTCCACACACACCCCTTCCTGTGGACATACTCCACACACACCCCTTCCTGTGGACATACTCCACACACACCCTTCCTGTGGACATACTCCACACACACCCCTTCCTGTGGACATACTCCACACACACCCTTCCTGTGGACATACTCCACACACACCCCTTCCTGTGGACATACTCCACACACACCCATTCCTGTGGACATACTCCACACACACCCATTCCTGTGGACATACTCCACACACCTCCTTCCTGTGGACATACTCCACACACACCCACTGTGGACACACATTCCTGTGGACATACCCACACACACCCCTTCCTGTGGACATACTCCACACACACCCATTCCTGTGGACATACTCCACACACACCCCTTCCTGTGGACATACTCCACACACACCCATTCCTGTGGACATACTGTGGACACACACACACCCTTCCTGTGGACACATCCACACACACCCTTCCTGTGGACATACTCCACACACACCCATGGACATCCTGACACACCCCTTCCTGGACATACTCCACACACACCCATTCCTGTGGACATACTCCACACACACCCCTTCCTGTGGACATACTCCACACACACCCCTTCCTGTTGACATACTCACACACACACCCCTTCCTGTGGACATACTCCACACACACCCCTTCCTGTGGACATACTCCACACACCTCCTTCCTGTGGACATACTCCACACACACCCCTTCCTGTGGACATACTCCACACACACACACCCTTCCTGTGGACATCCTTGACACACCCCTTCCTGTGGACATACTCCACACACACCCATTCCTGTGGACATACTCCACACACCTCCTTCCTGTGGACATACTCCACACACACCTGTGGACTTCCTGTGGACATACTCCACACACACCCCTTCCTGTGGACATACTCCACACACACACCCTTCCACACACACCCCTTCCTGTGGACATACTCCACACACACCCCTTCCTGTGGACATACTCACACACACCCTTCCTGTGGACATACTCCACACACCCCTTCCTGTGGACATACTCCACACACACCCCTTCCTGTGGACATACTCCACACACACCCTTCCTGTGGACACCCACTTCCTTGTGGACATACTCCACACACACCCATTCCTGTGGACATACTCCACACACCCCCTTCCTGTGGACATACTCCACACACACCCCTTCCTGTGGACATACTCCACACACACACCCTTCCTGTGGACATACTCCACACACACCCATTCCTGTGGACATACTCCACACACCTCCTTCCTGTGGACATACTCCACACACACCCATTCCTGTGGACATACTCCACACACACCCATTCCTGTGGACATACTCCACACACACACCCTTCCTGTGGACATACTCCACATGCACCCCCTTCCTGTGGACATACTCCACACACACCCCCTTCCTGTGGACATACTCCACACACACCCCTTACTGTGGACTTAATCCACACACACACACCCTTCCTGTGGACATACTCCACATGCACCCCCTTCCTGTGGACATACTCCACACACACCCCCTTCCTGTGGACATACTCCACACACCCCATTCCTGTGCACATACTCCCCACACACCCCCTTCCTGTGGACATACTCCACACACACCCCCTTCCTCTGAACTTACTCCATACACACCCCCTTCCTATGGATTTACTCCACACACACACCCTTCCTTTGGACTTACTCCACACACACCCCTTCCTATGGATTTCGTCCACACACACCCCCTTCCTGTGGACTTACTCCATACACACCCCTTCCCATTCTGTATCATTCATTTTGTTAAAGTCACTCCTGAATTTTTGTACTTTTATAATTACACTTTTTGTTGTCAGACCAATAGATCTGAACATCATTTCAATGTAGAGACCTAATCTCATATGTTCTCTGTTGCCTATGTACTTACTGCATCAGTAGGTATTCATAGATAATTAATGAATGCATCATTGTTTACTAAATATGTATTAGGAGCTATTGGTATGATATAGCACTCACTTTATTCAGACTAAGATCCAGTATAACTGATGTTCAGATTCATTTTGTAATGAGGACAAGAAAGAGGCTGGAGAAGAAACTGAAGGAAAGAGAAGATGAGAACATATGAGGGAGGAAGGAGGTGGATAGGAGAGCGATGCTTCTGCAATTTCTGTTTCACAGAAAAAAGGTGTGCTTTCCATGAACCTTTCAAAGGTGAGATGGGCGCCTACTGTGAGCAGTGCATTTCTCTTTAAGCATCAGGTTAGTGAATAAACTTCCTCCACCAATTTCAAGTGATTTCATAGGACAGATATGATAAACACTCGAGTTTCTGTTTTAGTTCTCAATCTTAAATTTATTGGCATATCCTAAAGGGTTCTGAAGTTGGAGCTGGCTTTCCTTTCCCCTTTTTTTTATTAAATATTAACTTCGAAACACCAGCATGAGTTACAGACAGGTTCGGAGATGGTAGACTACTTACAAAAAATAGATTTGAAATTTGTTTGTCCTGTGAGGATGAGCATGATAAAGAAATTCCCTGATTGGAAGATTGTAGGACTAGGGAAAAAGAGACCATTTTCCTCCATAATATAGAGGCTTCTTTATTTGTTTACTCTTATTTTCAAATCCTGTGTGTTTATTAAGGTTTGCCTTGAGAACCTTAACCTGTCAGGATTATAAATGATGATTGTGTTTGCCTATGAAGTATCTTCTGAATAACCACACCAACTTAGAGTCCTGACAGGAGCCGGCTACCTAGGGACGGACGCCTCCGTAGCTGCTCTCCCCAGAGTCCCGGGTCCTCACTCCTTGGCTCCTCTGTATGAATGCAGTCCACACTGGCAGATGAGGAAGATATGGACCCTGTGACAGAGCAGGGGCCCAGCCCTTTCCGTGGCCTGCTCCTAAGCATGGCTCACACTGGTGTCATTCGATGTACTGTGCCTCAAACTCACAGCAATCCTAAACCAAAAGCGACTCTTCAGTAGCACGGGATGGGGGTGTCACACATTGCTTCTCTTCTTTCAGGGTCTGAAGTGACAAGGTTCACAGTCCCTCACCAACTTTCAGTGCTCCTCTCTCGTGCACTTGAACAGAAACTCACTCAGATTTGTGGCATCATTACGTTAGCACGATCGTCACCTGAATGGTGACACAGACATCACTTCGATCTGTATGTGTGGCCATGTCAAAGTTTATGTCACATAAACCATGCCTGAATTCCTTCTCATGAGACATACTCATGAGCTTTGATGATAACTTTCAGAGAAAACTGCCTGCTAGGGACACTGAGGAAAGACTATATATATGTAATATGTGAATGTATATATATACACATATGTGTGTGTGTGTGTGTGTGTGTGTGTGTGTGTGTGTCTTTCTTTACAGCTGATTTAAATTCCATCCGTATATTACTGCATCTAGATTACCCAATCATCAGCCAGTGTACATCCGGGTTGGTTCTATTTCTTACCTACTGAGAGTGCAGAACATGACCATGGCTGTGCAAGTGTCACACAATACACACATGTATGAAACTTGTTCACATTGCTTGAGAATCTTGCAGTTGTGAAAGCTAGCCAAAATCACATCCATGTCCTGCTGTTTCAATGCAAGCCTGGCATCATCGGCATGTGGACAATTTTTCCTTCAGATTCTCTTCATATTTCATTTTTCTGTTTGTGTAAGCCCCGCGTATACATCCATTTAAACAACAACAAGGCTGTCTTACTAGTATTTGTATCATATGAAATTACAAGCAGGTTGGAGCTAAACAATTAATTCTCCTTTTTTCTCAGCGGTGGCATGAACAGTGCCAATTTAATGCTGTTTAAGCTTATTATCTAATGGCAAGCTCGCGCTGCCTGCCGAAGCGGCATGACATGAAGGCAGGCTTGTGCTGGGTTCCCTCACAGTAGAATATTCAATTATTTGTTCCGACTCGTGTAATTCCCTGTATTCCAAGCTTGTTAATGTCATTACAGAGCTGAAATAAAGTGATTACTCTTAATGAGTATTTATCCAATAGGTAATGCAATCCCTGCACCCTCCAGCTGACAATGGGTCATTATGGGTTTTGCTCACCCGTCCTTGCACCACACCCCCCTCAAAGGTACCCTCCCCCCACTTCTTGACTTCTCTGTCAGGGAGGCAACATTGCAGCTGGCTAGTCTGTGAAATACTGTCAGATGATGGGGAAAAAATAAAAATCTTTAAAAAGAAGGAAAGGAAGTGTTGCCGGCTCCCCGGCAGAGCTCGGCTAATGACCACGGCTCCCCCTGGCTGGACGTGATGACAGCTTGCGCTAAATGATAATGGCAGGCCTGCTGTTGAGTTTACCCACTTATGTTATTTCTCTTGACATGGTTCTGGGGAAGGCCTAATTTTTTTGACATTTGACCATGCAAATTTGAGTCTTGATACATTACTCTGCAGTTACATCCTCCCAGGGCTGCTGTTTAAATTGTGCTACAAGCTGCAGGAGCTGAGCTAATAAAGGCCACAGATGAAGGGAGTTAAATAGGAATGCAGAAGGAGCCTTAAGTGAAGGGCTAGCTTGTACCACTCAGCAGTGACCTTCTGCAGACGAGAGAGTGGAAAATCCCTTTTAAAGCAAATGGTGAAGAGTGTAATATCTATTTTGGTAGAATATTTCTTAAAAGACTTTCCAAATAAATACCAAAGGGAAAGCAAAAGAGGACGCCATTACACGTTACATGGAAGCTTTTCTAATTCAGTTTATCAACTAGAGTGTTCCAGCTGCTTTCACATGGGATCTGGTCTATCAAACTCTGAACTTCACAGTCTGCAAGAAAGATTGTTGCACCAGGGGACGCATAGCCATTCAGCCATGGTATGCTTCCACACCACCAAAGGCGTTGCCTGTTGCTTCAGAGAAAATTCTTGAGCAGAACTTGAATGCAATAATAAAAATGTGTGAAAAGAATTAAAATAGCAATAACCAAGAGCACACCCAATTGCCTCAATCAGTTTAAATCGTAATCAGTTTAAAGAACCAGTATCTAGAGATTGAGATTTTGTTACAGAGATCAAAATTAAGGTTTACATTTCCTAAAATACTGTTTGAGTCTACCACATTAGCAAAGGAATAAGGTATTTGGTGATGGGCTGGAGAGATGGTTCAGTAGTTACAGCAGTTTGCTGCAAAGGCTGGACACCTGGGTTCGCAGTACCCATTTAAAGCCAGAAGCACAAGGTGTCACATGCATGTAGAGTTCATTCCTTGCAGTAGCTAGAGGCCCTGTCATGCCCATTCTCTCCCCTCTCTCTCTCTCTCACTCTCTCTCTCACTCACTCTCTCTCTGGATCTTTCTCGCAAATAAATAAAAATATAAAGTATTTGGTTATTATTTTGCTCACATTTATATTTCATTTACTTTTGAAGCTCAATACATTCTTACTTTTTCAAATATGTATACATCATTTAGTGTAAAGGGCTCTCTTGTAGATAAATGGATTAGATAAATTATTTACTAAAACCAAATAATTTGGATTTGGGAGAGGAAAGTTATAGAAAAGCCATCTTTGAAATTATTGACCAGCCAACATGTTTTTCTTTCTGAATCTATTCCTTTCTTTCAGCATTTTCCTCAGATTTTACTACCCAACCAATCTATGATCTCTCTACATATTGATCTAACAACATATGTATGCATGTGTGTATATATGCATCTACCTACTTCTGAATGCATGTGCATAGTTATGTATAGATGTATGCATCTACATGTGAATTTATCTGTATGCATGTATCCATGTTCATAGTGAGATGCTGAAAAAGTTATAGAAATAAATAATGCACAATCTCTGAACCTACACATCTTGCAGTGCAATTATTACATGAATAAAGTATATGGTTATTACAGGAATATAGTATATGGTTATTACATGAATATAGTATGAGACAAAAACTCTCACTCACAAGAGGTTAATTCATTTGCTCAAAGTCAAGTTCAGAGAACTTGAACCACCAATTTGCATTTTGCAAAGGGTAATTTTGTCCAGAAATTTTTAAAAATGTCTGTGCCTTCCCATCTAGTCCTGTGTTTATGGCACTATACCTAACTCCACATTGTGCTTCCTCAAATTTATAGCTTCAGAGTTCTAGAAAGCACTAGAGAAGCAAGGCTTGAAATCCCACAGTGACCAGGCTCCTGTGACTCCCTGAAAAGAGGCAGCAGCTGTTACAGCAGAGTCCACACACATGTCAGGATGGTTTGAAAACACCATGACACCTAATTCTATGTATGCTAATAAGAATATGTATGTAAAGAAAATGGATAAAGAATATACCAAAAGCATGCTACAGATTCAATGTAATGCCCATCTAACCTTCATAGAAATAAATTATTTATTTACTTATTTATTTATGAGAGAGAGGGACAATGGGCATGCCAGGACTTCTAGCCACTGCAAACGAACTCCAGACACATGTAGCCTAAGCGGATTCTGGTGAATCAAACCTGACCCTTAGGCTTCTCAGGCAAGCACCCTAGCTACTAAGCCATCTCTCTAGCAAGGAATAAACTATGCTAAAATTAAAGAAAACAGGGCTGGAGAGATGGCTTAGTGGTTAAGGCGCTTGCCCCCTAAGCCCAAGAACGCTGGTTCCAATCCCCAGGTCCCACGTTTAGCCAGATGTAGAGTGACGCAAGGGCGCAATGCCGCACTTGACCACAAGGAGGCGCACACATCTGGATTTCGTTCACAGCAGCTGAGAGGCTGCTAGTGCACCCATTGCTGTCTCCCTCTCCCTCTCTGTCTGTCTCTCTCTGTGTCTCTCTCAAAAAAAAAAAAAAAAAAATTAAAGAAAACAGCCATGTGGGTCTGAGATCTGGAGAGTGCCTGTCACATGTAGAGTTGTGACTCCAAAGTACAGGGAGGTGAAAGAGCCACTGAGAAGTTCTCCTTCAACTCAGAATTGGACAAGATATGAAGTAGATTCTGCTTTATATATATAAAAAAATTATGAGATAACATAGATTCGTTTGTCACTTTAGCCTCGAATCTTACAGGAAGCCAGAAGTCTCTCATTGGCCATAGTGACAGCCCAGAAGAAGTTTTCACGCAGACGTGTAGATCTCCCTCAGGCATGGGTCTGAGTTCACTGGCTCTGGCTCTCATCTCTGTAGTTCTGTTCTTGGTCTGTGACTCACCGCTGTTTATAGATGGACTGGCACCTTGGCCGCAGCCACTCCTTCATGCATGGGACCAAAAATCTGCCTGAACTCCGATTTGAAGTTTTACTCTTATTGCACTATTATCAGAAAGTGGCATGGTGATTACATCTCTATAGAAGTGATTACATCTTTTTTTTTTCTGGACTAATGTGATTTATTTATAAAATTAGTTTTCTATCTTGAAAAAGATCAGAAGCCATCAATTTCTAAGATGAAATTAATTATATTACTAGACACTTCTGCTTTCATTTCCCAGTATAATTTAATATATAATAATGTATCTGATTTATTTCTGCTTTGCGTCTGTGACATGGATAATGTAGGTATCTTTTACGTGTACTTCATCTTTGGTTGTGTATCTCACAATTGTGTGAACTTGGCATTGACATGGCATCTGCTTGCTGTTAGCATAGACACTGCATGGTCTCCTGTTTGACATTCTGTTGGTTTTCTTGTGCAAACTCTGTTTACCTCTTTGCCTCTCTTTTATAGGCAGAGCTATTTATATTTCTGCTAATGTAGCCAGAAAAGGAAAGCTATGCTGGTTCTTCTGATAGCTCATACTTCAGCAATCAAGAAAATACTCCCTCGACATAAGAACCACTTACTCTTTATTCAGGATCCCCCTGCAGTAGCATTGTAATGTAAAGGTTATATTTCATACAGTATAAGTAGCTTCTCATTGCTGTTTCTTTTCCATCCATTCAATCATATCCTGTTTGAAACCAACTCTTAACTTAATGGTTTCATTAGACTACTTGCTGAGAGAATTTTTTCAGGTACAGAATACATTTGTATATCTTAAACTGAAAGAGAAATAACTCTTTTTAAAAATATTATTTATTTATTTATTTGAGAGAGTCTGAGTGAGAGAGAGACAGAGAGAATGGGTATGCCAGGGTCTCCAGCCACTGCAAACGAACTCCAGATGCATGCACCACCGTTGCATCTAGTGTATGTGGATACCAGAGAATCAAACCTGGGTCTTTTGGCTTTGCAGGCAAACTCCTTAACCACTAAGCCATTCCTCCAGCCCCAAAAATAACTCTTCATAGATGAATGAGTGGCATCACATGTTAAAAATCATTAATAAGGGCTGAAGAGATGGCTTAGCAGTTAAGGTGCCTGCCTCCTAAGCTAAGAACGCTGGCTCCAAGCTCCAGCGGTTCCAATCTCCAGGTCTCACGTTTAGCCAGATGCAAAGTGACGCAAGGGCGCAATGCTGCACTTGACCACAAGGGGTACACGCATCTGGATTTCCTTCACAGCAGCTGAGAGACTGGTGGTGCGCCCATCTCTATCTTTCTTCCTCTCCCTCTCTCTCTCTGTCTCTCTCCAAAAAAAAAAAAAAAATCATTAATAAACACTGTTTTCCATTTTTAATGAATTTTATTTTTCTATGTGTTATACTCTTCTATCCCCTCTCCCCATCTCACTGAGGGCCCTCCTCGGTGGTTATTGCTGTTCGCTGTGGGTTCCTCAGTCAGTTTCCGTGGAGGGGACCATGCCTCGGGCTATTTCCACCCACGGTGAGGCTCTTACAAATTGTTCTGCCCCGTCTTTTGCAGTGTTACCTGAACCTTGGCAGGCTTGTTAGAAATCAGATTTGGTGTTGAGTTCTCTGAAGCCTCTGAAATTCTGTTTTGATGAGATCTGAGTGACCACAGTGTCTGTCATGGTCTCCCTGGAGCTGGTTGTCAGGCCAACAGTGAGAGCAGTGTTCATGATGCCACTTCTGGAAAGACTCCTGGGCCCCGGCAAGTGTGGAAGAGTTGACCCATCTCATGGTCGGCTGTTTTCTCATAAAAATTACAATGTAAAATGTTCTTAGGGGGCTGGAGAGATGGATTAAAGGTTAAGTCACTTGCTGGTGAAGACTGAGGACCTAGGTTCAATTCCCCAGTACCCATGTAGGCCAGATGCACAAGGTGGTGCATGCATCTGGAATCTGGAGTTTGTTTGCAGTGGTGAGAGGTCCTGGTGTGCCCATTCTCTCTCTCTCTCTCCTCCTTCCTTCTCTCTCTTAAACACACACACACACACACACACACACACACACATATATATGTATTCTTAGCTTTCACAATAGTAAGAAAAATATCTGATAGTGAGTTCACCCTCTTTACTTTGAAAGTAAATTATCATGTATGAAAAACAACAACATAAAAAATGGGAGGTACATCTTTTCTATTAGAGTATAGGAATCTTATTGAAAAGATATTTTTATTTATTTATTTAGTTTCAAGGAAACAGAGAGGGAATAGGTGGGCACTCCAGAGCTCTTGGCACTGTGCATGAGCTCCACACGTATGCACCACTTTGTGCATGTGGCTTTACATGGGTATTAGGGATCAAACTCAGGCCATCAGGTTTTGTACAAAAGTATGTTTGACCACTGACCATCTCCCTAGCCTAGATTATAAGAATATTTTAAAGATACAGATAAATGTTGTATTTCTTCATCAATGTTTCATTTAAATTAAAATAACTTGTCTTTTCTTCTTCTTCTTTTGTTGTTGGTTTTCAAGGCAGGGTCTCACTATAGCCCAGGCGGACCTGGAATTCATTATGCAGTCTCAGGCTGGCCTTGAACTCATAATGATCCTCCTACCTCTGTCTCCTGAGTGGTGGGATTAAAGGTGTGTGCCGCTAATCCTGGATTGAAATAACTCTTCTCAATTAGAAGACAGAAATGGACATTCTCATAGGTGGACATTCTCATAGGTGGACATTCTCATAGGTCATTTTATACAATTGTGGTCATTACACTTGTTACTTTATTTGTTTTTGCCTTTTTCTTCCACTTTCTAGAACTCCTGGTAATTTTAAATGTTTGTCATTTGTCCTGTCAGTGTTTCAGCTTTTATAGTAATTATTATAATTTTTTTAAATAATTTTTTGTTTATTTTTATTTAGTTATTTGATAGTGACAGACAGAGAGAGAAAGAGAGAGAATGGGCACACCAGGGCCTCCAGCCACTGCAAATGAACTCCAGATGCATGTGACACCTTGTGCATCTGGCTTACGTGGGTACTAGGGAATTGAGCCTCGAACCAGGGTCCTTAGGCTTCAAAGGCAAGTGCTTAACCACTAAGCCATCTCTCCAGCCCCAATTATTCTAATTTTTATTTTAACTTTATTCTTCCAACAATTTTTTTTAGTATTCTATAAATGTAGTTAAGTAATTTTGACAAAATTGCATATTTTTTCATGGAATACAATTTACATGATTTCCATTTAAAAAAAACTATTTTATTTTATGAGTCATAATGGTGTAGAATTATATACTGTGTATTGATAATTCCTTTTAGTTTAATACTATATTTATTTCACATTTGGAAATCGTTTTTAAATACTTTTATTCAATTATGTATTTATTTGAGAGAGGGAGAGGCAGAGAGAGAATGGGCACACCAGGACCTCTAGCCACTACATACAAATTTCAGATGCATGTGTCACCTTGTGCATCTGGCTTTATGTGGGTACCAGGGAATTGAACCTCGGTCCTTAGGCTTCACAGGCAAGCCTTAACTACTAAGTCAACTCACCACCCTAAATGCTATATTTTATTCAGATCTTCTTAGCTCAGGCCTCAGGCCCTTTTCTCCTCCACCATCCTGTTCAGGACTGGCCCGTGGTGCACGTCTCTCCAGGCTGCTGTTGGGAGACTTGCTCAGATTTTCTTCATTTCTGATAACCTTGGCAGCTGTGAGGAGGTTGCACAAGTGTTTTGTAGACTGCCTCAGCTGGCATTTATCTCGTGTTGTCTGTTCTTGGGAGATAGACCGGAGCCATAAAGCATCACTTTCATTATGCCAAGTGTATGCCTCACCAGAGAGCTCAATCCCAGAGAAATGATGGAGCCCAGGAGATTCCTCCTGTACAAATTCATACTCCACGTCTGAACTCTCGGAAGAAAGTCAGCAACTCAAGTGCATGAACATGGGGGAATGCTGGGGCTCCTTAGAGTAGACAGACCATTGTTTGGAATTCATATTTAATGCTTTTTTTATATTTAATCAGTGAGGAGGGGTAGAGTTAGGGTGACTGGACCCCTGAAGGTGAAAAGGGCAAGAGAGTTTTTCTTATCTCTTACCCAGTTCCAAAGAACTATTTTTCTACAGTCAGGACTCTTCCTGGGAGGGAGGTCTTTCATAGGATTTAAACACTGTGGTTGGTCAAGTTAAGCTTATCTCTTCTTGAGACAGTCCTAGACCTGACCAACCAGCTGGGCATCTGGTTCACCTGGGCCAAAAGACACCACCCTAAGATTATAAATATCTTTACTTCACAGGCAAGCATTTAACCACTATAATGCCCAGTTTACAGCACCCTCAGTGACCACCAAGGATGACCAAACACGTATGCAAACACAAAGAGCTTTATTCAGGCTTAAGCTCAGTCTCTTGCCTTCACTAACACAGTGGATCCATACAAGAGCCCCGAGAAGCAGAAAAGCGGGCTTTTTATTGAGGTTTGAACAAGGGGGAAAGGACTATTACCCATGCAACTACATGATTGGCTAATTTGAACAGTAACTGTACTTGGGGGTTCTTGATTGGTCTTAGGGTTTTGGCAGGCTAGGTCTAGGGGAATTTCTAACTTAATTGGCTCAGCAAGCTGGCGGTTACATTTGAACAGGTTGGCATGCACGGTTACATTCATTTGATTGGTTGACATTTACAAAACTCTGAGACGGTGGATCTTATTAGGGCATCCGGCCCAGGACCACAAGAATGTTGAGTCATGCTCACACAGCAAGTTTATGGTTTTTCCTGGTACTGCTTGTTCTTCCCTGGAACTCATCCCTGTGGCCTACAGAGTGACTGAGACCTGTCATGGTGCTACTCTGGCCTGGGTCTTTCACCACTAAGCCATCTCTCCAGCCCCAGAATAAATTTTTTTTTTTAACACTGCTGTATTCCTTTGAATTTTTAAAACAGGAACTTTCCCTATCATGTTTTAATGTTCCCAAAATTGAAATTCTTTATCCCACAATGTCTTTCTTTTCCTGAAAAGATGCTTGTAATCCAATTACAAAATAAATGATTTGTGTCTTAATAAATAAATAAATAAATACCTTTACAAGGGAAGGACATGCTTTCTGGCTCTCTGATCACTTGGGAACTCCCAGCCAGTAGGGTCTCAGCCGAGACCCTAGCCCAGGCCAGCCTGGAGGGTCCCTAGCACTTACTCTCTGCATGGGTTCTTTATGCCCTCCAGCTCCCCACATGGCAGGACTCCTTGAACTTTCTTTTCTCCTATTTTTCCATGCTTTTTCCCCCAGATCCCTACTGGGTCACATGGACTCCTGAGCTACACGTGGCCCACATGGGCTTTTGGGCTCCACATGGTGTACTTCCTCCACTGTTTCCCCTTACCTCTCAGCCTTCCCCTTTCCACACTCCTTTGTAACATCTGAATAAAATATGGTATTTTAAAAATCATTGTCTTGGGCTGGGTGTGGTGGCACACATCTTTAATTCCAGCACTAGAGAGGCAGAGATAGGAGGATCACCATGAGTTTGAGGCCACCATAAGACTACATAGTGAATTCCAGGCCAGTCTGAGCTAGAGTGAAACCCTACCTCAAAAAAAAAAAAAAAAAAAAAATTCTCTTGAATCTGGAATTGCCAATTCTTTGGTTAGTTTGCAGATATGAACTCAGGGCTTGGGGTTCCAGGAAGCACCCCAGGACCCCAATTTCCCCGTAACAGAATGGAGGTCCTACTGAGAGATCTTAAGAATGATTTTAATACAAATAGCCACATTTTTATTTGGTTTCCCCACTTTACTTCTATGAACTGCTGGTATGCTCCAGCTGCTGCTCCCATCAGTTCCACGGGTACTCCAGATCCTTTAACTTTTACTCATTTCTTGTAGCCTCACACTGAGGAAGATAGAAACTTAACAGAAATCAGATTTATGGTTTGCATTTTGCCCTCTCTCTCCCCTAACTCTGCCATGACTTCTTGGCCTGGCCTGTTCCACCCTGCTGGGCTTGGCCTGGCCTGCTCCACCCTGCTGGGATCGTAGGAAGCCAGTAAACTAGAAAGGGGATACTAAGGGAATAGAAAGGGAGGGAGGGGGAGACTTAATAGGATGGTATTGTATATATGTAAATAGAAGAACAGATTAATGGGGCTGAAAAGGCCTAAGTGAGGTCAGGGAAGGGATTGAGTAAAGGAAAGGTGGAGGGAGGGCTAATGAAAATCTAAGAGAATATAAATAAGTCATGTGGAAGCCTTAGTTACTCTTAATAAAAGCATTTCCAAGTGTGTTAGAGGTATTGATAAAGATTATTGCCAAAATGGTTTATCATGTTTTACCTGTATTCATAAACTTATAACTTAAAAGTGCATTTGATGGATTTTATTAATAGGAGAAATCGCAAATCAATAGGCTATATAAAATCTACAGGTATATATACTGATATTATTAAAGAAGTCTAGTTGTCAAATAGAGATTTTTGGTGACATAAATACCAAGGAAGTTGTAATGTTTTTTGCTAAGGATGTTTCTCTACAGATTTCCAACAATAAGGTGGTTAACTCTTTGTAGCTAGTCTACTTGCTCCTTAGTTGGTGAGTAATAGCATTAATCTGGTGTCGTTTCTCTTACTAGTCTTATAAGAAAGATGGCTAATTATGGGATGAGATGAGATGATTGAAGGAACTGGGGAGGAATCTTTCAATGCTGGACCTAGAATACTTGTTAAGAAATGCTACTTAGATCGAAATGTTAAGGTAGGTGGATGAAGGTGTGCATACGTAGGAAAGATACAGGAGATCTAAAAAGACCAAATTTTTCCTAAAATTAATTTCCTTTTATAAGGAATAGAAAGCTAATTTTCAGACTAAATGGAGATGAACACCATGCCTAAAATTAAAGAATTTTCAACTGTTTACAGACTCTTAAGGATGCTCTAAAAGTTTTATATAGGGACATAGACTTACTCTAAATTCAGCTTACATTAGACACAGGTGATGTCCTATGCTAGGCGGGTCACAAAGTCATAAGCACAGGTGTAACTCATATTCTTTGGAGGTCTAACCAGATTAGATATAGAGAAGACCCTATCACCTTATGCTTAGCTCTCTGCTCTGTCATTTCCTTTTGTTCTTGTTTACTGTTATATGCTATTTTAAGTCATGGCAAGCTGGACTCTGAAAAAAGGGTTGACACTCCCTTTATCTCAGACCCCATGCAAGTTTAAACCAAGTGTCCCCTAGACCCTGTCCAGAGATAAAATAACCAATTGTCTCTGACAAGGAAAAGGGAATAACAAGCAACACAGAACTCCAGTTCTCTTTATAGTTCTTCCCTTTTGAACATCTCAAGTCACATCTGCTATATGAAATTTCTTACTAGACAAAGTCAAGTAGGTAAACTGAGTCAAGGTATTTGATCAGGTTACAAACTCCTTACATAAGACAAGCATCAGGCTTACATAAAGTGTATGTCAAAGTAAAAACATTGATAAAAAGACATCAAGTAGAGCTGGAGGGATGGTTTAGCGGTTAAGGTGTTTGCCTGCAAAGCCAAAGGACCCAGGTTCAATTCCCCAGGACCCATGTTAGCCAGATGCTTAAGGGGTGCATGCATTTGGAGTTCATTTGTAGTGGCTGGAAGCCCTGACATGCCCATTCTCTCTCTCTCTCTCTCTCTCTCTCTCTCTCTCTCTCTCTCTCTCTCTCTCTTTCTCCTGTCAAATAAATAAATAAATAAATATTTTAAAACCCTTACTAGAAAAAAAAAGATACCAAGTAAATGACCTCATCTATCTCTCTAATATCAACAAAGGGTAGCATCCCTATACTTAAGGTCGTAAAACTAAAGATTACCTTTAAAAATTTTTTTTTATTTTTGGAGAGAGAGACAGAGAGAGATAGACAGAGAGGGAGAGGGAGACAGAAATGGGTGCGCCAGCAGTCTCTCAGCTGCTGTGAATGAAATCCAGATGCGTGCGCCCCCTTGTGGGCAAGTGCGGCATTGCGCCCTTGCCTCACTTTGCATCTGGCTAAACATGGGACCTGGAGATTGGAACCGCTGGACAATGGAACCAGCATTCTTAGGCTTGGCAGGCAGGCGCCTTAGCCACTAAGCCATCTCTGCAGCCCTAAAGATTACCTTTAAAACAGTAACAATAACCCTGTAGTCCCAAAACATTTACCAACCAGTTGGGGCACCCATATCCCAGGCTCCCACAGAGCAAAGAAGGGAAAGTGGTCCCAGGGGAACCCTCCCCCCCAGTATGTCATCTAAGCCACCAAGATGGGAGTAAGGGCAGAAATCTCCACACTTGCACTTAGTGTGACCAGTGGCTAACCTCATATGCCATGATGTAAAGCACATTCAAGGGACTTGGGGAACGTGTGGAGGAACCCCAGCGTGGAAGCCGGCTGTGTAGCACATTCAAGGGACTTGGGGAAAGTGTGGAGGAACCCCAGCGTGGAAGCCGGCTGTGTAGGTGAGCATGGAGACCTATCTTGGATCTGCCTTGCTCTGGGAGGCACATAGACTGCGCTGTGTGCCCCCTTTTGATTGGAGAGAAAACAGGGAAAAGTCTCAGCCAGGCATGCCAGCACTCAGGGAGGCTGAAATAGGAGGACGGCCATGAGCTTGAGGCCACCCTGAATTCTAGGTCAGTTTAGGATAAAGTGAGACCTTACCTCAAGTGAAATTTCTTCTCCTTAATCCAGCTGGAGGGATGCCTGCCTCCATTAAGAAGATTCAAGTCAGGATAGGCCATAACCTGACTACAGATTCTTCTTCTCATTTTCCTCCCCTTGGTTTCAGATGGGACAATCGGCTTCCAAGATAGCCCAAAAGTCTCTGCTAGCCTGTCTCCTGAGAAACTGGGCTCATTTAGATAATACAGGAGAGAACAGGTCTCTCCAGAGACATAAAGAGACAATTAGAAAACATACTAATGTAACCCCAGACCCCATGGAGGAGGAAATTCTTATAAATTCTTAACTCAGTCAACATCTGTATTTATAAGAAATTACAAAAATTGGTAACCAAACCAGATAAGAACTTGAAAACAGTTGCTCCATGTGGCAACATCTGTTTTATTATAATCAGGAAGCCAAGAAAAAAAAGGGGGGGACTAGAGAGGGAGAAAAAAAGGGTAGATGTCCCCAGGTCATCATGATGGTAGTGAAAGTTGCTCAGGGAAGGGCATTGAATTGGATAAAATCTAAAATATGTTTACCTGGTGCCAAGGTTTTAATCAGAGAAACTGAGTCTTATGGTTAAGGCGTTACTCATTAACAGCTCACTGATGCTAATTTATTATGGATTAAGGGTTATAAAACCTGGCTTTAAGACTCTCAATATAGTAAATTAGTTTCCTCTATTCATCAAGGTTTTAACTACTGGAAAAACTGAGTCTTATGATAAAGGTTCATGTATGAGTGTTTAATTGCCAAAGGTGAGGTACTCATACCTAAAGCCATTGTGACTTTAAAGGTAGCTTCTGCTTCATTCTTACTCTATTGAATGGTCCTCGCTAGGTTTAATCACTTCGTTTTAAGTGATTTAGTTTCAGTAACGATAACTTTCATCTTCGGTTAGGTAAGGTATGTTGGGGTAGCTTGCCTAAGTTTTATCAATTTTAAGTCATGGGTAAAACATAAAATGGTTTTATGTTAATAAAAATTTCTATGGGGGCTGGGGAAATGGCTTAGCGGTTAAGACATTTGCCTGCGAAGCCAAAGGAGCCCAGTTCAATTCTCCAGGACCCACATAAGCCAGATGCACAAGAACACATGCATCTGGAGTTCATTTGCAGTGCCTAGAGGCCCTGGCATACCCATTATCTCTCTGTCTGCCTCCCTTCTATCTCTCTCTCTCTCTCTCTCTGCTTGCAAATAAATAAATAAATAATTTAAGAAAATTTCTATGGTACATAAAATCATAAAATCAATTGCTATCAAGATTAAACTAAAAACATTGATTGACAAATGGTGTTTTCACTTTCAAAACAGATTTGTCACGAGTTATATTAGAGCTTTGCTATTTTGGTTCAACAAAGACCAGATGCTGCTCCATTGTTTGTAAGTAACGGTCTCATTTCTGGCATCTCAAGTCCAGTGCTTATAACGAAATTCACTCTTAAGACAGATTCCCTGCTTTAGGATACAGCCTCAAGCTCAAACAATGATCCTCATCTGAGAAATAATTCAAGCTCTGTGGCTCTGTTTCCAATGTTCCTGGGTAATTGGTACTCACACAGGTATCTGGACCAATCAAAGATGTTTTCAAACACAGGTGCCAAGACTTTATACTGTCTTCCTTGTCCTTTTCTGACATTCTCTAGGTTAAATTGATTTAGATTTGTATTGTTTTCAAGACTGATAACAGAGTCTGCCTGTATTTATAACTTAGATATTTAAAGGTTATTTGCCTACTTTTTATGCCTCAAATATGGCTTATGTTACCACAGGACAACCAAATTTTAGAAGGTTGGACAAAATGACTTGAAGCTTGTGTGCCATTCTTTTTCTTTTTTTTCTTTTTTTTTTTTTTTTTTTTTTTGAGAGAGAGAGAATGGGCATGCCAGCAGCCTCTCAACCACTGTGAATAAACTCCAGGTGCGTGCGCCCCCTTGTGGGAAAATGTGGCATTGCGACCTTGCATCACTTTGTGTCTGGCTAAATGTGGGACCTGGAGATTGGAACTGGTGTTCTTAGCCTTAGCAGGCAGGTGCCTTAACCACTAAGCCATCTCTCCAGCCCCTCTTATGCCATTCTTTAACTAAATCTATTTCAGTAATCAAATGTGCTTTATATGTACATACATCCAGGTTGGTATAATTTACTTTCTAAGTGTATTAATAACCTATACAGACACCAAAGCCAATTGGAATCATCTGGGCTAAAAGGGCCAATTTTGCCTGAGCTCCCAGGTCATGAGGCCACTGGAGATGATGGGACACTTCCACACTGGCCCCTTGGTAAGTCACCTGTCTTCCTGATCAGGGAGGATTCAGAGACCCAAAGACGAAATCACTGTACAGTCTGAAACAGCAGAGTCACGGAGTGAGGAGCAATCAGTCCTCCTGGCTTCCCATAGAAGGGAAAACTACTTGGCCAGCACAGCCCTGACTCATCCTAACAGATGGAAAACACCAGGAAGCCATAGGAGCTACTCTTGTGTCCCTAAAGTCTCCTTGGAGAGCCATTAGTGACCTCCAAAATTAATCCTTGATTAAATTTTGGCTATGTGCTTGGTTTTAAACACTCAGAAAAAATGTATAACCAAATTTAAAGAGATACCTCAAATATATTAATGGCCTATTAAGTAATACAACAAGAGCAATAGATGATAGATAGATAGATAGATAGATAGATAGATAGATAGATAGATGATAGATAGATAGAGATAGATAGATAGATAGATAGATAGATAGATAGATAGATAGATGACTCTGACCAAAGGTCACTTAATTCAAAGGACTTCCTTATACTATGATCAATGGTGAATCTCTTCTCCCTTGTGCTAGGATATCCTTAAGTAAGTCCTGAGACCAAAAATATATTTGTACAGCATTAATGTCACCCAGTGGCTCTGTGGTATCACCTTTGGCCCTGGCTACCCTCAGGACAAATTTATAAAGGTACACTCTGGAAGGCTATTATACAACATATGGTATCAAAGTTAAATGTTGTGTGTATGTTTCTGATTTCCCTGCTAATAACTCGACTGTTTTACAAACCATATGAAAAGAGATTAAGGCCATGTCAGACATAACTGTGCCATTTGATGAACAGTTCTGGAAGAAAATCTCAGCCAGCTCATGCTCAGATAGTCCTGAGACAATGCAATCCATCTACCTGGGTTCCTTCAGATGCTCCCCACGACCTACAAGTCCACGCAAAGGACAACACTGAAGATGACCAGACTGCTATGTGCCCACTTCTCATTAACTCCCTACTTCCATTCTTTCTCTCCAACATTCTCTTCCAAGACTATCTCCCTGTACTCCATCAACACACTTTAGAACAGTTACCCTCTGTAGGAGAGACTCTCTAACTGCTACAACTTTGTGCCCCTTTCAGCAGGAAATAGTTAACGATCTGGCATCATCGCTCCCTTGTCCTCTAACAGCAGCTAGAGTGTCTTCTCATGCGAAGGGGAAATGAGGGTGGGGTAGAGTTAGGGTGACTGGACCTCTGAAGTTAAAAAAGGGCAGGAACTCAAGATATTATCAATAAGACATATGTAAAACTACTTTTTTGATTAAGGTCATGTCAGAAGATGTAGACTGTTACTAGAAAATTTTCAGTACCTGATGGAACCTTCCAGTGAGAAGAAAAGGTCCCTCAAAACATTAAGGCTTTTCATGCTAGAGAAATAGATAGTAAGACCCTATTGCTGAAGACAATGCCTGAGAGGCAAGGACACTGAGAAACAAGCTGGTGCTGAGCAGAAAACCTTCTCCCTGTAGACCAGCCAACTGAAAGCTGCTACTGCACGCAGCGTATGGGAGACAGAAGCCATCAACAGTGAAAATAGTGGATGCTGAATATTCAAGCTTGGCCAGACAGGCCCAATGACTGAAGGTGACCAGACGTGTCTACTCTTGGGGTAACCAACTGCTCCATAATTGGACTGAAGGCCCTCTCCGGGAGGGAATACATACGGTACTGAAAAACCTAAGTAAAAGTCTTTGAGGTCTGAGCCAGCATTCTCTTGACTAAATGTATATATTATTCCCTGCTGCCCTGGGGACACTACACTAAATGTTCATGTCCACATATTAACGCTATTCTCACTTCTGGCTAGAGAAGCTTCTCTTTTCAGATGGTGATGACCACTGGGATGACACAAAAGGCAACATAGTGCTGAGAAGAAGGGATGGAGGAGTGCCCAGCACTGAACAACCTCTGTCACATCCTCCAGTGGCTCAGGGACCAGGAAGAGGGGCGGATAGAATGGAAGAGCCAAAGGAAGGATATGACCTCATGCAGCTGCCCAGACAGAAATTGGCCCGATATCCATGATCTTGCAGCAGCTACCTTTGCAAGACCCTCAAAATAGAAGAGAAAGATGATGTCATCAAATTAGGAGAGAGACTAATGGAGAAAGGGAGGGGATATGATGGAGACTGGAGTTCTAAAGTGGAATGGGGAGGGAGGGAAATATCAGGTGGGGTTTTTTTGGTATGTAAGATTAAAAATCAAAAAATTTAAAAAAAAAAAAAAAAAAAAAAAAAAAAAAAAGGGCAGGAAAGTTTTTCTTATCTCTTGCCCAGTTCCAAAGAACTGTTTTTCTACAAACTGTCAGGACCCCTCCTGGGAGGGAGGTCTTTCATAGAATTTAAACATTGTGGTTGGTCAAATTAAGCTAATGTCTTCCTGAGACAGTCCCTAGTCCTAACCAACCAGCTGGGCATCTGGTTCACCTGGGCCAAAAGACACCATGGTAAGGTTATAAATACCTTTGCAAGGGGAGGGCAGGCTCTCTGGCTTTCTGAGCACTCGAGAACTCCCAGCTGGTAGGGGCTCACAGTTCCTCAGATCCCTATCTGGTCACATGGACATCTGAGCTACATGTGACCCACATGGGCTTTGGGGCTCCACGTGGTGAACTTCTCTTCTCCCCACTTTGTTTCTCCTTACCTCTCAGCCTTTCCCTTTCCTCACGCCTTTGTAAAGTATGAATAAAATGGTTTTGTTTGTTTGTTTTGTTTTTGTGAGGTATGGTCTCACTGTAGTCCAGGCTGACTGAAAGTCATTCTATAGTCTCAGGGTGCCCTTGAACTCACGATGATCCTCCTGCCTCTGCCTTCCAAATGCTGGGATTAATTAAAGGTTTGTGCCACCAGGCCCAGCTAAAATATATTTTAAGCCGGACGTGGTGGCGCACGCCTTTAATCCCAGCACTTGGGAGGCAGAGGTAGAAGGATCACTGTGAGTTCAAGGCCACCCTGAGACTACATAGTGAGTTACAGGTCAGCCTGGACTAGAGTGAAACCCTACCTTGAAAAAAAAAAAAAAAAAAATGTATTTTAAAAATAATTCTCTTGGGATTGGGGATTTAGCTCAGTGGATGAGCGCAAGGCCCTGGGTTCAGTCCTCAGCACTGAAAAATAATAATAATAATAATTCTCTTGAATATGGAATTGCCAATTATTTGGTTAGTTTTCAGATATGAACTCAGGGCTTGGGGTTCCAGGAAGACCCCAGAACCCCAATTTCCCCATTACAGTAGGACTCCTGGATTATTTTATTTTATTTTATCCTTTAGATTATAAAGTTTCTCTGTCTCTCTCATGGCTTGGCCATTGGAATGTCCTGGCCCATTTCACAGCCTCACTCTACGTGTGGCCTGTTCTTCTTGGCTTCTTTCTTTACATTTTCTTCCTTTCTGACATTGGAAAATATTCTAGGCTTATCTTGCATGCACCTTGCCCTGGCCTCCTTCCATCAGCCACGAATGCACGGGGACTTGAATCATTTATTGACGAATGCCGCTGCGAGCTAAGGCTAGAGGATGACTGTTTCCTGATGACGTATACCCGTGTATACTACCACTTGTCTATAAATTATCTATAAATGCATTTCAGGTGGAAATGTGAATTTATGTAAGAGGACCATGGACTCATTCTGTTATCTCCAGTCAGACACCTTTAATCACAGAGAATATTCTAGTTTCATCTCTTTGCTTTTTCTGACCTTCCACTCTAATAATAGTAGCACAGCAGCTTTCAAGCCTGTAGTTTAGTTCATAAGTTGTGATGGTGGATGTGGTAGTTTGAATATTTGGCCCCCAATATATTCAGTGTTTTATTAGTTTATAGTTTGCATCTGCACTCACCTTGCTAGAGTCAATGTCACTGGGGGCCGGTCTTAAGGTGTGGTGGTGGTTTGAGATTCCCTTGTAAAGATATGCAAAGTGTTCCTAGTAGGAGTTCCTGAAGTGTGCTGTGGCTTTTGGCTGTAGTTTTGCTCTGTGTGCTGTGTGGCTGGGGGCTTTGCTATCTTGCCTGGTCCTATGAAGACAGGCCACTTCTTCTGCCATTATGGAACTTCCTCTGGATCTGTAAGCTTCAATAAACATCCCTTCCTCCATAACTGTGTCTGGTCTGGAAGTTCATCTCAGCCAACCTAAAGCTGTCTGCTACAGTGGATTTTGGCACTAACATGGCTGGAGCCCAGGATGCTCAGACACCTGGTAAGGCATGGTTTGCTTCCATTCTTCAGTGGACACTGAGTTCACCCTGTCCTGCTGGAAAGAAAGCACACGTGCTTTTGTGTTTTGTTTTAGATGAGACTGGGCTGCGCCTGCCTGTCTGTGGAGGTATGTGCACAGGGTGCTGACACCTGAATGGGAGCTGAGGGCTCTGACAGAGCACAAGGGTGGAAGAAGGATAAATTCTCACCTTCCTCCCCAGAGCCAGGACCTCAGCACCAACTTTCAGATTCATATCATTTCTCCTTCCTCTTGGCTCTGGGGTCTTTGGCTTTTGAGAATTTAGTTATTTCTCAGTACTCCTCCTTCCAAACCCTTCAGATTTCAACTAAGTCATCCTACCTGCAGACTTCTTCCTCTCCTGCTTACAGATGGCCTACCTTGAGACTTTCTGCCTCTTACAAGGCAATTTGCCTAATAACATCCTTTCTAGTTTTGTCTCTCTGGAGAACACCATTTGTGTGTGTGTGCACACACATGTGCACATGACCTGAAGAAAAGCTATCAACTACATCACAGTTACAGCAATGATACGTATGATGTGAGCCTCCATGCATTCCTGGAATTACGGAGCTCAACAACTTTTGGGCCAGCCGTTCCCAGTGGGCTCATCTGCATGTATATGATGTATATGGATTATTTTCTTTCATCACATTTAATGCCATCCTGGAACACACCTATCTCCCAAGTGAATTTTTTAAAGTTGCGTGTATTACAGCTCAGTGCGTGGACAGTAAAATTTTGGGGTTTAAAAAGTGCACTGTTATCTATCCAACAGAAGTTTCACTGACCAAGCTTCTCCTGTCCTCCACAAAATCAACCAGCTCACCACACCTCAACCATTTGAAGTCTCTAACTTTCCCATGTATATAATTTACCCTTGCCAGAATGTCACACCATGAAGTCATACGCAGTATATTTCTTTTCAGACTCATTTCATTTACTCAGCAGTATGCATAGAGAATCCTTCTGTTTCTCTTAATAGCGCATTTATTTTTATCACCTAATAATATTGCATCACATGGCTGAACCATAGTTGGATTATCCAATTACCTGTTGCCAGACATTGGTTGCTTTAATTTTGGGTGAATTATGAATAAAACTGCCTTGAATAGTGTCTTTCAAGATTTTACATATGCATATTCAAATCAGTTAGATAAATACACATGATGAACTGATGTTTGACTACTTAAGAACCAAACGTGAATCTTCAGAAGTTACTCTGTCATTTGTGTTCCCATGGAAATGAATGAGAAATTGGATAGTTTTGTCATAACAGCAATTGACATTGTTGGTTTTTATGGACTACAGCCATTTTCATATCTACATGTCTCAAGTCACGTCCCTATGCAGATACCATAATTTTATCTGCATAAAACCCTTCAAGCTATGCAAAGACACAGTAGAGCTAATAAGAAATTGAGTGAAATTTCAGGCTACAAAATGAACATGCAAGATTCAGTTAATACAATAATGATGAGCTTGCTGACAAGGACCATGGAAGAATAAACTTTTTAAAAAGGTTGTGGAGGACTGGAGAGATGGCTTAGCGGTTAAGGCGCCTGCCTCCTAAGCCTAAGAATGCTGGTTCCAATCTCCAGCAGTTCCAATCTCCAGGTCCCACGTTTAGCCAGATGCAAAGTGCTGCAATTGCCCACAAGGGGGCGCACGCATCTGGATTTCGTTCACAGCAGCTGAGAGGCTGCTGGCGCGCCCAACTCTATCTGTCTTCCTTTCCCTCTCTGTCTCTCTCTGTGTCTCTTTCCAAAAAAAAAAAAAAAAGAGAGAGAGAGAGAGAGAAAAGTTGTGGGGATGGTTCAATGGATAATGCACTGGCCGTGTGACCATGAGGGCCACCCCAGCACCCATATAACTTCTGGTGGGTGTAGTGCCCACCTGTAATCATCCAGCTCAGGAGGTCCAGGATCCCCAGGGCAAGCTGGAAACACTAATCAATCAGCGAGCTCCAGATCCAAGTGAAAAACCCTGCCTCAGAAAATGAAGTGGAAAGTGAGGAAGATCTCTAACATTAGCCTCTGACTTCCACACATGCGCACACAAATATGTATAGATATCTGCACACATGTGACCACACACATGCAAACACAGACACACACACACACACACACACACACACACACACACACAAAGAATAATTTATCTAAAAAGGCGAAAGGCGATCCCCCAGGAAACTGGATGTCTTCCACTAATGAAGATGCAGATGAGTGGAGAGCCCCTCATTTTCACAGACCGGGAAGTTTAGTAGAATGAAGGAATCCATGCCAGCCAAAGTGACATGTGGGTTCACTGTATACCATCCAAGCTCCAAGGACAACTTTATGGAAATTAAGAAAAACCTTTAGGTTTGGAGAGATGGCTTAGCAGTTAAGGCATTGCTGGCAAAGCCTAAGGACCCAGGTTCAATTCCCCAGTACCCATGAAAGCCAGATGTGCATGATGGTGCACACATCAGGAGTTCATTTGCAGTTGCCTGGAGGCCTTGTCATGCCCATCCTCCTCTTTCTCTCTCTCTCTCTCTCTCTCTCTCTCTCCAATAAACAAAATATTTTTTTAAAGGAAAAGTCTTTAAAGTTACATGGGATACAAAAGACCCTGAGAGCTGAACAAATCCAGAGAAGCACAGAGCTGAAGTTGCTCACTTCAAAGCTAAACCACCACCACTCAAGCTATAGCACCAGCATGAGGGCAGAAGTACAGCCCAGATATCTGGAAGGATGTCCACGAGTGTGGGGAAAGCTTCTTGCAAATAAAGGTATCACGCATATATAAAGGATATATCATCTCTTCAACAAGTGTCACTAGAAAAGCTGAATATCTACATGCAGAAAGAATGGAACTGAACCCTTACACATATAAACACATTCCGGGCAGATTAGAGGCTTACATGTAAAAGCTGAACTTGAAACTGTGCTGGAAGAAAGGATGGGCTGGGGAAGCCATGTGACAGGGGTCTTGGCAATGTCTTCTTGAACAGTCTCTAGCAGCTCAAGCGGGCCTCTGTGCGGCTGAAGCACTTCTCCACAGCCAGGGAAACAACACACTGAAAAGGCAGGAATCATTGGGCTTAACTTGAAATTCCAAAGGAGAAGTGATGTCAGTCATATTCCTGTGTGTGTCTGCAGCACGGGATGTCATCATACTTGGAAGTCCCTCCATGCCTTAATCTCACTTTTTAATTGCACAGTTGATGTTATGCTATTGATATTTAAATGTTCTGTATGTACTTTGACATAGATCCTTTATGAATGTGCATTTGCAAGGAACGTGTTTCAGTCTTTTCAGTCCCTGATGCTACATCTCAGAAAGCAATTTCTAATTTCCAAACTTTTTTAAGTTTTTATTTAAGTTTTTTTTATTTATTTGCAAAGAGAGAGAGACCAGGGCCTCTCTTGCCACTGTAAACAAACTCCAGATGCATGTGCCAATTTGTACATCTGGCTTTACACAGGTGCTGGATAATTGAACCCAGGACAGTAGGCTTTGCTAGCAACAATCTTTAACCATTGAGCCATTTTGCCAGCACTAAATTCCAAATTTTATATTTAGCACTGTGGTAGCTAGCAACAATTCAGTATTTTATTAGTTTAACCAATTGAGCCATTTTTGCCAGGACTAACCTTTTGGATTCCCAAATTTTATATTTAGCTTCATCCCTTCCTCCATAAAATAACAAACTTTTAAAAAGCACAAAATAGAATTGATTGATCTCCTTCCTTCTATAGATTTTTAGTATTCTTGTACTCAAGTCTATAATATGTTTTGTTTTTAAAAAATATATTTTATTTGTTTATTTGAGAGAGAGAAAGAGGTAGAGAGAGAAAGAGAATGGGCATACCAGGGCCTCCAGCCACTGCAAACAAACTCCAGATGCATGCGCCCTCTTGTGCATCTGGCTTACGTGGGTCCTGGAGAATCGAACCAGGATCCTTTGGCTTTGCAATCAAACACGGTAACCACTAAGCCATCTATCTCTCCAGCCCTGTTTTGAGTTTCTTTATAAAGCGTGTCTTCTAACTTCATATTCAATATGAATGTACAGGTGCTTCAGTGCTATTGAAATACTGTGACTTCTCCGCTGGACTTCACTTTCTCCTTTGTCAAAGAACAGCTGATACACTTCGTCATTATGGCGTCTCTTTTCTGTTCTGCTGACTAATGCTTATTTTTTAAATTTTCATTTATTTAATTGCAAGGACAGAGAGAGAAAGAGAGAATGGGCCCTCCAGGGCCTCTAGCCACAACAAATGAACTCAGGCGCATGCACCCCCTTCTTTCTGAAAACACCGCTTTCCCTGGGTTTGCTCACCCTCGTCCTCAGTAGCAGCTCTGTTTTCTAGTTGATAAGTAAATTCAACTTATCAACTCAGTGGAATGCTTTAATTTTAGAAGTGAATCCTATTTTTACTAAAATCGTAATGCCTCATGACTGTAACCAAATATCTCTAAGGCACTCAAGAATCCCTAGTGTGGTTTTGATAGTTGCGGCCATTGGCTAATGCTGCCACTCTGTCTGTCCTGGCAGGCAGCCTGTGATGGCTCAGGACGCCAGGAGGATGGTGGCAGCAAGCGTTCCGTGAAGACAGCTGTCCCGTTTTATTGTGTGTTTCCTCACCAAACCTTAAACTTTAATCTGCTCCCAAGCCCCAGAGGCATTGAGTCACCTTGTAGAAGACTGGCTATGCCATGGGGACACTGGGCAGCTAAGACTTTGTTTTTGGCATTGAAGCTTAAAGGGTAGCTCAGTAAAAAAAATGTGGGAAAGGTTTACAATTTCCTCAAAACAATCTCTGATTCATCTAAAACTTGGCAGATATAAATTCCTAGTGTCGGGCAGGTCTCAAGCACACGAGCTAGCTATGAATGCATGGAGGAGCAGGTTTAAGTTCGTTTATTGATCCACTCGCAAAGATACCGAGTCCCACACTGGTCACGAAGGACTTAGACTCTTAAATCATTGTTTACATTAGACTGAGCACCGCCAGCACCCAGAGCCGAGAGGCGGGGTTTCTAATACCTCTAGAAGGGAACTTCTATAAAGGCACAGCATCCATCATTCTGTCACCAATTCTGCTGTTTACACGGAGTTGGAAAAGATCTTCAATAAGATTTGGAATCTAAAGTGTGTTCTCCAAACACATTCCAATACATCAGCATTCCCAGGATTTCATCAGCGGTTATTACCGTGGTGTCTGCGGCAGGGACATCTGCTTAGGAATATGTCACCACCGCAAAGGCTCTGATGTTCTCAACACGGTACGGGAGAAGCCACAGGCAGCTGGGTGGGTGAGACATCTGGGTGTGAGCTTACATGAAAGGAGTGGTGTGCAAAGTGAGGAAATTATCATACAAACCATTTACGTAGTCGTGGCACTCATTGTATTAGATAAGAATGGGAGACATGCGGACCAGGTCAAGAGGACCCCAGGGCAGGGGAATTCATTAGATGAGACAAGAACAATAGGGTTTCCACCTGCAAAGACAGCAAAAGGAAGTCTTTGTCAGCTCATTGCTTAACAAGTAGAAAAAGGATCTCTGCTAACAAAAAATAAATAAATAAAAAGGAAATCAAGAGAAAGTGTGCTTTCATGAGACATTTAACAGTTTGATTAAGTATTTGGTGTCCAATCTTTCAGGCTGAACAAGGGCCTTTATATCACAGACTGAGCAAAGTCTATACACACATTTTCCTCCAGCACTAGGGGTGGTGTGTATCCCCAACCCACAGCCTCGTGCCTCTCCTTGAATAAGGACTCTCTGTGAAACACAGGCTGCACGCAAGGAGTTTAATCAGAAACCACTGGGATAAGATGTGTCCTGTGAGCCGAGGGGCTGCTTTGGCATAATTGGTTGAGCAGTGCTCTGCAGTGACTTACTACAGTGAGTGCAAGGTCAAAGATTAAACACCTGTGATTAAGTGAAATAATTCATAAAAGAAGGAACCCCACCCACCAAGCCAAGGCTTTCTCTCTGGACACCAAACCACCTTGAATGACCTGAGCATATGCAAAAGCGAGACAGCGTGTCAATGCCAACATCCACGCTGAGATGACTCACAGCTCAAGGAAAGGAGCCGGTGCCTCACGAACTTCGCTTGCTGAAAGTTCATGAATAGATTGAAGGTTGGCCCCATGACTGGGGAGTCTGTTTGAGTACACTCAGTTTTACAGCCACAATCACAATCTCTTAGCATGTTTTTGAGGTTCTTTAGTACGTGTGGTAGTATTTTCATTTTTATTTGCAAGTGATACCCACGGCATGAATTCAGTAGTCTTTTTACACCTACTATTTTGATGGATTCAGGGACTACCTTTACATGCTGGACAGTGTACATGTGGTGGTTTGAAATGTCTCCATAGGTGAATGCCAAGTCACTGTGAACTGAGCAGGACTTCTTATAAGAATTTGTAACTGGGGCTGGAGAGATGGCTTAGCAGTAAAGGCACCTGCCTGCTAAGCCTAAGAACCCGGTTCCAATCTCCAGGTCCCACGTTTAGCCAGATGCAAAGTGATGCAAGGGCTCAATGCCGCACTTGCCCACAAGGGGGCGCACACATCTGGATTTCGTTCACAGCAGCTGAGAGACTGCTGGCACGCCCATCTCTATCTGTCTTCCTCTCCCTCTCTCTCTGTCTCTCTCTGTGTCCCTCTCCAAAAATAAAAAAAAAGTTAAAAAAAGAATTTGTAACTTTTTACACTTACTTTCTCTCTGTATGCTTCAATGAACCACTAACAGAAAATGTCTCAAGTTTTATGTTTAAATTTAGAAGTGCTCAATACTGAGATTGTAAAATTTCTAATAATTCTCAAATATACTTTCATATTTAAAAAATATATGTTTCAGGAAAGTTATAAAAAACAAAGTTTGCTGGGTGTGGTGGTGTGCGCCTTTACTCCCAGCACTTGGGAGGCAGAGGTAGGAGGATCACCATTAGTTCAAGGCCACCCCAAGAGTACAAAATGAATTCCAGGTCAGCCTGGGCTAGAGTGAGACCCTACCTCGAAAAACCAAACCAAAAACAAAAAAGTTCCAAAATCAATAAATGATAAAATGTGTATGTTTCATCTGGGTAAATAGTATAAGTCAAATCTGGTCTACTCTTTCATTTAAAAAGTTATTTCAAAAGGCCTTTTGAAAAAAAAACTTAAATGGTCATTTTAAAAGTCTTATAATAAGGACAATAAAAGTTTTTGTTGGTGGTTATGGGATGAACTCACTAAAGAAGATAAACTGGAGAGGAAACTTTAAATGTTGGATGTTAAATGTTTGATGGAAAAGATTGTTACAGAGTGGTGACATAGATTGTAAAGTAAAAGTATGTAGATGAAGATATGAGTAATCTTAAACAGAAGGTTAAAGACAAAGTACTTAATCAAATTACAGACTTCTTGAGATATAAAATGACTAGTAGCCTAGGGCTGACATCAGACTAAGAAAGGATGGCCCTGGCTGGTAGCAGGTTGCTACAGTATTCAGGCTGTAAACTTAAACTTATTGATGTTAATCTGGTGATAATAATGGTCATGAAAGACTAAATTTAGAGTACCCAATTAAGTTAGCTAGGTTCCTCTATTTGTCAACATTTTAACTAAATCTTAAGGTTAATATTGACTCATTAATATTTACTTCTCTCCTAAGGTTATTACATCTAAATCCATGCCTCAAAAAAAAAAATCTCAGAGAAATCTTTTCCTATTTTATAAGGTAAATAAGTCACATTTGGAGACACTGAACAGTATTTATCTGCCATACACTTGAAACTATTACTTCATGGTGAGAAGTAAAAGAAAATCCTAAACAAAGTTATATTGTGATTTAGGAAGTAATTCCTCAATTCCTCCAACAATCAATCTTAATACTTTAGATTTAACTTACGTCATTACTGAGCAAGTTTACCAAAGCACCACAGACAAAATTATAGTTGATTATGGTTTGAGTAGTTATAGATTGTGTCACGAAATTTTGTGTTATGTTTTGTGCATGATTTGTGTATGATTTGAAGCAGATTGGAAATATTTCTTTCTGGCTCAGAAGTTAAAGGTGCTTGTTTGCACAGCCAGATGCACACAGTGGAGCGTGCATTTGGAGATTGTTTGCAGTGGCAAATGGCCCTGGCATGCCCATTCCCTCTCTTCCATGAGAATTGTCTCCTTTTTCATTAGATCATGACAGTTTAATCCAGTTCCTCTATTCTTTGGGTATATTAGATATCACTGAATTAATTTCAGAAACTGACTTAAAGATTGGATGAACATCTTATTTAGCTTTTAAAAGTGCTAAATCTCCTCAATATATATATATAATGTTATAAAAGGTATCCTGATTCTGATGAGCTTTAAAAATTGTAAAATTTTTCATGGCTTCATATTTAAGCCAAAAATGTTACTACATAATATAGATTTCTTGTTTAGTTTGAATTATGTTAGCAGATCTTTTGTTCATAATTTACCATTTGTAGCCTCATGTGCTAATATCAGACTTTTCCAGATATCAAAATATTGTAATTTGGTTTATACAAAGTACATGATGTTTTGGCTATCAATAAGCATACATCACCATGCCTGACTAAAATTCTATAATTTTAAGATGGTTCTTGTCCTGTCATACTGGTTATCACTAAGGTTATAATTGAAGTCTTATAAAAGTGACTTATTGTGATTTTGTTCTTAGGAAAACTTCAGCTCCCCATGTCTTGGGGAAATCCACTATATACAAACAATGTTAATACAGTGTTAATATAGTATAGTCTAAGCTTCATATAACAGTCATAAATATTTCTTTAGTTAAGCCTTATAATTTTTCAATGGTAAAAGGTACTTATTTTAAAAATTACTTTATGTCAGTCATATTGTCTCTAATGTATGTTAAATTCAGAATTGCACAACTCAATAATAACCAAGTTTATTTTATGCTTACATTATGATATAATGTTTCAGTCAAGGTTTCACTTAATTAATTGCCTCATTTCTGGTATCTTAAGTTCATTGCATATAAAGATATTAATACTTAAGACATGTTTCCTGCCCTAGAAAAATAATCTTAAATTGCTGTTCTGCTTCCAGTTTGGGTGATAATTGGTACTTTCATTGGTTTTAGACTAGCCAAAGTTGTCTTCAAACACAGATGCTAATTTTTTATACTGCTTTGTCTTTTCCTGGCATGCAATTTCTAGGTTAAATGAATTGGCTTAAAGTTATTGATAAAATAATTGATAAAATATTGTTTTCAGGGCTACTAAAATGTTCTCCTTATACTTGTAGCTGACAGATACTTAAAAGATAGAATGTGTATAATTTCTATGTCCCAGATATAGCTTACACTGTCACCTGACAACTAAACTTAAATATTAATCAGTATGATTTTAAACTACTGTGTCATTCTCTAACCAGATCTGCTTTGCTAACCAGATATGTTCTGCACCTCTTTAACTAATCTGCTTTGTTTATCAGACATGTAACCAGATCTGCTTTGCTAATCAGATATGTTCTGCACCTTTTTAACTGAATCTTTTTGCTTATCAGATATGTACATTCACTCTGAGTGATTAATAACCATATGTAAAAGCCAAAATCAATTGGAACATTGGAGTTAAAAGAATAACCAATATTTTGGTTCCTGCTCCCAGGTCAGAAGGCCACAGATGATGGGACACTTGCTAACTTCTAGCTTCTTTCTGTCTTCTTGCTCAGAGAGGATATGAAGACCCAGACATGAATTCCAAGTCAGTGTATCTATAACAGGAGAGTCACATCGGAGGAAAATCAGTCCTCCAGTCTTCCCAAAAGAGGGAAGGCCATTTGGTCAGCATGGCCTTGTCTTATCCTAGCAGATGACAATGCTGAGAGTCATAGAACTCCTCACAGGTCCCTAAAGTCTCTCTTACAGCTCCATTATTGACCTCCAAAATATACAGTTAGTTCTGACAGCCTGCATGGTCTTAATCACCGAGCAAGAAAAATATAACTACAAAATATAACTATATTTTGTATATATATAACATTATAAACAAAGATTCAGACTAATAGGTTCCCTGTCTGATGCTGACTTAACTTACTAAACTCTAACATTAACTCATGCCTTCTGCCTCTGCCTGTCCCTGATTAACTTCACCTACCCTGACCCCAGCTCCTCCCACTTGCCTTAGCCAGAATCATAGCTATCCTTGGCCCCCTCCTTCCTTAGTCCTTACCCTATCTCATCTAGGGATAAGTACACCACCACCCCAATGGACACTCTCAAACTTAAACTCTCATGTTCCTACTCCTTCTCTGACCCCAAAATGCTCCTCTTGAATACATTGATGCCCCTCTGCCTCCTCTCTCTTGCACCAAGCCCTCTATCCCTTACCTCTGAGTGCTTATTCCCTTCTTGGGCCTGGCATTTTGATGTCATAGCTGTTGACAAGGGTAACAAGGTCCTTAATTTTTCCTTCTGTCCTCTCACAGGGTGTGCAGAGCCCTTCTCCCTCACCTTTTCGATAACAGATGTCACCAGCGACTTCCCTGAAGCCAGCTCAATACAGGGATCCTACAAGAGAAGTCTCCGTTTCGTACAGGACCAACTCGCAATAGCATGCTGCACTGGCACTGACAGAGGGTCTCCCTATTGATCTCACCACTCGACCACCTCTAGCCACCTCCACCATGGAATGCCTCTTCATCACCTGAAGGGAGACCCATCAACCACATTATCCAGCCTTTCCCATAAGAACTCATGACCCCTAAGGTCAGCATGAAGAAATTAACCTTTGTCTCTTATCATTAACAAAAGGCTGGAATGTTAGGTCAGGACAGGTTCCCAAAATGGAGTCACCAAGGACAGCAGGATGGCTACAGAGGCATAAGGAAGTGAATTATGCACATTCCTCAAGAGACCACCCAGCCATTATCTCTTCCCTGACTAACAATGCCCCCAGGTTATGGTTTTCTGCCCCCTTATCTCATAAATTGTCTGGTCACTGTTCTGGTCTCACACCATAGCTATTTGAAATGGCTAATGTGAAGAACAAAGGAGTTCTTTTCCCTTCCTTACCTTCCCCAACTGAAGAATCCCTATGAAGCCCACTATCTGCAAACTCAGGTTGGCTGTGCTCCGCTCCTGAGAGTCAGCCCTGGCAGCTTGTGTTTTTCCCAAATAAAAGCATTCATCTTTACCTGAGTGGTTTGTGTGGTCTTGGTCACTCCCAAACCTTACAATCTCCAGCTGGTAGCAATTTGGGAACATGTTGGGACCTTTGAGGGGCAGCCTTGCTGGAGGAGGTGTGTCACTGGGCTCAGCCATTGCAATAATATAGTTCAGCTGCAAGCCTAGTACTGAAATTCCTTTCTGCTGCTGTGGAGATGTGGTGCCCAGCTGGCTCTCTGCTCATGCCATGCTTTCCCTGCCATGATGAAAGCTCCCCTCAAAACTGTAAGCTGAAGCTGGGTGTGGTGGCGCAGACCTTTAATCCCAGCACTTGGGAGGCAGAGGTAGGAGGATCACTGTGAGTTCAAGGCCACCCTGAGACTACAGAGTGGATTCCAGGTCAGCCTGGGCTAGTGTGAAACTCTACCTCGAAAAAACAAAACAAAACAAAACAAAAAACTATAAGCTGAAATGAATCCTCTCCTTCCATAAGCTGTTTCTGGTCAGGTGTTTTATGCCAGAAATATGAAGGTAACTGAAAAATAAAATTTGTATTGAGAAACAGGTTCATTATTGCAATAAGCCCAGCAATTTGATTGTTGGTCTCATGGAAGTAATTTTCAGGAGGAAGGCAAAAAGATTTGGAACTCGGGAGTAGAGAAGCAGAGCTTAATGAGCCATTTTGGAGTGAGTTTTAAAGATTCCAATGTAGAAAGAACCAGTGGTGGATGATGGTGACCCAGCTTATGAAGTTTCAGCGTGTGGAGGGAAGGACTTAGCACTGAAGGCCTGGAGAATTCCTGGTCTTCAGTTCCCATTGAAAGGCTAATTAAGTGGGGTTCCAATATCAGTGCAGGATAGCAGCACAAAGTAGATACACACCAGCAATTAACACAAGGAACCCAGCAAAAGGTACTGAGTTCTCCCAGAGCTTCGTTACATATATACATATACATGTACATATACATATACATATACATATAAATATACATATACATATATTCCACCACTGTAAGGGTCACCCACTCTGGTGAAAACTCATCCTTCCTCCATCCATCTTTCCTGCAGACACCTTCTCAGACCCAGCCAAGAGGCACATCTGTTACTTGGTCACTGTAGCAGAAAGCTTCGGGTCACTGAGATGAACTTCCACACCAGGCACAGTTTTATTGAGGAAGGGATTTATTGGAGATACGGGGTAAATTCCATAATGGCAGAAGAAACTTTCCCACTTTCACAGGTCTATGCAGAGAGAGAAAAGCCACAAGCCAAAACCCGAAAAGCCATACCACTTGGGAATTCCAAAAAATAAAAAAGCGCAGGCACTTTGCACATCTTTAGACTGGAATTCCAAATCCACCCCACACCGCAGGGATGGAATCCAGGATCCACCCACTGACACGTCCTCCAGCCAGGTAGCTGCAGACCTAAATCACAAACTTTAACGAAGTCATGAATATATCGCTGGCCATCCATTAAAACTACCACAATCTCTAATTGGATCAAGGTGATAATGTTATTTAACCATCACATTATCCCGTATCTACATCACAGTTCCTTGGAGCAAAGCTCTTCAGTGCAATTGACCACATCAACCTGGAATACAGCATCTGCATCATGGGCCAATGCAGGATACAGAGGGTGGTGGTGTTATCCTCTGAGAGTGAAGCCACAGCTGAAACTGACACACAGGCAATATAGCCTCAGCATCTAGCCAACCACTTGGGGTATTTTCTATAACACCACCCTGGCAAGGGGGGGAGGGGAGTGTCATGACTCAAGTGACACCAACTGTCACTGTTCTAAGAGATGATTGCTCAATGTTCTTGAGGATCACACTCACTCTAGGTTTCTCACACTCTAAAATCTACCACCTCTTCTAAGCTACCACATTTCTGTGTGTTTCAGGTAAATTCTAGAAATCCCTGCTTTGCTTGAATATCACAGATCAATACATTCCAATGACTATACCTAAGTGCATTTTCCAGATTTAGTCACAAGTTTGTAATTCAGGGATGGAGTCTATTTTCCATTGTGAGGCCCTAACTTCAATCCTGGGACTGTGAGAACAAAAAGTGGTTTAATAGATTTCACTGAATTATCTACCCACATAACTGCTGACTTATACCTGGGGCTCATTTGCTAGCCACTTGCTCACCAACTCTAGCTCATGTAATTTTCCTGTATTCTCCACAAGCTCAGAATGAATTGTTGAAGTTTAACATGCTTTTTAAATTTTTATTATTTATTTAGTTTGTAAGTATGTGCAGGGAGTTCTGAAGCCTTTCCAATGCAGACTGCACAGTTTTCACAGCACATGTGACCCTTGTCATAATTCACATATGATCTCATTGTCATTCTCTACACGAGTCAGTGCAAGGCTGGGCCTACTTTGCTACTAACAATCACAGAAGCTGCTCCTGATTGATGCTCAAAATACTTACTCAGTAAAGGTACTGTACAATGAATTAAAAAAAAATATTTGGGGGGCTGGAGAGAGGGCTCAGTGGTTAAGATGCTTTCCTGCAAAGCCTAAGGACCCAGGGGTAGATTCTCCAGTACCCATGTGAAGTCAGATGCACAAGGTGGTACATGCATCTGGAGTTTGTGGGTAGCAGTGGAAGGCCCTGATGTGCTCATATTCTCTCTCTCTCACACTCCTTTTATTGACATCTTCCTTCATTATAGACAATATCCCATGGTACTTCCCTCTTTCCCCCCAATTTCCTGTTTGAAACTCCACTCTCCATCATATCCCCTCCCCCTCTCAATCAGTCTCGCTTTTCAGTTTGATGTCATCATCTTTTCCTCCTATTATGATGGTCTTGTGTAGGTAGTGTCAGGCGCTGTGAGGTCATGGATATCCAGGCCATTTGTGTCTGGAGTAGCACATTGTAAGGAGTCCTCCTCTTCCTTTGGCTTTTACATTCTTTCAGCCTCCTCTTCTTCAATGGGCCCTGAGCCTTAAAAGGTGTGTTAGAGATGTTTCAGTGCTGAGCACTCCTCTGTCACTTCTTCTCAGCACCATGGTGCCTTCTGAGTCATCTCAAGGTCGCCACCATCTGAAAAGAGAAGTTTCTCTCACCAAAAGTGGGAGTAACATTAATATATGGGACATTAAGAGAAGTGCTTACTGGACAGCCAGACACCAGCAGACATTACACCCCTAGGGCTCCTGACTACCCCTGTTGTAGGTTTTCAGTATCAGGCATGTATTCTCTCCCATGGAGCGGGTCTCCAGTCCAATTAGAGACCAGTTAGTTTCCCCCATAACAGACATGCCACTATTGCACCCGTTGGCTCATTTGGCCTGGCTGGCCAAATTTAGAGCTTTCAGTGTTCACTGTTGAGTATCTTCACTGGTGTTTTCTCTCTCCCATTGAACTGCATGCAGTGTAGCTTTTTCCAGCTTTCTGTCAGCTGGTCCACAAGGAGGAGGCTTTCAGCTCAGCTCCAGCAGGATTTCTCAGTGACCTTGCAACCCAAGTATGTGGAGTCTTCAGCAACAGGGTCTCCCAATATATTCCTGGTGGGAAATCAAGGGCCTTAGTAATGGCCTATAATGTTTGGGGGTATCTGTGACCTCCGTGGCCAATAACTCACTGGAAGGTATCCCATCCCTGCCACTGAAAATTTTCTAGTAACATCTATTGCTTCTGAGTGTTCCATTGTCCAGAAAAGTAGGTTTCCATATGACTTTTTTATATCCTCTTAGATTCTGATTAGTCCTCCCCCACCTTTTCTTTACTCAATCTCTTCCCTGACCTCACTTAGGCCTCTTCACCATGATTAATCTGTTCTTCTACTTACATATATACAATAACATCCTATTGCCCCCCCTCCCTCCCTTTCTATTCCATTTATATCCCCTTCTAGTTTACTGTCTTCTGCTACTGAGTTTTATTCCTGCTCACATAGAAGTCCAATCATTTGTAGCTAGGATCCACATATGAGAGAGAACATGTGATGTTTGGCTTTCTGGGCCTGGGTTACCTCACTAAGTATAATCCTTTCCAGGTCCTTCTATTTTCCAGCAAATTTCATAACTTCATTTTTCTTTACCACTGAGTAGAACTCCATTGTGTAAATGTGCCACATCTTCATTATCCACTCATCAGTTGAGGGACATCTAGGCTGGTTCCATTTCCTAGTTATTGTGAATAGAGAGAGCAGCAATAAACATGGTCGAGCAAGTATCTCTAAGGTAGTGAGATGAGTCCTTAAGATATATGCCTAGGAGTGGTATAGCTGTCTCAAGAACCTCCACACTGATTTCCACAATGGCTGGACCAGATTGCATTCCCACCAACAGTGTAGAAGGGTTTCTCTTTTTCTGCATCCTCTCCAGCATGTATGGTCATTTGTTTTCATGATGATAGTCAATCTGACAAGAGTGAGATGGAATCTCAACATAGTTTTAATCTGCATTTCCCTGAAGACTAGGGATGTATAACATTTTTTTAGATGTTTATATACCATCTGTATTTCTTCTTTTGTGAACTCTCTATTTAGTTCCATAGCCCATTTGTTAATTGGGTTGTTTGATTTCTTATTATTTAATTTTTTGAGTTCCTTGTATATTCTAGATATTAACCCTCTATCAGAGTATAGCTGGCAAAGATTTTCTCCCATTCTGAAGGTTGCCTCTTTGCTCTATTCACAGTGTCCTTAGTTGTACAAAAGCTTTGTAATTTCATGAGGTCCCAGCAGTTGATCTGTGGTTTTATTTCCTGAGCAATTGGGGTTATATTCAGAAAGTCTTTGCCAAGAACAATATGTTGAAGGATTTCCCCTACCTTTTCCTCTAGCAGTTTCAGAGTTTCAGGTCTGATATTCAGGTCTTTGATCCATTTGGACTTAAGTCTTGTGCATGGAATGAGGTAAGGATCTATTTTCATCCTTCTACAGATGCATATCCAGTTTTCCCAGCACCATTTGCTGAAGAGGCTGTCTTTTCTCCAATGAGTATTATTGGCATTTTTGTCAAAGATCAGGTGGCTATAACTACCTGGGCTTACCTCGGGGTCCTCTATTCTGTTCCATTGATCTGCATGTCTGGTTTTGTGCCAGTAACATGCTGTTTTTGTTACTATGCCTTTGTAATATAGGTTAGAAATATAGCCTTAATTTTTTTGTTCAAAAATTGTTTTAGGGGCTGGAGAGATGGCCTAGTGGTTAAATGCTTGCCTATAAAGCCTAAGGACCCCGGTTCAAGGCTCAATTCTCCAGAACCCACGTAAGCCAGATGCACAAGGGGGTGCATGCATCTGGAGTTTGTTTGCAGTGGCTGCAGGCCCTGGTGCACCCATTCTCTCTGTCTCTACCTGCCTATTTCTGTATCTCTCTCTCAAATAAATAAATAATAAAAAATATTTTTAAAAATTGTTTTAAATATCCGAGGTTTTTTGTGCTTCCAAATGAATTTTTGGGTTTTTTTCTATTTCTGTGAAGAATGCCATTGGAATTTTGATGGGGATTGCATTAAATGTATAGATTGCTTTGGGTAGGATTGCCATGTTCACAATATTGATTCTTCCAATCCAAGAACAAGGGATGTCTTTCCATTTCCTAGTGTGATCTGCAATTTGTCACTTGAGTGTTTTAAAGTTTTCATTGTAGAGATCCTTCACTTCCTTGGTTAGGTTTATCCCAAGGTACTTTACTTTTTTTAGAAGCAATTATGAATGGGAGTGGTTCTCTGATTTCATCCTCTGTGTGTTTGTTGTTAGCATATAGGAAGGCTACAGAATTCTGTGTGTTTATTTTGTATCCTGCTACAGGGCTATAGGTGTTTATCAGCTCTAATAGTTTGCTGGTAGAGTCTTTAGGGTCTTTTATGTATATAATATCATCTGCAAAAAATGATCTCTTCCTTTCCAATTTGTATCCCTTTTATGTGTGTCTCTTGCCTTATTGCTATGGCTAAGACTTCCAGTACTATATTAAATAAAAGTGGGGACAGTGGACACCCTTGTCTTGTGCTTGATTTTAGTAAAAAAGCTTCAAGTTTTTCTCCATTTATTATTATGTTGGCTGTGGGTTTGTCATAAATAGCCTTTATTATTTGAGATATGTTCCTTCTATTCCCAGGCTCTGTAGGACTTTTATCATGAAGGGATGTTGGATTTTGTCAAATGAGATGATCACATGATTTTTTTCCTTCAGTCCATTTACATGGTTTATTACATTTATCAATTTGTGTATGTTGAACCATCCCTGCATGACTGGGATAAAGCCTACTAGGTCAGGGTGAATAATCTTTCTGATATATTTTTGTATTCTGTTTGTCAATATTTTGTTGAGAATTTTTGCATCTATGTTCATGAGGGAGATTGGTCTGTAATTTTCTTTTTTGTTCTACCTTTCTCTGGTTTTGGGATCAGGGTGATGGTGGCTTCATAAGAGGAGTTTGGTAGGATTCCTTTGTCTTCTATTTTATGGAAAAGGTTAAGAAGCATTGGTATTAGTTCTTCCATGAATGTCTGGTAAAATTCAGCAGTGAACCCATCTGGGCCTGGACTTTTTTTTAGTTGGGAGATTTTTTTATAACTGCTTGGATCTCCATATTTGTTATAGGTTTATTTAAGTGGTTAATTTCATCTTGATTTAATTTATTTAGGTCATATAAATCAAGGATATCATCTATTTCTTTCAGATTTTCAAACTTAGTGGAGTATATGTTCTTATAGTATGTCTCTGTGATTTTTTAAAATTTCTTGGGTATCTGTTCTAATGGTGCCATTTTCATCTCTGATTATATTAATTTGTGTCTCTTCTCTCTTTTGGTCAGATTTGCTAAGGGTTTATCAATCTTGTTTATCCTTTCAAAGAACCAACTCTTTGTTTCATTGATTCTTTGGATTGTTTTTTTGGTTTCTATTTCATTAATTTCTGCCCTAATCTTTATTATTTCTTCCTTTCTACTGATTTTTGGTTTACCTTGTTCTTCTTTTTCCAAGGCCTTAAGGTGCAGCATTAAGTTGTTTACTTGTGACCTTTCTAATTTTTTATGGTAGGCACTTAAAGCTATAAATTTCCCTCTTAGGACTGGCTTCATTGTTTCCCAATGTTTTTGGTATGTTGTGTTCTCATTATCATTTGACTCCATGAAGTTTTTGATTTCCTTCTTCATTGACACATTCATCATTTAGTAGTGTATTGTTTAGTTTCCATGATTTTGTGTATGCTCTATAGCTTTTCTTGCTATTGATTTGTAATTTGATCCCACTGTGATCAGATAGAGTACAAGGAATTATTTCAACTTTCCTGTATTTGTTAAGATTTGCTTTGTGTCCTAATATATGGTCTATTTTAAAGAATGTGCCATGTGCTGCTGAAAAGAATGTGCATCCTGCAGCATTTGGATGAAATGCCCTGTATATATCTGTTAGGTCCATTTGTTCTATGATCTCATTTAATTCAGAAGCATCTTTGTTTATTTATTTATTTATTTTTGCTGGGATGACCTGTTAATTGGTGAGAATAGGGTGTTGAAGTCACCCACTACAAGTGTATTTGGTGTTATCTGTGACCTTAGTTCTAATAGCATTTATTTGATGAAAATGGGGCCTCCGTGTTAGGTGCATATATGTTTAGAATTGTAATGTTCTCCTGTTGGGTGTTCCTTTAATCAGTATAAAGTGACCTTCCTTATCTTTCTTAACTAATGTTGGTCTGAAGTCCACCCAGTCAGATATTAGGATGGCAACACCTGTTTGTTTTCTAGGTCCATGTGCTTGAAACACTGTTTTCCAACCTTTCACCCTAAGGTAGTGTCCATCCTTTGTAGAAAGGTGAGTTTTTAGGAGGCAACAAATTGAAGGATCCTGCTTTCTAACCCAGTCTGCAAACCTATATCTTTTGGTTCGGGCATTCAAGCCATTGATATTAAGAGTTAGTATTGAAAGGTGTGTATTTATTTTTTCCATTTGTCTTGTTTTGTAGTTCTTCTGGTTTTACCTTTGCTCTCTTGTATTAACTAATATTGGAGTATGGTTTGTTTTTTCCATGTTCCTTATATGTGTGCTTTTTTTTCTCCTCAGCATGGAGGATCTTTTAAAGTATTTTCTGTAGAGCTGGTTTTATCTTCAAATATTCCTTTAGCCTGCTTTTGTTGTGGAATGTCCTTATTTCTCCATCTATTTGAATGGATAGCTTTGCAGGATAAAGTAACCTTGGTTGACAGTTGTTATCTTTCAAAACTTGGAATACATCACTCCAAGCCATTCTGGCTTTTAAAGTTTGTGTTGAGTAATCTGCTGTGGTTCTGATGGGCTTGCCTTTGTATGTGACTTGATTTTTATCTCTAGCTGCTTTCAATATATTTTCTTTGGTTTGTATGTTTGGTAGTTTAATTATAATATGGTGAGGAGAGGTTCTTTCCAGGTTTTGTCCATTTGATGTTCTAAAGGCTTCCTGTATCTGCATTGGCATCTCTTTCCCAACTTGGGGGAAGTTTACTTCTATGATTTTGTTGAAAACACCTACTATGCCTTTGGAGTGAAATTTTCCCCCTGAATTCGTATGTTTGATCTTTTCATAGTGTCTTGAATATCTTGAAATTCCCATTGATATCTTCTTATTAGTTTGTCTTTCTCTTTGTTGGACTGTATTAGAACTGCCACCTGGTCTTCTAGTTTAGATATTCTGTTCTCTCCTTCATCCATTCTACTGAAGAGATTTTCTACAGAGGTTTTTATTTCACTGGCTGTGTTCTTCATTGCTAGTATTGCTGACTGGTTTTCCTTTACTATTTTTATATCCTTATTCATGTCTTGTATTGACCTTATTTCATTAAATTGGTTTCCTGTGTGTTCTTTGATTCCTTTGATTTCCTCTTTGAGTTCTTTGAACATATTTATAAACATTCTTTTGAAATATTTCTCAGGCATTTCCTCTAAACCAGTCTCACTGAAGGTCATTTCTGATGCATTAATACTTTTTGGTGGATTTATATTGTCTTGATTTTTTGTGTTTCTTGTATTATAATGTAGGTATTTTTGCATCTTTGATTAATCTAATGCTTGGGTTTTCTAATTATCTGCAGTATTATTAGATATAGCAATCAATCTGATGTTATATATCTTCAGGGTAGGAGCTTCAGGTGCTAGGTGTGGCTCTTAAGACTCTCAGAGGGTTTGCCTGCTATGAGAGTATTCAAGTAGGCTGAATGGAACAAAATTTAGACAAATTCTAAAAATTTAACTAAACAATGTACACATTCAATTAAAAACAGCAGGGTATGTATGCAAAAGTAGGTATTATGACAAACAAATACTCTAGCAAAGTCACAGTCCCTAAGGATGTGTGTTGCCTCTTAATCCTGTCAACTGGGAGGCAAAAATTTCTGGTCTGTAGAGGGTTCCAAGGTCTTGCACCCAAGTGAGACCTTCCTCAACAAATGACAGAAGAGGAAACAAAGGCACTATAAATCAGGAAGCAACAAATGAGCACCCAAAATGTAGCTTAATTAAGGATGGCAAATCTGACCATCCATCAGATTTAATATATAATTTACTATGACATGGATGGTGCAATTAGCCCTTCCAATTCAAGCCTATATACCAGGCTTTTTGGTGGGTACTGACATGGTGTAATCCCAGTTACCTTTTGGGGATAGCTTTGGTCTCACCTATGCTGCACAGCCACTTGGGTCCCTCTTTGATGTGCTGTGGGCTCAGGTAGGCTTGTTGAGTCTATGGGTTGCTGCTCTGATAGTGCCAGATGCTGTGTAGGTGAGCTCCCCAGGTCTCTGGTGCTTGCTGGTGCTTGTGCTGGTGGTGGGACAGGGGAGGCTGTGGATTGAGGGTGAAGTCCTCCTGCTGGTGTTCATGATCTTCTTCCTCACAAGCTGCTCCGTTGGTCTCTGCAGTCCTTCTTCCACATTTCTTGAGTTTGCAAGGAGGCTGGTGTGAGTGGAAAAATCCCCTCATCTGGCTTTTTTTTTTTTTTTTTTTTTTTTTTTTTGGTTTTTCGAGGTAGAGTCTCACTCTGGTCCAGGCTGACCTGGAATTCACTATATAGTCTCAGAGTGGCCTTGAACTCATGGCGATCCTCTTACCTCTGCCTCCCAAGTGCTGGGATTAAAGGCGTGTGCCACCATGCCTGGCTCTTCATCTGGCTTTTTTTTTCCCCTGCGGCTCAGGCCAAACCTGGTGGCTGCAGCTGCATGCTGCTGCCACAGCTGGAATCACTTCTGCCTGCTTCTGTGGGTTCTAGACATGATGAATCTCTCCTGTTTCTCTGCTGTGGCTGATAATTTACTATACACCTCAGTTTTTAGTAGAAGAGTATATTTTGCACTTTTTTGTTGTTGTTGTTGTTGTTGTTTTGTTTTTTCTTTTTATCCCCTACACTGTTTTGGCATGGTTCCTACGCCACCATCTTAACCTCCCTCTCTTTTTTGCTGTCTGTTTCTTCCTCTCTCACATTTCTCTTCTTTCTTTCTTTTTTTTTTTTTTTTTTTTTTTTTTGGTTTTGCACTGGTATGGGTCTCACTTTTTGCTGGTCCAGGCTTTTTTTTTTTTTTTTTTTTTTTTTGGTTTTGCAAGGTAGGGTCTCACTCTGGTCCAGGCTGACCTAGTAGTCTCAGGGTGGCCTCGAACTCTTGGCAATCCTCCTACCTCTGCCTCCCGAGTGCTGGGATTATCACTTTCTCTTTCAAATAAATAAGTAAAATAGGAAAAAAATTTTTTCCTTTTCACATTTTCATGCATGTGTACACATGTATTTTGATCTTATCCCCTCAACTACCTTCTCATGGCCCTTCCATTAACACCCTTCCCTCCCAGTAATCTCCATCTTACGTTCAGGTTTTTAACCCATTGCATTAAATGCTGTCTCTGAATCCAATCACTCTTCCAAGGCTTATGCCATTCTATAGGCATCCTCATGTTCAGAGCTTGTCAGGAAACAGCTGTAAAGAACATTCCAGAAACCAGTGGTTCACACCTGGTAAAGACCTAGAGGGTTTTAAAAACGTGAGGGTTTGCTAAAAAAAAAAAAAAAAAAGAAAAAAAGAAAACCCAAAATTACCAGGAACATAGAGCTATTGAAATCAGTGGACAGGAAGAAGACAGCACAGTGCAGGACACTTGAGACAAGGCTCACCAATGTGCACCAGGCTGAATTCACACACAGTCATGTCAAAGCATCAGGATTCCTGGTATTACCAGGCATATTTATGAGTTGACACAAACAAAAATGCAGCTGCTTTCACGTCCTGAGTCACGCTGGCTTAACACTTTTTTGTTGTTTTATGAAAAACGTGTCTCACAAGCAACATGGAGATGGATTTCACACCATACAGCCTGGCCTAATGCTGGAAGTTAGGCTAAACTTTGTTTTCAATACCCCTGCAATTGGGGATGATAGTCCAGGCACCATCTATGCTAAAGGCAGGGCCAGACACTTCTGCACTGTCAAGAGGGAAGTGTTTAGAAATTGTCACGTGCTACAGAAGGCATCCAAAGACTGCCACAAGGGTGCCCTTGTACCCAGGAAGTTGAGTCCATCACAAGTGTCCTCCCACGCTCAGATGCAGAGGTGTCTCTGAGCCCCGCACACCAGGAAGTCAGGGACTGCCTCTGTTGGTCCCAGGCTGTGCTCTCAACATATGCTCAGGGTGCAAACTTGAGAGCCCCTAATCTCTGGCTGTCATGGCTGTCACCATGCCATCACACAGTTCTAGGCTGAGTGTTAGGACACCTGGAGGGTCTCATCCTATACTAGTCATAACTGTCACATTCAGGACACTTGGAAGGTCCCTCAGAGTTAGTCCCTCATCTTCCCAAGAAAGCAATCTGCATGCGTCCACATCCACGGCTACAACAGCTGCCCCTAAGGGCCACATTTCTCTCTCCCCAAGACCTGAGAAGGACCTGAGATTGTGCCAGACTCTTCATAACCCTTCTGCACCGAAAGCAGACTTGTTGAGCAAGAAGACCCAATAAGGATGAAGGATGCAACTCAGAGTTTGCCAGAATGAGGCACTCTGGTGTCCTCAGCACCTAGGTCATCTTTCCTGATGTCTTACTATTTTCATTGCAATGATAGAAGCATTTGGATCCTTTTAAATTTTGTTTTTTTAAAAATATATTTTATTTATTTATTTATTTGAGAGAGAGAAAGAGAGAGAGACAGAGACAGAGTGGGCATGTCAGGGCCTCCAGCCATTGCAAACAAACTCCAGATGCATATGCTTCCTTGGGCATCTGGCTTACATGGGTCCTGGAAAATCAAACCAGGATCCTTTGGCTTTGCAGGCAAACACCTTAACCACTAAGCCATCTCTCCAGGCCCTAAATTTCATTTTTCCTTACTATTTATTTATTTGAAAGCAGAGAGAGGGGGGAGAGAGAAAGGGAGAGAGAAGGGAGACACACACACAAAGAATGGACATGCCAGGGCCTCCAGCCACTACAAACAAACTCCAGACACACATATATATATATATGTATTTGGGTTTACTTGGGTACTGGGGAAATGAACCCATACCATTAGGCTTTCCAAGCAAGTGCCTTAATCACTGAACCATCTCTCCAGTCCCTAAATTTCATTTCTAATGATCTCACTTGAATAGAGAAATCATTCTCAGATATTTGTGATTTCTTCTATTAGGCATATATCCCCTGAGTAAAACTCGGACTTTTCTTTTGAGAATAAGTGTACTGAATGAATGAATCTTTAATTGTACCATCAGTGCGTTTCTCTGTACTACCCCTGTTATGGGCAGCCTTACTTCTTAGCAAACTGACAGGAAGGCAGGGACAGTGGGTACCTTCAATACCAGTGGCATTTCTTGACCTCTGCCAACTACTTACTTTTTAGCATCCCCACAAGTCACCTAATTAACTTTCTCTGGTGGTCAGAGTCACTATGCATATTTAATGTTATTTAAATAAGCTTGGTCTGGCAGGGCTGACTGAGCAGTGTTCAGCACACAATTAAGTCCTGATGTGGCTCACCTGGGGGAGAAGAGGGGCTGTGCTACTGATCCCAGCAGAGAATTACTCAGATGCCTCACGAGTCCCCTCTGTGTTCCTCTTCCTACCCTCCTCCTCCCTCTCCTCTTCTTCCTCATCTCCATCTCCATCCTTGTCTTCCATCTTTTATATTGTATTTGGTTTGCCTAACAGCTTTGACCATTGCAAGTTCAAAAATTACAATAGCATTTGAAACCATTATTATGCACACAGAGTGCCCCACGTGTGACTTCCGATAGCTCAGGATCTTTGGCCCCTTTCATGTACTTGAACTTTTGAAGGGGAGTCATTGCCTCCAGGTCTCTCTCTCTTGTTGGGGTTATGGGAATATGAATAGTCTCACTTCTGTAATTTTTGAAACAAGTCTCAACAAACCACCGGCTTCTACTGTGAAATATCTGACAACCATTTTGTTAAAAAGAATGTCAGCTCACCCAGAGGCATTGATCATCGTCTGCTCTGGAATGTCACTGGCGGCATAGTTATTGCTATTTTCTAGAACCACAAACACACAGAGAGGTCAGGTGTACTGGCAGGTGGTGGGGTGGGCATGGGTGGTGTTGTTTTGGTCCTGTGTAGACATTTACTAAAGACAGTCTTTAGAGATATGTTTTGGGTGGGGATGCTAATGGAAATTTCTTTTTACAGTTGTTTAGATTTTTGGGTTTAGGTGACCAACTACTGTAAAATTTGATGTTATAAAATAAATGGGATGGGCATGGTGGCCCATACGTTTAAACCCAGCACTTGGGAAGCAGAGGTAGGACAATCGCCATTAGATCAATGCCACCCTGACACTACACAGTGAATTTCAGGTCAGCCTGAGCTACAGCAAAATCCTACCTCAAAAAAAAGGGGGGGGGGGGCTGGAGAGATGGCTTAGCAGTTAAGGCGCCTGCCTCCTAAGCCTAAGAACACCAGTTCCATTCTCCAGCGGTTCCAATCTCCAGGTCCCACGTTTAGCCAGATGCAAAGTGACACAAGGGCACAATGCCACACTTGACCACAAGGGGGCGCATGCATCTGGATTTCATTCGCAGCAGCTGAGAGACTGCTGGCACTCCCATCTCTATCTGTCTTCCTCTTCCTCTCTCTCTGTCTCTCTCTGTGTCTCTCTCCAAATAATAATAAGAAGAAGAAGATGGAGAAAATTATTAGCAAATACCTTTTAAGGTTATTGTTTATTTTCTTTTTTGTTTACAGGTTAACGACATCTTGACACACAGGAAGATGTGTATGTTCACCCTTAATAATAAAATGGCACCAAGGCTGGCATTTGAATGCCCTCCTCTGACTTCAGTCTCATATGTAACCCTGTGTCATCCGGCCTCCCCGCTGCTGTCCTTTAGCCACCTATCTAGAATAGTGTAGTCAAAGTCTGTAAGGCACCAGCTCACCACTGTAGTGAGATCACTTGACCTTACACCAAAGTCCCACCTGTCTAAACCCACAGGGTATGGACTCACAAACTCTTCTTCCAGCAAAACGTGTCCCCTCTCCCACCCTCCCTTTCTCCTTCCTTCACTTCCTCTTCCATTTTCATCTCTTTCTTATTTTCATAGTAATTTAAAACAACTTTTCTCTAAGACTCTAAGATCAAAACAGGCATAGTTAACCATGGTTGTGAATAATAATTAAAGTAAAAGCTAACTTCCACAGTGCTATCATGGATACAGGATGCTATCTACAGCACCTCCCTCATCATTCCAAATATGATGGTGTTGGTGCTGCACTGAACTAGAACCATTGTTCAGGTGAATACAAGCTCTTCCATCCTTCTGAAAAGCACAGTTTCTAGAGATTGAAATACATTCATGTGAAGCTTGTGTGTGTGCATCTATACACACGTGTGTATGCATGTGTGTGCACATGTCTTGTGTATGAGTGTATGAGCATCTACACAAATGTGTGTAGGCATGTGTGTGCTCATGTCTATGTGTGCATCCACACACACATGTGTATGTATGTGTATGTACATCTGTCTGTGTGTATGGGTGTGTGTGCCTGTGTGTGCACATGTCTGTGTGTGTGTGTGTATAAATGGGTGTGCTAAGGCACCCTTCATTTGACGTTTCATAGCCATAATTCCAAATGTCAAGAAGAGATTTTGTAGATTTTTACAGTATAATGAGGTTGAACAATACGGGCTCAAAATGAAGGGGTGGGGCTTAGTAGCAGCTTTACTGAGAGCTCACCTGAGAGAAACAGCAGACCCTGTTTCCAGAAGCATTGTGTTGGATCCAGCTAACCATGGAAGAGCTCTCTCCTGGGAGCCTCACTCTGACCCACTGAAAAACATCCTTCTCACGGAGGCACCCACCTCTCATTTTGAAACCACTGGTAAGGAAATTCCAAGAGTTACATGATCATGCATGCTCTCCTTCTATCCAGTTTTCATAAAATAAAAGATGTTTGTACAAAATTTTCTCCCATTTTGAAAACATAATTTCTTAATAGGTTTCTTTATACCAAAGTGTTTTCAATTCCATTTGTTTGTGTTTATTTTACATTGGAAAATATTTCAGAAATGCAAACAGACCTTGTTTTCAAAAATAAGAACCCCAAGGGAAGGCTACTTTGTAATGTAAAGCCAGTGAGTTCTAGGATTTGCTTTATTTATTGAACAAACAACAAGCAGATGTAGGATTTACTTTCTTTGATTGAGTATTGCATAATAATCCTTAGAGATTTGCATAAACATTTAAGGAAATGTCCTCTGGGAGGAAGCCACAGGCATGGTTTGGATTTTATCTCTTCAAAAGGAAACACATGGGCTGGAGAGATGGTTTAGCGGCCAAGGCGCCTGCCTGCTAAGCCTAAGAACGCTGGTTCCAATGTCCAGCAGTTCCAATCTCCAGGTCCCACATTTAGCCAGATGCAAAGTGATGCAAGGGCGCAATGCCGCACTTGCCCACAAGGGGTGAACGCATCTGGATTTCGTTCACAGCAGCTAAGAGACTGCTGGCGTGCCCATCTCTGTCTCCCTCTCCCTCTCTGTCTCTCTCTCTCTGTCTCTCTCTCCAAAAAATAAATAAATAAAATAATAAAAAATTTTTAAAAAGGAAACACATGTCTGTGGATTTGGTGGGGGTGATTTGGTGGGTGTAGTTTGGGTGTGGTTTGGGGGGGCTGTCCCATGGTGAAGTTAGCTTTGGAGTAGGATGGAGAGAAGGGTCAGAACTGGCACGGTAGCTGATGCTGTGATGAAGCTTTTTTCTCTGCTGGGGTTGGAAGTAGGAGTCGGGGTGCAAGGTGGGAGTGGGGCTATTTCAGACATAGGTTTGTAGGTGAGAAGCTAGAACATGTGAAGTGAAAACTAATGGAGGGGGAAGACCACCTTGAAAGTTCGAAGCTTCCTCTCAATCTTCCTCACAGAACCCTCCCTGACTCCTTCACCTGACAGATACCTGCCAGTTTGGTGGCTCTCCTATTCTAGCATCTGCTACAGGGAGGGATCCATTTCCCTCCGACTCCTTGACCCCCGCCTTCCCTCTTCAATCAACTTCTCTCACTTCTCCTGGTCATTTCCACTTTCCACAAGATGGAAGAGGCCTCATTTCTTCAGTTTACCTTTTACTTTCATTTACATTGAGCTCTGCGAGTCTTACTTGATGTTGTAAGTCAGGAGGATCGCTGTGAGTGCAGGGCTACGCAGTGAGTTCTGGGACAACTGGGTTATAGAATGAGACCGTCTCAAAGTATAATAATACTAGGGATGATGATGCAAATAGGTGGGGATGTAGCTTAGCTGCCAAAATGATTGTATTTCATGCACAAAGCCCTGAGTTCAATCACCAGTACCCTAAAAAACAGGTGTAAGTCACACATGCCTGTAATCCTCCTTAACAGGTGAAGGAAGGAAGATGAGTAGACCAAGGTCAACCTTGGGGTACAGCAAGCTCGAGGCCAGCTTGGGATACATAAGACTCTGTCTTTGAAAATAAAAGAGGGCTGGAAAAATGGCTCAGAGGTTAGGGTACTTGCCTATAAAGCCTAAGGACCAGGTTTGATTCCCCAGCACAAGGCCTAGCTTGTCCGTCCTCTCTCTCTCTCTCTCTCTCTCTCTCTCTCTCTCTCTCTCTCTCTCACACACACACACACACAAATAAATAAAATATATTTTTAATAGGAGTGTTGTAAGTGGGATGCAGATTTTGCTCCTTTAACAGAGGTGAAGAATAAGGTTTAGATAACCCAAGGTCACAGAGCACATAAAGTGCAGATAGTCACATTTTATGAAGAAATATATGCGCATGTATAAAATTCATAGTGGAAAGGAAGGAAGCAGGCAGGGAAGGAGTGAACTTGGTAAGGAGGAAGGAGGAACCTGTAACGTGATGATTGTTCACACCACGCTGCCAGCCAGGCCCAGCCAGAATGAAGACAGAGCCGCCCTCCTGTCACAGTCACCCTGTGCGGGCACACACTGGCAGATGCCTCCACAGAAGCACAAAGGGTTAAGGAAATATAGTGGAAACATTAAGCCAACATATGAATGAGAGTGGAAAAGTAAGATTTAACTTGAAAAGGGAATTTTAAATCACACCACATTATCATCTACTTTAGGGCTCTTTAAAACACACACTGGCAGGAGGGCTGAGAAGAATATCCCCATTACAGTAAATTCCACTTAGACGGAGCCAGGGATTACTGAGAAGCGAGACCCAAGCCCTCTCCACGCGGAGTGCGGAGCCTTCCTCAGCCTCGTTTCCACTAAGCTGGGGCTGCTGGGTGATCTTTGATCTCACCAAGTATTACAGATGGAAAAGTACTCTTTTCAAATCCCCAACGTGTTTCCAACTGTCAATAAAATCCTTTTTAAGTGTCAAAAGCAATTGCCGTGGTTCACACTTCCCCTGTGACTCCCAATGCGGAACAACAGCCCAGTCGCCTGGCCGAGGCGGGCGTTCTGCCGGGCGGCGCTGCACCCGCAGCTCTGGGGCATTAGGCATCCATTTCTAAAACCGGCCATTTATGTTCACTGTGCTTTCAAGATTAGGTTGTTCATTCAGAAATACCTTATCTGGGAGGCAAAACAACCCCCAGTTCCAACCCTGAATTAAACTAACAAATCATACAGGTTACTTGTCTAGCCAGGTGTTTAAATTTGCACAGAAAATGAAGTGTTCCGACAAAACATGGCAAACATTTTAATATTTAGGAGTTCATGAACAAAGGCTGTCTTCTGTTTAGAAGGTAATCACAGTGAAATTGGATTCTTCCCTATAAATTATACAAGAGGATGCTCTGCAGTAATTGATGTAATAAAGTAGCCGAAAGAGGCACAATTCCCTAAACTAGATAAAATAAGTAATTACTGGCACGATCAGAAGGACCACGTCGAAGCTGGCTGTGTGTCCCTGACCCAGCCACGGAGCCCTGTTGCACATACATGTCAGAGGCCGGGGCTTTATTACCTTTCCTGGTTGTGCATGTTAATAAGCATCTCTGACACGTGAAGGGGGGAGATGTTTCTGGCAAAATGGAAAATGGTGATAAACTATGGCCAGATGATTAATTCACCGAAACTCTCCATCACACAGCGACGACATATGCCCATCTCCTCTGTTGTCCCCTTGGAGATTTGCCACTAAACGTATGTGCATATTTTTTTCATGGCCACTGATATTTGAATTGCAGCTTGCTCCCATGCAGAACATGAAACACTTCAAACTGCATAATGTGGCTGAATTATGAAGTCTCCTGTGGCCCGAGGTAGCAAAAGCCATAATAATGAGCGTGCCTAAGGAGTGTACGCCGCTCCCCCACCCCTCGCCTTCCACGTCCTGGCTTAGCAGGCTGGTGTATTTCCTTTCCACAGAACATTCCTGATCACTTTGTGCCTGGAAAATGCCAAGGTCTGTCTTTGTAAACACCTGTGGAGAGAGAAACCGAGCGGGGGCAGCCAATTCTCATCATGGCCGGCGTAGAGGAGCCATTTGGCCTGTGTTAACCAGCTGTCATTCAACTTGTTTAAACAGAACATACAGCGATTTGTTACATCAAAGGCAATCCCTTTGAACTATACTATTCACCTGCACATCGAAAATGAGGGCATCTATCCTGAGTGATGGCTCAGAGTGGGAGAAATATTGAATTAGTCATTTTCAAGAAAATTAAAAGCTATTAAAATGTGAACACATACATTTAATATTTAGCAACAAAAGAGCTTAACGGTAGGTGATGGAGTGATATTTATTTGAAAATAATAACATTCTAGTTATTCTTGTCTTATCCTTTTATTGACAATAGTTATAGATCTTTATGGGGTGCAATGTATGTCTTGGTGTATTTATATACTATCATGTAAGATGTCCATCATCTGAAATGCTTATGATTCCTTTGTGATGAGAGTAGTCGAAGCTCCCTCTTCCTGCACTTTTGAATTATGTTAGGCAACATTGTTATAACACACGATTCAATATTAATCTTATTAGAAAGTTTTAATGATTTTAATGGCACAATTTTTAGCACGACAGAGGATTGAAAACAAAGAGGTTCAATATTGTGATACAATGGTACTCCTTCCACTTACTAAATATAATATTTTACCCATGATTCACCAAGCGTTCCTGACCTGGCTCTTTTATGGGCATCTCAATCTTTTACTAGGTTCTGACAATGAGGACCCAGCCTGGTCTGGAGATGGCATCACATCTGTGAAGGTCAGATGGAGAATTAAGCTGGAAGAGTACTAACCTGGCTCTCCGTGTGTGTGTGTGTGTGTGTGTGTGTGTGTATGCATACGTGCATGTACGTAAACCCAAGATGTCCACCTGTATTGTCTTGGAAGATGACAGGAGGTGTCCGACTACGGAATAATGGTCAAGCACCTTGACTGATGCCTTTATTTACTTGGGATCTTAAGGTGACTAAACTGACAGGTCTATAGCTGTGTGAGCCACTGGGTGTCCCTTGACTGTGTGTCCACTTGGAGTTGTTCTTCTAATTTGTACCCAGTATAATTTTGACTGCAGCAGTCCCTCCCATTTGTTTGAATCCAATGAGAATCAAGATTTAAGGTGAAATCTTGGTCACCAGCATAAGAAGGTAGGTTCCAGAACTTAGAGAAAAATGAGAAAAAAATGTGATCCCTCCCAGTCCCAATGTAGGAGGGAAATCTGGCCAAGACCTGAAAAGACCTAGAATGTCAGATGGGGCTTCTCTGAACTAAGGAAGTGTGAGGCATGTTTCCAATGCCAGACACTTGGGAAAATTCCAGATTTTCTGCCCAAAATTAAATATTTATTTTCACCCAAAATAGGGAAATGCCCACAAATTTCCTTGTCTATATATTATGTTAATGGATACTTTGCTAAACGAGGGTGGTCCTACTACCCCTGCTCACCCCTGGTGCTGTCACACATCAAGTCTTTGCCAGTCTGTCTGATCCCCGAAAGATACTTCACATTTATTTAATTTTGCATTTATTTCTCATGACTACTTCCCTGACTATGCAGTCTTATTTCAGCTTCTGAATGTTCTGCATGCTCTTTAGAACTTTTGCACTGTGCTTATCTTTATGGACTTTCCCCTTATGTATTAATATAAGTTAAGGCTGGAGAGATGGCTTAGCGGTTAAGGCGCCTGCCTCCTAAGCCTAAGAACGCTGGTTCCAATCTCCAGCAGTTCCAATCTCCAGGTCCCACGTTTAGCCAGATGCAAAGTGACGCAAGGGCACAATGCTGCACTTGCCCACAAGGGGGCGCACACATCTGGATTTCGTTCACAGCAGCTGAGAGATTGCTAGCGCGCCCATCTCTGTCTTCCTCTCCCTCTCTATCTGTGTCTCTCTGTGTCTCTCACCAAAAAAATAAATAAAATAATAAAAAAAAATAAGTTGTGATTATTGCCCCACTTATCACATGGCATCTGATTTTGTTTACGGCAATTTTGTATTTTCCTTAACAGAATAAGACTGAGAAGGCCTTGTCCTTTGAGACTCAAGTTTCACTTTGACATTAGAAAGGTCTTTCTGATTGTGAAATGCCATAACCATACTGGGCCTGGACTAGTGGTCAGTGGTCAGTGGTCAGGCACTTATTAAGCATGCATAAGGTAGTAGGTTTGATCTCCAGCACCACAAAAGAAAAAATTAATATGCCATGGACTTAAAAAATTTTAAGCAATTTTTTAATATCTCATTTATCTATTGAAGAGAGGAGATAAAGAGGTAGAGAGAGAAAGCATGGGCGTGATAGGGCTGCCAGCCACTGCAAATGTACCACGGATGCATACATCATCTTGGGCATCTGGCTTATATGGGTCCTGGGGAACCGAACCTGGGTCCTTTGCTGCTTTGCAGGCAAGCATCTCAACTGCTAAGCCATCTCCAGCCCAGAATTCCAAGACTTTTAATCAAGAAATCAAGGCCCCTGGCATGTCTTGGCTAATGAGTCATGAGGGTCGTAAAGGGAAGGAGTATCCGACTGAGCAGAGAAGTGGAAAACCTGTCATATAACAGCTCATCTCTCCCTGAGGCGATGGTGGCATGATATGAAACAATGTGACAGAAGCCAGTCCCTGACTGACTGACGGTGTGAGTCATATGGACACGTGGTTATCACCAGCTGAGGTCCCTGTGAGTATCCGGGACTTGGAGATCATGGAGGAAGGACACGTATTTCTGGGCATTGCAGTTGGGGTGTGTGGCATCCACATCACTGGTGCTGTGCTCATACTAGAGTTAAAGAGGGTCCAGTGCGTTCATCAGAGGACACAGGGCTAGAACAGGGCTTTACAGTTCGGGATGTGATCTTCACAAGGAAGGAGAGGCTCTGATGGATCTGAGTGATTCAGACCCACATGTGAACAGGATCCCACAAGCTGCTAAAGCATCCAGCATGAGATGAAGGAACGGCAAAGTTGACTAAGGGGTCTGTCCCGGTCACTGGAAGGCAAACGTGACAAGAATTGTGTCAGCTGGAGTTCCGAGAGGCATTTCCCAAGAAGCCACATGCTTTCTGCTTATGAGTCTTTGGGGGACTTTAAAGCCTGAGCAACAGTTTGACACAGAGGTGAAAGAATGAGTGAGTGACAGAGCGTGCATGTGATGAAAACTGAGCGTGTCCTAGAAGTGGGCGCATATCCCCCTTCGGTATGCCATGTGCATTTCTCTCCTGCAAGGAATTATAGTAGGCTGTGAGAATGGAATGAACTATGAGAACAAACTGTGGCAATTAACTATAAGAATGAAACATGAGAATGAGCTCTGGAAAAGAACTGTGGGAATATTTCACGTAGACCTTACAAATAGCATTTCTTAGACTACTGCTGTGAGATGCTTTCTACAGTAAATTCCTTACTTGTCGATTGGCCCTAAATTAATCTTATAACCATGTAATCCACCTGCTTAAAGTGATGTGACAAAGTTTCCTCTGCCTTGGTGCACATTTGGCCTGAACAGTACAAGTGACCAAGATTTTAGAGGTGACCAATGGTTAGAGATGCTGACTGATCTTAAGCTATGTTCTTAAGCCCCATTTCCCCAGGGGGTCAGGTTAGACTCTTGACCCAGAACAAGTGTGCGTGCGCTGACCATGGCATTGAAGACAACATGGTCAGTAATAAATTGCCCACAGATCTGTTGAAGACATCAAGTAGGCATAGCTTGATTGCATTTGTGAACCCAGTATAACCATGTGATATTAACTTGTTCATGTGTACTGTTTTTATGCTGGTCTATAAAAATGCCCATTGAGTGCCTGTGTGCAATAACCCACAGGCGCAGAACATCAGAGCAGCGGCGACAGCAGCTGCCGTGGGATCAGCCTTGGTCTAAACGCTTCCAGGTTCAGTTCTTTTCCTCAGGGTCTGTGGCTTGAGGCAGCTCCTTCATGCTTGGGTAACTCTAAGCGTTGCTTTCCTCTGCACCGGGCTCTGCTATAATAAGCAGCTAGCCCACTCTTGGATAAATGGCTGGGTTCTATGATCCCCAGCTTGGCACTCCGGCTGGAGAATGTTCACCCTTCTGCAGCCAGGTGTGGCTGACGGACAGGTAACGGCCAGAATGGCCACCTGCAACCTGTCAGCCAGAGTGAGGATTGAGTAGAGAGATGATCTGTCCAGAGCACAGCACAGCCCGACTCTCCAACCCAGACAAGACCAAACAAGAGCAAGCCTGCCTCGACCAGCCTGTTGGGGGAGAATGTTGAGCAGTCCCAGAGCAGAACACCAGGGTGAGTGGCCAAGGGAAATAATTGATACGAGAGGTGCTATCTTTTTATGCTGTATTGGACCTTTCTAACATTTTCTATAGTACAATATCAACATTTAATGTCAGTTTTAAATGTACCAAAACATACAATGTGCATAAGCACAAGGTATAGGTCATCTTATCACATGTATAGATTTTTATAACCACCACATGTAAGATAATCAACTATTCCATTACCCAGAAATCTCCCTGAAGCTGTAAGTGACACCACTCTCTCTTCTCTACCCCACCAGTCTTAATCCCTGGCAACCAGTAATCTTCCGACAACATAATATAAATGGAATAATATAGTATACAACCTTCTCAGATTGTGTTTTTTCACAATAATTAAAATTGTTCTGTCTCACATTTTGTAAGTGTCCCTATAGTTGCAAAGTCCCAAGGACAATGGTGGTGACCTCATAGACCTTGCCTACCCTCTGTGAAACCTGGGTTGTCTGACAGAACTGGAAAAACACATGGCAGAAAAGCAAAGTCAATAGTTAAAGAATTTGAAAGAGGGGGTCCTGTACAAGGAGAAATAGGCACAGCGAGGAGGTTATTGGGTAAAAAATTTTAGTACATGTGTTGGGCCACCTCTCTGTGAATTGTTAGCCAGGGAGGGTCCTGAAGTCCCACAAGTGATACAGGCTATCAATTGCTGCTGGTTGGCAGAACTAGACGGCAAGTCCCTATTACTGAAGAGACAGCACACAACGACAGGAGGACATGGAGAAAGTGGAAGCACCCTCACTGAAAGGTGCTATGAAGGCAGCTGGGGAAGAACATTCCAGTCCTGCTGGGTTACAGACACTGCATGCTACACTGCAACAAGTCAGACAGGAGGTACTCAGCGGTAAATGAGTGGCATGAGTGTTATGGATGCAACCAATTGCTTTCTGATTTAAGATCCATCCCATAGGAGGGAACTAGTATTTGAGAGTGAAAGCAAGGCAAAGACTTATACCTGGGGAGGTTGTGGGAACCAATGGGGAGGTTACTACTGCTATTGACTCAGATGAACGTGATGAGTCTCAAGTCCTCTAGGCACTTCCACTTCCACTTATAGATTATTGCTACTCTCAGATGTGGAGGAAAACATCTTTATTTTTTTTAACAACTCTTGTGCCATAGTGGCCCAATGCTTGCTTGCCTGCTTTCTTTCTTTCTTTCTTTCTTTCTTTCTTTCTTTCTTTCTTTCTTTCTTTCTTTCTTTCTTTTTTGTGGAGAGAGACACAAAGAGAGACACACAGAGAGAGGGAAAGGAAGACAGATAGAGATGGGCGTGCCAGCAGCCTCTCAGCTGCTATGAATGAAATCCAGATGCGTGCACACCCTTGGGGTCAAGTGCAGCATTGCACCCTTGTGTCACTTTGCATCTGGCTAAATGTGGGACCTGGAGATTGGAACCACTGGAGATTAGAACCAGCGTTCTTCTTAGGCTTAGGAGGCAGGAACCTTAACTGCTAAGCCAACTCTCCAGCCCCAATGCTTTCTTTTAAATGTAAAAATGTCATCAGGCATGGCAGTGCACACTTTTAATCCCAGCACTTGGGAGGCAGAGGTAGGAGGATCACTGTGAGTTCGGGGCCAGTCTGAGACTACATAGTGAACTACAAGTCAGCCTGGGCTAGAGTGAGATCCTAACTCATAAAACAAAAACAAAAACAAAAATCACAATTTATCTCACCCCCTTCCAAGGCACAGAAACCATAAGAGAGGATGTAAAGAATGTTAGAGTTAGCCAGGTGTGGTGGTGCACATTGTTAATTCCAGCACTCCAGAGAGGCAATAGGAGGATTGCTGTGAGTTCAAGGCCAGCCTGAGACTACATAGTGAATTCCAGGTCAGCCTGGGCTACAGCAACACACAGCCTCAAAAAAAAAAAAAAAAAAAAAAAAAAGAATGTAAGAGTTAGAGGAAGGAGAGGGGTGTTGTGTACTTATTTTCTTTGAATTTAAATAGTGTGCCCATAAGACAATGAAACTACAGGCGTCACAATGATGCAAGATTCATAGACATTATCACAAGATATTTTTTATTTTTAGAGAGAAAGAGATTTGGCGTGCCAGGGCCTCAGCCACTGCAATCAAACTCCAGACGCTTGTGCCAGTTCACTGGTATGTGCGACCTTGCACTTGCCTCATCTGTGCATCTGGCTTACGAAGGCTCTGGAGAGTCCAACATGGGTTCTTAGGCATCACAGGCAAGTGCCTTAACTGCTAAGTCATCGCTTCAGTGGTAAATAATTTCTGAAGAGAAAATATGGCTCAATGAAATGGCCTGCGAATTGTGCAGGGAGCTCCAGGATGCAGCTTCCATGAGTCATCACCCACAGTGGAGTGGGCTTTTGGGAATCCAGGTGCCACTGAGACACACCTGCTTCTTCACCCATCTTCAGGCATAGCTCCAGTACACTCCCTGCATCACCTGAGACGCACCTGCTTCTTCACCCATCTTCAGCATCACCTGAGACACACCTGCTTCACCCATCAGACAGCTCCACTCCCTGCATCACCTGAGACACACCTGCTTCTTCACCCATCTTCAGAACATAGCTCCAGCACACTCCCTGCATCACCTGAGACACACCTGCTTCTTCACCCATCTTCAGGACATAGCTCCAGTACACTCCCTGCATCACCTGAGACACACCTGCTTCTTCACCCATCTTCAGAACATAGCTCCAGTACACTCCCTGCATCACCTGAGACACACCTGCTTCTTCACCCATCTTCAGGACATAGCTCCAGTACACTCCCTGCATCACCTGAGACACACCTGCTTCTTCACCCATCTTCAGAACATAGCTCGAGTACACTCCCTGCATCACCTAAGACACACCTGCTTCTTCACCCATCTTCAGGACATAGCTCCAGCACACTCCCTGCATCACCTGAGACACACCTGCTTCTTCACCCATCTTCAGGACATAGCTCCAGCACACTCCCTGCATCACCTGAGACACACCTGCTTCTTCACCCATCTTCATGGCATAGCTCCAGCACACTCCCTGCATCACCTGAGACACACCTGCTTCTTCACCCATCTTCAGGACATAGCTCCAGTACACTCCCTGCATCACCTGAGACACACCTGCTTCTTCACCCATCTTCAGGACATAGCTCCAGTACACTCCCTGCATCACCTGAGACACACCTGCTTCTTCACCCATCTTCAGTACATAGCTCCAGTACACTCCCTGCATCACCTGAGAGACCACCTGCTTCTTCACCCAATTCATAGCTCCAGTACACTCCCTGCATCACCTGAGACACACCTGCTTCTTCACCCATCTTCAGGACATAGCTCCAGTACACTCCCTGCATCACCTGAGACACACCTGCTTCTTCACCCATCTTCAGGACATAGCTCCAGTACACTCCCTGCATCACCTGAGACACACCTGCTTCTTCACCCATCTTCAGGACATAGCTCCAGTACACTCCCTGCATCACCTGAGACACACCTGCTTCTTCACCCATCTTCAGGACATAGCTCCAGTACACTCCCTGCATCACCTGAGACACACCTGCTTCTTCACCCATCTTCAGGACATAGCTCCAGTACACTCCCTGCATCACCTGAGACACACCTGCTTCTTCACCCATCTTCAGAACATAGCTCCAGTACACTCCCTGCATCACCTGAGACACACCTGCTTCTTCACCCATCTTCAGGACATAGCTCCAGTACACTCTCTGGATCACCTGAGACACACCTGCTTCTTCACCCATCTTCAGGACATAGCTCCAGTACACTCTCTGGATCACCTGAGACATACCTGCTTCTTCACACATCTTCAGGACATAACTCCAGCACACTCCCTGGATCACCTGAGACACACCTGCTTCTTCACACATCTTCAGAACATAGCTCCAGTACACTCCCTGGATCACCTGAGATACACCTGCTTCTTCACCCATCTTCAGAACACAGTACACTCCCTGGTACATCACCTGAGACACACCTGCTTCTTCACCCATCTTCAGGACATAGCTCCAGTACACTCCCTGCATCACCTGAGACACACCTGCTTCTTCACCCATCTTCAGGACATAGCTCCAGTACACTCCCTGCATCACCTGAGACACACCTGCTTCTTCACCCATCTTCAGGACATAGCTCCAGTACACTCCCTGCATCACCTGAGACACACCTGCTTCTTCACCCATCTTCAGGACATAGCTCCAGTACACTCCCTGCATCACCTGAGACACACCTGCTTCTTCACCCATCTTCAGGACATAGCTCCAGTACACTCCCTGCATCACCTGAGACACACCTGCTTCTTCACCCATCTTCAGGACATAGCTCCAGTACACTCCCTGCATCACCTGAGACACACCTGCTTCTTCACCCATCTTCAGGACATAGCTCCAGTACACTCCCTGCATCACCTGAGACACACCTGCTTCTTCACCCATCTTCAGGACATAGCTCCAGTACACTCCCTGCATCACCTGAGACACACCTGCTTCTTCACCCATCTTCAGGACATAGCTCCAGTACACTCCCTGCATCACCTGAGACACACCTGCTTCTTCACCCATCTTCAGGTCATAGCTCCAGTACACTCCCTGCATCACCTGAGACACACCTGCTTCTTCACCCATCTTCAGGACATAGCTCCAGTACACTCCCTGCATCACCTGAGACACACCTGCTTCTTCACCCATCTTCAGAACATAGCTCCAGTACACTCCCTGCATCACCTGAGACACACCTGCTTCTTCACCCATCTTCAGGACATAGCTCCAGTACACTCCCTGCATCACCTGAGACACACCTGCTTCTTCACCCATCTTCAGGACATAGCTCCAGTACACTCCCTGCATCACCTGAGACACACCTGCTTCTTCACCCATCTTCAGTACATAGCTCCAGTACACTCCCTGCATCACCTGAGACACACCTGCTTCTTCACCCATCTTCAGAACATAGCTCCAGTACACTCCCTGCATCACCTGAGACACACCTGCTTCTTCACCCATCTTCAGAACATAGCTCCAGTACACTCCCTGCATCACCTGAGACACACCTGCTTCTTCACCCATCTTCAGGGCATAGCTCCAGTACACTCCCTGCATCACCTGAGACACACCTACTTCTTCACCCATCTTCAGGACATAGCTCCAGTACACTCCCTGCATCACCTGAGACACACCTGCTTCTTCACACATCTTCAGGACATAGCTCCAGTACACTCCCTGCATCACCTGAGACACACCTGCTTCTTCACCCATCTTCAGGACATAGCTCCAGTACACTCCCTGCATCACCTGAGACACACCTGCTTCTTCACCCATCTTCAGGACATAGCTCCAACACTCCCTGCATCACCTGAGACACACCTGCTTCTTCACCCATCTTCAGAACATAGCTCCAGTACACTCCCTGCATCACCTGAGACACACCTGCTTCTTCACCCATCTTCAGGACATAGCTCCAGTACACTCCCTGCATCACCTGAGACACACCTGCTTCTTCACCCATCTTCAGGACATAGCTCCAGTACACTCCCTGCATCACCTGAGACACACCTGCTTCTTCACCCATCTTCAGAACATCCCTGCATCACCTGAGACACACCTGCTTCTTCCCCCATCTTCAGGACGCAGCTCCAGAATTCCCATTTCACCTGAGACACACCTGCTTCTTGTGAACATAGCTCCTGTCACTCCCTGCATCACCTGACACAGACTTCTTCACCCATCTTCAGAACATAGCTCCAGTACACTCCCTGCATCACCTGAGACACACCTGCTTCTTCACCCATCTTCAGGACATAGCTCCAACACACTCCCTGCATCACCTGAGAAAACACACCCATCTTCAGGACAAGCTCCAGTACACTCCCTGCATTACCTTACAACACCTGCTTCTTCACCCATCTTCAGGACAAGCTCCAGGTTCCCTGCATCACCTGAGACACACCTGCTTCTCACCCAAATGACACTCCCTGCATCACCTTGACATCTTATTTCCAGTACACTCCTGCATCACCTGAGACACACCTGCTTCTTCACCCATCTTCAGGACATAGCTCCAGTACACTCCCTGCATCACCTGAGACACACCTGCTTCTTCACCCATCTTCAGGACATAGCTGTGTCCTGCATCACCTGAGACACACCTGCTTCTTCACCCATCTTCAGGACATAGCTCCAGTACACTCCCTGCATCACCTGAGATACACCTGCTTCTTCACCCATCTTCAGGTAGCTCCAGCACACTCCTGCATCACCTGAGACACACCTGCTTCTTCACCCATCTCAGGACATAGTGTGCCACACCCTGCATCACCTGAGACACACCTGCTTCTTCACCCATCTTCAGGACATAGCTCCAGTACACTCCCTGCATCACCTGAGACACACCTGCTTCTTCACCCATCTTCAGGACATAGCTCCAGTACACTCCCTGCATCACCTGAGACACACCTGCTTCTTCACCCATCTTCAGTATATCCAGTGTCACCCTGCATCACCTGTGACACACCTGCTTCTTCACCCATCTTCAGGACATAGCTCCAGTACACTCCCTGCATTACCTGAGACACACCTGCTTCTTCACACATCTTATAGTGTGTGCATGTCTGCATCACCTGAGACACACCTGCTTCTTCACCCATCTTCAGTACATAGCTCCAGTACACTCCCTGCATCACCTGAGAAACACCTGTTTCTTCACCCATCTGTGTGCTCCAGTACACTCCTGCATCACCTGAGACACACCTGCTTCTTCACCCATCTTCAGTACATAGCTCCAGTACACTCCCTGCATCACCTGAGATACACCTGCTTCTTCACCCATCTTCAGGACATAGCTCCAGTACACTCCCTGCATCACCTGAGACACACATGCTTCTTCACCCATCTTGTGTGAGTGTGCTCCAGTACACTCCCTGCATCACCTGAGACACAGCTTCTTCTTGACCCATCTTCAGGACATAGCTCCAGTACACTCCCTGCATCACCGGCGACACACCTGCTTCTTCACCCATCTTCAGGACATAGCTCCAGTACACTCCCTGGATTCACCTGAGACTCACCTACTTCTTCACCCATCTTCAGGGCATAGCTCCAGTACACTCCCTGCATCACCAGAGACACACCTGCTTCTTCACCCATCTTCAGAACATAGCTCCAGTACACTCCCTGGATCATCAAGCTTCACGCAGGTAGAATTGATCATTTCTTTGGTCTGTGTGTCGTGAATGTCTTTTCTGGGCGAATCAAGATTACTTCATATCTCCCCAGGAAAGCGCCAACAGAAGGGGACTGAAAAACACAGAGAAAGAGAAAAGAATTCTCATTAATTACAAAATCTGCATTGCATGTGAAAAGGTTCTTTTCATCACTTGAAATGCTAAAATGACAATTATTTGACATTATTTGTATGAGTATATTTGTGTACCCTTGTGCGTGTGTGTGGTGAGTATATGTGTGTACCTGTGTATGTGTGTTGTGTATGTGTGTGCATGTGTTTGTGTGGTGAATATATGTGTGTGCCTCTGTGTGTGTGTGTGTGTGTGTGTGTGTGTGTGTGGTGAGTATATGTGTGTGCCTCTGTGTGTGTGTGTTTGTGTGTTTGTGTGTGTGTGTGTGGTGAGTATATGTGTGTGCCTGTGTGTGTGTGTTTGTGTGGTGAGTATTTGTGTGTGTTTGTGGTGAGTATATGTGTGTGCATGTCTGTGTGTGGTGAGTATATGTGTGTGTGTGTGGTGATGTGTGTGTGTGTGTGTGTGGTGAGTATATGTGTGTGCATGTGTGTGTGGTGAGTATATGTGTGTGCATGTGTGTGGTGATTATGAGTGTGTGTGTGTGTGAGTATGTGTGTGTGCATGTGTGTGTGGTGAGTGTGTGTGCATGTGTGTGTGGTGAGTATATGTGTGTGCATGTGTGTGTGGTGAGTATATGTGTGTGCATGTGTTTGTTTATGTGTGAGTGTGTGTGTGTGTGCATGTGTGTGTGGTGAGTATATGTGTGTGCATGTGTTTGTTTATGTGTGAGTGTGTGTGTGTGTGCATGTGTGTGTGGTGAGTATATGTGTGTGCATGTGTTTGTTTATGTGTGAGTGTGTGTGTATTCATGCGTTCTGGGCCTTGCTCTCTGACCAGCACCTGACATGTTTTATTTTCCTTACCTTTCACACTATGTTAAATTTACCAAAAAGAGAAAGGATGTAAGAAGAAAGACACCCCCATCTGACACAAAAGTAAAAACCCCTGCTGTGTCCCAAGTCTGGAATACATGGTGGCTGTAACTCTCTTCTGTAACCATCTTATTCCACTTTACAGCCAGTTTTTACAAGTTTTGGGATACAACATCACTTATATACACAGCTGGGGTATGTTATTGAGAACAGGAGAATGAGGGAAGAAATCAAGAATGGGGGTGAGGGATAAAGCAAACATTCACAAACAACCAGAGAAAATGAGTTTCATGCTGTGTAAAACTGTATGATTTTATAATGTGTGCCATTTGGAATCACCAAGGAAAGTTCAAAAACAAACACTGTGTTAGTTAAAACAATCATCCACATCCCATAATGATTTTGGGTAAACAAATATAAAACATAAGCATCACAATTACATTGTGTTTTTACAAATATTGTACAATCTACATAGGGTTTGTGTGTGTTTATGTTTGTGTATGTACATGCGTGTGCATGTGGGGCATGTGTGTGCAGGTATCTGTGTACACACATGTGGAGGTCAGAGTTTAACATAAGGTACCTGGCTCAGTGAATATGCCTGTCCCTGACTCTCCAGCATCAGGATTAGACATGACCCACCACACCAGCTTTCACAAGGATGCTACGGATCTGAATGTAGTTCCTTGCGTTTGCATGGCATGCACTTTACTCACTGAACTATCTCCCCATCCCTGAGATAATATTTTTTAACTGTATGGAACTTAATCATATAGTTACCTACAGGGATTAATAAAAACAAGACAGGAGTTGAATCTAATTGTCTTGATACAGGGTTTCACTATATAACCCTCAAACTACTGGCCCTCCTGTCTCAGCCTCCTGAGTGCTGGATTTCTTGGCTTGTGCCACCAGATACGTGTTTCAAATAGTTTGCAAATGTAAGCATGCATGATTGTACCAATGCACGCATTGCAAATTCAGTTGCTAACAATTGAAACCAATTAATTTTTAGATTAGCTTATTTTATTTACCTGTGTTAGAAACGATTTTCCCTCACTAAAATATATAACATGTGATAATTACATTTTAGATAAACAATATGACTTAAATATACTTTTTAAATTTGTGATTTGATTTTACAATTGAGCCATTGAAATGCTGGCTGTAGATTTGCTCTATTTGATTTTAATGTCAATGTCTCTTCATAGTTGACTAAAGTCACCTTAAAATTGAATAGGTTGAGCTGGAGAGATAGCTCAGCCATTAAGATGCTTGCCTGCAAAGCCTAAAGATTCAGGTTCAATTCCTCAGTACCCACATAAGCCGGATGCACAAGTTGTCTCATGCACCTGGAGCTTGTTTGCAGTAGCTAGAGGCCCTGGCATGCCCATTTTTCCTGTCTCTTTGCCTCTTTCTCTGCCTCTCTTTTGAATAAATTAATTAATAAATAAAAATGAGTAGGTTATGTGAGACACAGTTATTATTTTATTGCCTGAACTCAAAAGATGATTGTTCAGTCCTGGCCGCAAAGCCCATGGGTTTTGTTGGGTGGGGCCTGTGCTGTGCTTCCTCTGTGCCATTAGGAGACTTGCGGACGGCAGAGCCATCTGAAGATGAATGTCACTGATGGCTCCCAGTCACATATAGGTCCCTGTAGCCCAGCTAGTTGCTCTTCTACCAAATATAGTTGTTTGGCTAGAGAAAATGTCACAGTGTCATATCTATACCATGTATCATAACCAAATAGCCCACAATAGTCTGACATGAATTCTTTCTATTTAATTATGTTAAATTTTTATTTTTTCCATGTTGACATTTTCATACATGTATAAAATGTACCTTTATCTTATTCTGCCCAATTACCCTCCCATCCCTCTCTCATTAACACAGTTCTTCTTTCCCATTAATCCCCACTGAGTTAAATTAGGGTTGCTTGCATGATCATGGGTAGACGCTTACATACTGTGGAATGCCCAACTTACCAGCAATACACATTTTAGTGTCCTCTCTTCACAGGTATTGCTCGGTAACTATCTAACATGGGGCACTCAGCAGCTTCTTACTGCACACTCGCCCTGCCCTCGCGCAGTCTCCTCTCCTCTCTTACCCTCCTGCGAGAGGAGCAGCCTTCCTTTTGCTTAAAAGGAAATAGCATCTCTCTGCGGTCCAGGAGACACCTGAAGTGAAAATTCTGTTTCTGTCTCAGCAGCACAGTGCCTTCATGTCCCACGTATTTTCATTGTTGTTTTTCCCCTGGTTGCACAGTTGTGCTCTCAAAATCACATTGTCTGAATTTTGGGGAGCCTGCCTTCAGTTGTTCTGCTGGTCAGAGTGGCCTGGAAATTCTGCCCCAGGTGGGCTTGTGTGTGCCACCAGGATCTTGGACTGAAAGCTGACTTTTACTCACACCTTTCCCTACCAAGTCCACAAGATAGTCACATCACCGCTTCACCTCCTGTACTGTTTATTCAGCACCGTGCTGTGGTTAAGGAGCAACTTTATGAGAACTCCTGTTTCCAACGTCTGCACAGGCAATGACAGCAGCTTCTCCACGGACATCAGCATGTCCGTGTTCAAGGACGCACTATTTACCGAAAGAATGATACGCATTCCGCAGAGATGCCAGTGGATGGATGTGCTTGCGTAAAAATAAAAAATGTTGGGACTGGAGAGAGGCTTAACAGTTAAGGCGCCTGCCTCCAGGTCCCACGTTTAGCCAGATGCAAAGTGATGCAAGGGTGCAATGCCACACTTGACCACAAGGGGGAGCATGCATCAGGATTTCGTTCACAGCAGCTGAGAGGCTGCTGGTGCGCCCATCTCTATCTGTCTTCCTCTCCCTCTCTCTCTATGTCTCTCTCTCTCCAAAAAAAAAAAAAAATGTGTTGTAGAGAGATGCACAATGGGGTATTATTCATCCACTTAAAAAGAATATCATAATTTGCACCAAATGGATTAAATGGAAGAAACCATTTTAAGTGAAATAAGACAGACACAGAAAGACAAATTCTGTGTGTTTTCCCTCAACATGAGTGTAGAATACTGATTACTCCAGGCTAAGAAGGGTGGAGGTGGGTGAGCGAAGGACATTGGATAACAGACATATACAATATATATATATATATATATATATATATATATATATATATATATATATATATGGAGAGAGAGAGAGAGAGAGAGAGAGAGAATGGGAGGGAGGGAGAGAGAGAGAGAGAGACATATATTAAACACAATCTAGTGATCTATAGCCTGGTGGGAGACAGTTCACAGGAAATTATTACACCCCTCATAAATAATAAACACAATTCAAAGGAGCCAAACACAAACTAAGGCCAAAAGATGGAAATGTCAATTAGCCTGATTTGATCAGTACACACTAGATACATGTATTGAGATATCACACTTTATGCCATGAATATAAATATTATTATGTGCTACTCCATTTATTTATGCTCAAGGAGATGGAAACAGGAACTAGGCTGGCTCAGTTATTCCACATAACACACAAGAATCAAAAAATGATTTTCTGCCTTATAAATGTGTTCAATTAAAATAATAAGTGATAAAAAGCACATTTCTATCACTGAGCATTAAGCTTTTGAGTTCTCTAATGCTTGCACACAGGCATGTACACATGGATTTTACATTACTGAAACAAATACTAAAATCTGAATTATGTGTGAAATCTATATTTTAATCTTATCATTTGAAAAGATAACTAAACCCTTTTCCTTTTCTTTTTTCACTGTACACTTCCCAGGTGTCTGTTTAGCCAAGTCCCCAGTTGAATAATGCACAGTTGCACATGCATCTGAAGGCAGGTAGAGATACCCTCCTGGTCCAGCTGGTCACTTAGGGATTGTTTTGCTGACTGATATTACCCCCTGCACTCAATAGATAATTCCACAAGGCACACTCTTCACAGAGAGTAATAGAGCAGCTGTGATATCCCTAAGTCACACAGTCTACTGGAGGGCTTACGTGATGTCCCTAAGTCAGTCTATTGAAGAACTTATACGATGTCTCTAAGTCTACTGGGGAACTTATATGATATCCCCAGGTCACACAGTCTACTGGAGAATTTACATGACATCCCTAAGTCACAGAGTCTACTGGAGAACTTATGTGATGGCCCTATGTCATACAGTCTACTGGAGAACTCTTGTGATGTCCCTAAGTCACACATCACTGGAGGACTTAGGTCACTTTAGGACCACCTCCTGAATAACCATATCAGGCTTTTGTGATTTGGTTGGCAAAGGTACAAATGAGGAAATATTCTTGTAGCTTTTCCTGTTGGTTTCTTAGGAATATCATCAAGCCTAAGCTTCTGGAAGACTCTTGGAAACCCATTTCTCCTGTGATTGGCACAGCTGGACAGGACTCGGTCACAATGGCATAACTTTCCAGTAACCAATGCACCCAGTGACGTCTTCACAGAATAGTTGTGCCATCCTGTGATCTCTGGGGACTGACAGTCACAGATCCGACCCAGACAAAGGGTGTCCCGTGCTCATCTCAATAACAATTATCAATAAAGCTAACACAGGAGATAGATCTTTGAGTTTAAAGTAAGTGTAAGCAGAAATTCTTAACTTTTTTCCTCTTACAGCAAATTCAAGTAACCATGTTCGTGAACCTTGACCTAGAAATTCTACATTGACAGAAGACAACAATGAGATACTCCAAAGCGGGTGGGTGAGTTGTTTGCACGGGACAGGAGGCAACAAGATACTCCAGCGGAGGTCAGGTATGGGCACCATCTTTCTCCTTCATGTGAAGCACTTGGGGTAATTTTGGGGAGTTTTGTAAATGATGATGTTCCCATCACAGAGGGGTTTTTATGCTCCAGCCCTGTCAATACTTTTTTAATAAATGAATTAAGAGGAACGGGTTTTTCTCCATGGTCATACTTCTCCACTAAAACACCCATAATCTGAATTATTTTTCTTAGATGTAATGTTGTCATGAAAATATATATGGTTTCTTTCAGTGAATCTAACAGAAGATAAAAGAATCAAGAGAAAAACAAACAAGTGAACTGTTTGCTTAGAGTTGAGTATGCAAATAAAAGCACAGAAAGTATGGATGAGGAAATACTCTTAGCAGGGTCAAATCCATATGAGTTTCTCATTATTCCTAGATCACACTGTCCTCCAGAGAGCCAGCTCACCTCCCCTTACCATAGTTTATGCACTTTATAAACTGAGCAAGATAAATAGTGTGTTAAGGCTTTATGGGCATGTTATGACAGCTAATTCCGCATCGCCTGACATAGTATCTGAACACATGTACAGCTGTTCATTCATTTCCATCCACTATAGATACTGTAAACCGAGGACCTCTGGAAGTCCAGTCATAATAGCTGACAAACAGCCCTGCCACCCACGAAGATGAAGTTGTATGTCATGGGACTTCGGTGTGGAAGCAGAGCACTCAGGGCCGTGTGCCTGCTCAAGGATCATGTGGCAGGAATTGAGCATGACAGCCTACCGGGGACTCACAGGACACATCATAAATCAGTGATAACATGGATTTAAATCATACGAGACCAGACAAGTGAGGGTGCTAACACACTACCCAGCTTGAAGCCACTCTGTTGACGAAGTTCTCATCTTTGTTTCTTCTGCTCCCATAATTCCCTTCATGTATTGTAAGGTCAGACATCTGTTCCAGAACACAGTAGCATGCCATCCTTCCGAAAAATGTCACACACAGCACTGAACTCTAGCACACCTCCCTTCTATGGAACCTGGCCCATCCTCCCAATGGAAGCCCTTTCCAAACCGTTTTCTCTGCAAGCAGCACCAATACTCATTTGAGTCTTCACAGCGTAGTATTTATGAGGTTTCATCTGGAGAAGAAATCGTGTATATAAAGCAGGCAGATTAAAACATAAACATGAAGGTAAAATGTCAATGTCAAATCTTGTTATTAAAGGGAATGTGGAGTTAGAGCTCACACATCAGCATTCATGTGACTACGTCAATGCTTTGAATTCCACAGTCATCATGGTGTGACCACTGTTTTTCTTGGAATCTGTTTTGGATATCCTGAGACATAAAGGCTTTTTAAGTAGTTACCAATAGAAACAATCACATTATGTTTCTATGGTCAGGAGCATTTTCACCCAGTTTACCTAAAACTTGACATTTTTAATAACATATTAAAGAATTAAATAGCATGCCAATTTTCCCAATTTTTTTACCACCAGTTCCTGTCAGGGTCTCTTAAAAAGTTTTGCAGTGTACCAAAATTAATACTTCCTCCTGGAAGTTCAGGAAATAAAACTATACTCTCATCGGGCATGGTGGTGCACGCCTTTAATCCCAGCACTCGGGAGGCAGATATAGGAGGATCGCCGAGAGTTCGAGGCCACTCTGAGACTACATAGTGAATTCCAGGTCAGCATGGACCAGAGTGAGACCCTACCTTGCAAAAAACAAACAAAAAAAAAAACTATACTCTCAAAGCATCTCTGTAAGGTTGCACACAACAAAGTGGCCTATCGGTCACTTATTTGGGGTCAGAGGTTCTAATTTCTCTGATACACATGGTGGAGGTGTTGCTATTAGGTGGGTTAGTTTCTAGAATTTTCTCCAATGAGCCATTCTACAAGCATTCACATTTCATATTTCTGTGACAATCATAACTTGAGAACTATTGACTAATAGATCATTTTCTCACTTAGCAGGGGAGAGTAAAGGAGTGGGAAAGGTCACACAGATAACACAGCAAATCTACTTTGACATTCTGCTAGTAGGGTGTGTGTCTAACTACTTTATGAAATGTCTTCATGTGAATTATTTCAGGCATGTTGCTCTCTTTCATTTCATGTCTTAATATGTTTCATAAACATGTAAACTAGAAAAGACTTGAGCATAGTAATTCCAGAAACATCAGTGCATCACTCACTGGCTAGGGAGATGCTTCAGATGTCTTCAGGAACTCACTGTAGTAACAGCGCATTTGGAGGTAGGTGTGGGAATGGCAGCCTCTTCGCTTTGGCTCTTCCACAAAGATTGATTCTGGAAAGCAGTTATTGTGGAAACAGTGAAGTTTGTGGGATTTTGTTTGTTTGTTTTAATGGTAAATAATGAAAGAGAAAACAACATAAAGCTGAGATTATAATATTACTGACTCTATACATGCCTGTGTACAGTGTGAATAAGACAGATTCCTCATCACTATAGGATTCCCCTTAATGAATAAAGAAAATAGAAAAAGTTAATGTATAATACAATCCCAGGGAATTTTAGTTGCTCTGAAGCTAAAGAAATGTTAGATGTTATAAAGGGATGAAAGATGATTTTTTTAAATACAAGAGTTAAATAGAAGATTTTTTTTCTCTAAAAACTATAGGAAAGAATAAAAAATTATACTTTAATAAGAGTCTTCGGAAGCAATGGCATTTCAGAGATAATATTTGTATATCAAGGACAGACTGGCTTTAATTCTAACTCTACCTCCTAATCATGCATAACTGAGCACTATTTTAATATCTGTCTCAAATAATTCTCCATTCTCAGTTTGCCTGCATCTGTTGAGTCAGCTTGACTTTAATATAATAAGAGAATATTTCAATGCGAAAAAAGGATGAACATACTTACATGAACTCTGGTATGCACCTCAATGGATTTCTATTTGCATTTTCTGTTTATTTCCTTGTATTCTTTTCCCATTAAAAAATATATTCTACTTATTTGAGAGAGAGAGAATGGGTGGGCCAGGGTCTCCAGCCACTGCAAACAAACTCCAGATTCATGTGCCACCTTGTGCATCTGGTTTACGTGGGTCCTGGGAAATTGAACCTGGATCCTTAGGCTTCACAGGCAAGTGACTTAACTGCTGAGCCATCTCTCCAGGTCTCATTTCCTTATATTCTTGAGGAAATATTTTCAGAGAAAAACATGGACAGAGAGATGATAGATCTGTGTTTGAGAGTCAATGGAAGTGTTGAAGCAGTCGCTTTTAATGTAGAAGAGACAATGAGCTACTAGAAAGAAAGTACTGACACATAAAAGGGAGGAAGTATTGTTGGTGGTGGCAGTGATGCTGATGTCGTTGATGCTGATAGTGGTGTTGATGCTGCTGCTGGTGATGGTGGTGATGGTGATGCTGATGCTGATGCTGATGCTGATGGTGATGGTGCTGCCTGTGTTAATGGTGGTGATGCTCATGTCGTTGATGGTGATAGTGGTGCTGCTGAGATTGTAACAACACCAAATATGTCCATAAGTACATATATAGTAGCATTTACTTCATGTTCCATATATGACGTTTTCTCCCTTAATACTTAAGAGTTCTTCATTGCTACCATCCACTTCTTCTAAGGCCCCATTTCCATGGCCTGACATCTTCTGCTGATTCTCTTACATGTTCCTCCAAGGCCAGCTTCCTTCTTGAGTGGATTCATTGACCATGTGCATTTCTTTCCTGGCCTTGAATACTTCACTTCTATATCTATTTTTTCTTAGGTCCTTGCATTGAGGGTTTTTTTTTTTTTTTTTTTTAAAGAAGCCCAGTGTTCATTAAGATATTTCCCTTTTTAGGAAAACTTATTTTTATTTTGTTTTTTTGAGGTATGGTCTCACTCTAGCCCAGACTGACCTGAACTCATTAAATAGCCTCGGGGTGGCCTCAAACTCAAGGCGATTCTCCTACCTCTGCCTCCCAAGTGCTGGGATTAAAAGCGTGCGCCACCACACCTAGCTCAGTGATTTCATTGTTAACATCTCATCATTTATTCTCTGTTTGTCCCTCCTACTCTGCTCATGTGTTTAAAAGACATGGCTGGGTGTGCCAGCCAATGTCTATATTCCCAACACTTGGGAGGGTGAGGCAGGAGGATTGTGAGATTAAGGCAAGCCTGGCTATCCAGTAAGATCTAAGCCAGCCTAGGTTACAGAGTAAGACCTTAGCTGAAGAAAATAAAATAACCCAGTATCTACATATACATGAGCTGTTTGGTGGCTTGAGGTGGCATTTATAATGACCACTATATTTCCCAAGAAGTGCCAATACTGGGCATCTTATGTCCATGATCAACAGTCACAACTCTAGTGAAACACACACAGGCCTGATGCCAGGTATCTATTTAGATAATTTGTTATAACTATTATTGTTATCTTAGACTATAGAATCTGAAGAAATTTTGAAATGTATGTTCTAAATTCAATGTGTTTATCAGATGAATGGTGACAAACATTTTCTTCAAAATTTACCTTTGAATCTTCTCTTTTCACTTTTGTCATTTGTAGAGACAAAGCATTTTCATTCAGATAATATCCAATTTACCAAATTCATTCGTGGATTTTTCTCCATGTGTGGAGTCCAGATTTTCCCTGTTGTCTACAAGTGGTTTTGTTTTCTATTTTCCATGTAAATGTCTCACACACCTTGAATTAGTTTCAAAACATAAGGTTTAGATTGAAGATTATATATGAAATTGTTTATTCAGACCTTCCTTTTTATGAATGTAGTTATACAAGCCTTCATTTGTTCTAGGACCATTTGTTGAAAGGACAATTATTCATCTATTCCCTTCTGTGTTTCTGTTCAAAATGCATCTCTTTGGTCTGGTTACTGGGTTTTCTGTACTGTCCACTCGGTCTGTTGATCTGCCTCTGTGCCCAAGCCCTGCTGTTTTGATCACCGTGGCTATAAAAGAAACTAACATTCAGTCCCCTGATTCTTTTCATTTCTTTTTCTTTATCAAAACTTTTCAGTTCGAGGCTGTGGTTTTGTTTTGTTTTGTTTTGTTTTGACATACATACAGGTAGAATAAGCTTATATCTTTTTCTAAAAAGAAGTCCTTGTCAGGATTTTGATAGGCACTGTATTAAATAAACCTTCAGATAATTTAGGGGCACTGGCATCTGGGGAATGCCAAGTTTCCAGGTTAGGGGAAGGAATATCAAACCACTTGGTCTTCATCAAGTTTGTGTCATTTTCAGCAGTTATTTTCCATAATAATATTTATTTCTGCAAAGTAAGATAAGCCTTCAACGGTCAACTTGATCCAAATCACACAGCTCATGGGAAGTGGAGAACAAACTCAGACATGTCCAGTTTTCAGACAGGAAAGCCTGCTGCCCCTCTGTGTTTCATGGAGGTGGGTGGCTCACCCCACTCTGATTCCCACTGGTCGAAGGTTTACCCACTTTCTGTCTCGAGAAGGTCAAGATATGACTCTCTCTGTCCCGTGACTGCCTTTAGAAACCCTCGCAAGTCAGCAAAAGGCCTCTGCTGGTGGGAGAAGCAGCATCAGACTGACAAAAGCCAGCTGTCTTGAACTGTCAGAGCTGGGCTAGGGACAGTGTTGGGTCATTCACAGGGTCCCTGCTATCTTCGAAAATACTCCAGGCCTTTTACCTACTTATAACCTCACCATTTCATCCACACTTATAAACTCCAAATTCCAAAGTTTTCCAGGAGGTTGCACACTTGCATGAGGGCTTCTGTCAGTGGCTGGTGAGGCTGCGGGTTATACATCAGAATAAGGGGGACTCTGCTGGGAGGAATGTGTGACCTCCTGGGACATTCTCTGTGAATTGGAGATGCTCAACGCAGGACCTCTTAGGTGCCATGCTCCAGCCTGTACTGCCCACTCCCTCTGCTTCAAAATCTGCCCATCTGCTGCTTTTCTCAGAACACCTCATCCTCTGAATGGGTTCAGGACATCTCCAGGCAGATAAGCATCACATTTGGGCAGGGGGCAGTGTATCACCAGCAAGGAAGATGAAAACTCTACCACTGCTGTAGGATGATCTACCTGCCTGAGGCCTGCCCCTCCCTTCCACAGAATTGCTAAGGAAAGAATTACATAGTGTGTGCATGCTTATATTTTGTCTGACTCATGATGAACTAGTTTTTATTTAAATTCCCTTTGTTATTTCATCATTCTCCCATCTAGTCTTTATTTATAGACATGAAACCCGACTCTCCCATTTCTAATTAGTAATGTCCAGTGGGAAAACCACGCATTCTACAGTGTCTGCTGCAATAAACCTTTCTAGAAGTTGATGTACTGCAGTGGGTCACTTCTTGTTACTCCCAGTGTCTTCATAAGCTGATGTGACAGGTTATATGACCACATGATTCATCAACTTCAGAAACAGGTTCGGGTGGCAGTTGGAAGATAAAATAAAGTGAGTCATGTCCAAGTGGGTAAGTAGAGAGAGGTCACGTGACTTCATGAATAGTTAAACACGTCTATGCCGCCATGAGAAGATGACCCTGCTGCTCACATTCTATCTGAAATATGAGAATATGAGGTAAAGCCATGTGCATCACACAGGAAGCAGGAATGGGGAAACATTTTGTAGAGCGATTCCGTTTCCTCTGGACTTCGGGGAAAACAAAGCAGTCTGTAACTCTCAGCTTAAACTAGTTGTAGGACTTCCACTGCATAGAAGTGTAAGAAGCCAGAAAGTCTCCACATCCCCTTTGTAATCTGCTGAGGGCTGCTCTGTTAGGGGAGAGAGTGTCCAGATGAGGCTTCAAACAGTAGTTATGTATGGAGAAGCCAGGTCATATCCATGCTAGCACTTACACTGTGAAATCTGCTTGTTGGCATTTTGGATTGGTTAAATTGCCAATATTTTTCTTGTTTTGCTATTTGAATCAGTATAGTTGAATAATTATAACATTAAAAATGCATACTTTTGATATATTTTAAGTGAAATATATGCAATAAGGCAATATTCAGGACTATATATGGTTTACAGGTAACAGAAAACTATAAATTAAAATGATTTTCAGGGCTGGAGAGATGGCTTAGCGGTTAAGGTGCCTGCCTCGTAAGCCTAAGAATGCCAGTTTCAATCTCCAGGTCCCATGTTTAGCCAGATGCAAAGGGCACAATGCTGCACTTGACCACAAGGAGGTGAACACATCTGGATTTCATTCACAGCAGCTGAGAGACTGCTGGTGCGCCCAGCTTTATCTGTCTTCCTCTCCCTTTCTCTCTGTCTCTCTCTGTGTCTCTCTCCAAAAACAAAATGATTTTCAGTAATTATAGAGTTTCCAGTTTAGGCATTATATCCCAAGAGTTATCTATTCCTCTCTGAGAGATATCCATTGAGAAGTCAAAGGTCATATGAGTACACTAGGGATCATTATGCAATAATAAGACAATGAAATTGATTGTCTAGGGCAGCATTTTTATCATTTTCTGAGTTTCTGTGATATAAAACACAGTAGAAAAAAGTCCCAAACCTCTGACATACTGGAAGAAAGAAGAAAAGCAAGGAAGTCTACATTCACTTTTGGTCCTCAGTGCGTGGTCAGTCCTAGAAGCCCATGTGCTTGGCTGTGTTCCATCTAGAGCCTGCTTTGTTCACAAGTGAAGGGCTTCAGTGACCAACCCTGGAGCAAATCAACACCCTAGGTTCTAACCCATGCACAGGGCTGCTAAGCCTTGGCCCTGTCCTATGAAGGGTGAAGTCTGGTCCTGCTCCCAAACACGGCCTGCTGATTTTCTATGAGGAAATGAGATGCTTTGGTTTGCCCCGTGTCCATGGATTTTTGCCCACTTGTCCACAGTTCCACGGAGACTTGCCTTCACACGGCTATCATCTCCAGCCCTGGGGTTCTCCTGCCCCCTCACCATAGCCAGTCACCATGTCAGAGAGCCATCTGTACACTTCCTCCTTACCATGCATGGCCTGTCACCACTTTACTCCTGCAGCCAAACCTCCACTCGCTGTCCTGTGCCTCCCTTTAATTATTGCTCATGGTATCTGTCCCCCAGTGTACCAGCTGGTTGATGTCACTGAGGCTTTTGCAACCCCTCACAGGAATGTGCATGTTCAAACTCATTCCCTCTGTGGTACCTGCTCCAGAAACCCACATTGTATCTCCTTTCTTCAGCTCACTGAGAAGACGACAAGATCTCTCTCTGCTTTGTCATTTCATGGTTTGTATCTGTCCAGTGGGAGCTCATCATTATTTCATCCACAAGTCTTCAGACTTCCAAAAGAATTCCCCAATGCTTAGATTGTTTTCTCAACAATGCTTGACTCATGGGCTGGAGCAATGGCTCAGTAGTGAAGGCGCTTGCCCACAAAGCCTAAATTTGATTCCCCAGTACCCACTTAAAGCCACATGCACAAAGTGGTGTATGCATCTGGAATGTGTTTACAGTGGTTAGAGGCTCTGGTGTGCCCATTCTCTCTCTTTTTCTCTGCTTGCAAATAAATAAATAAAAATCTTAAAAATATTTTTTAAAATGCTTGACCTTTAATCTGAATGGGACAGTCCATGTGACTTGTTAACATTGGTGTGTCTCCCTAGGTGATCTTTTGAACACCATCTCAAAACCTTTCTTCTGAAGGCTCCACATGTACACTGGTATACCTTGTCACACAGTCACTCTGTAGTGCCAGAAATCAAGGGTAAGAAGGAGTGGTCACAGGCTTGAGGCCCGCCTGGTCTACTTAGTGAATTCCAGGCCAACCAGAACTATATTTGACCATTATCACAAAAATCAAACAACAAAGCCCTCACATATCAATTTACAGCAGCCAGGTTTTCTCCCATGGGGAATAGTGATGTCCAGGGTCCAGAAGGAACACAGAACCATTAACTCTGCAATGGTGACACAAAGGTGTGTTTGCCCAGATGTGGTCTGCACACAGAGCAGACGGAAGAGCTGTTCCATTAACTGCTCGGGATTATTGAACTCCTGGTTTAGCGGGACAAGACTGGCTTCTGGGAAGATTGACAAAGTGCTTGTATGCACTGGTGATGTGCAATGTATCCTTCTGGCCAGAAACTAAGCTGGGCTGGGTGAGGACCAAGTGTTCATCCTTGGAGGAAAAAAAAAAAATGTGAGGAGCAACAGAAAGACTCAGGGATTCCCATGGCCATCAGCTCACCAACCCCATTGAGAGACATGCCAAGGACTCCAAGGACCTGCTTCACCATGATCCACAACGGCCATCTGCCCTTGGTGGGGATTATGATGCAGAACAGGAAGTGGGAGATGTTCCACAGGCAGGAAGGCAGCAAGCTTCTGAGCAGTGTTCTGAGCTGGCACACCTGCATTAAACCACCTGCAGAGCACAGTCAGGCTGCCTCACCTTCCATGCCCAGTACTTCCAAGCCTTAGAATGTATCTGAATAAACCCCTCACTCAAAGCCAAGAGCTAGTGAAGGTTAAAATCCAATGAGTATGCAAAGAGAGATTGATTTCAGAACAGAAACCCACAACATTTGCAGCTGGATTTTTGCAGCCTTGTCCCCCATGTGAACAGAGACACACTGGGAAAACCTGGGAGATTTAGGAAAGCAAGAACTGAAGGTAACTGAAGTGAAATACGGGTGCTGGGAGACATAGTGCCAGTGGAGTCAAAACAGATTTAGCCTCTTATCTAAATATGATAAATCAAGTTGTAAATGTGGCTGCACTGGGGCCCCACTCACAAAGGTGAGCACCAGAGGCCGTGACAGGAATATCTCAGCCAATGATTCATGAGGAAGACAGGAGAAGTGGGAGGACGTCTGGATGCCACAAATAATCTAATTCTGAATCCAGTTAGACTAGACTGTGCTATAGAGAGCAAAACACAACATTTTGTCAAACTCCTCTCCTGAAGCCAATAGAATAACAGTAAAAATAAAATAAAATAACATAAAATAAAATAAATACAATAGAATAGAATTTCCAGAGAGAGAAGGAGTGTGTGTATGTGTGTGTCACAGCAGAACATTCTTTTTGTTTGTTTTGTTTTTTTCTGATTTATTTATTAGAGACAGAGAATGGGCACACCAGGGCCTCTAGCCACTGCAAACGAACTCCAAATACATGCACCACCATGTGCATCTGGCTTACTTGGAACCTGGAGCATCGAACCTGAGTCCTTAGGCTTCACAGGCAAGTGCCTTAACTGCTAAGCCCAGTCAAATTAAAGACATAAACACTGTGGCAGATAGAGGACCCATGTCTTTAACTCTCAAGATTGGCCTGTGTGTCTTGCTGTACATTTTTATGTTTTAGAAGCTGTGCTTCAAATACTATCAAACACAAACAGTAAGGTTCCTGGACCTCAAAACTTGATAATAAGGCTGGAGAGATGACTTAGCAGTTAAAGCGCTGGTCGGTGAAGCTTAAGAATCCACGTTTGATTCCTCAGGACCCACATAAGCCAGATGCACAAGGTGGCGCATGTATCCAGAGTGGCTGGAAGCCCTGGTGAGCCCATTCTCTCTCTCTCTCTCTCTCTCTCTCTCTCTCTCTCTCTCTCTCTCTCTCAAATAAGTAAATATTTTTTAACCTGAAAATATATCAGTTCACTAATTGACCATATATTGATGTCAAGTAATAAAACCCCAATATATCCTCATGCAGTAGTTAGTGAAATATAGACTCCATTTCTAAATAAATGTTTTAAATGCTCTTAGTGGGCCGAAGAGATGGCTTAGTGATTAAGGCACTGGTATGTGAACCCTAAGGATCTAGGTTTGAATGTCCAGGACTCACGTAAGCCAGATTTACAAGGTGGCACATGCATCTGGTGTTCATTTACATTGGCTGGAGGCCCTGGTGTGCTCGTTTATTCCCTCCCTCTCTCCCTCTCCCTCTCCCTCTCTCTCTCTCCCTTCCTCTCTCTCTCTCTCCCCCTCTCTCTCCACTCTGTCTGTTTCTCCCTCTCTAAAATAAATAAATAATAAATAAAATATTTGTTAAAATGCTCTTAAAATGACTATTGAAATGTTTTCTAAAATATAAAAATGTTCAGCAAGACATTCCTGAGAGAGAGTTGAGACCCTACCGCTACCTCTTTGCCACAGTTTTTCTGTCTTTAATTTGACTGACATAAGCCCGAGCCAAAGGGGGGAAGCACTAGTAGATCCACATTCACGCACTGCTGCCTGGGGCTCTGAGGGCAGCAGCGAGTCCTCCACGAACCCGAGTTCACACGGCCTTCCTCCATGCAGGAAGCAGATATGCAAGGGAGTATAAACAGAAAAATCCAGAACGTGACCCAGCGCGTTCCTGGCCTTGCCTCACCACAGACAGCATCAGAGCCAAGGGAGGTGTTGAGTGACAGGAAACCCAGGCACTGGGGTCGATGTCACTTCCTATCTGGATCCTGGCCAGAAGCAAAACCGAGGAGGGACCCTGGCAAGGACAAGTGGGCCTGGCTGGGCAGGGACCCGGAGAGTACCCCGGGCTCATTCCACCCCGCAGCCCTGAGCCAGCCACTTGGGTTTGCTTCTTCCAGGAAGGTCAGTTTATTACTTAGAACATCAAATCCTTATTATTAACAATCCCTTCCAAATGTCCTCGAGGAGCTGTTAGGTGGAGCTACTGCACAACAAAGTGTCTTATACCCAGCAAATCTCATCCCCTGAAAGAACTTCCACTGCTCTTTCTCCCATCAAATGCTATTAAAAAATATGGTCCCAGGGCTGGAGAACGTTGGTTCCAATCTCCAGTGGTTCCAATCTCCAGGTCCCACGTTTAGCCAGATGCAAAGTGACGCAAGGGCGCAATGCCGCATTTGACCACAAGGGGGCGCACACATCTGGATTTCATTCACAGCAGCTGAGAGACTGCTGGTGCGCCCATCTCTGTCTGTCTTCCTCTCCCTCTCTCTCTGTCTCTCTCCAAATATATATATATATATGGTCCCAGCCGGGCGTGGTGGCACTCGCCTATAATCCCAGCACTCGGGAGGCAGAGATAGGAGGATCAACGAGTTCCAAACCACCCTGAGACTACATGGTGAATTCCAGGTCTGCCTGGACTAGAGTGAGACCCTACCTTGAAAAACAAACAAACAAAACAAAACAAAACAAAAGTATGGTCCCATTTTAACTCAACTTTTTTGAAGAAAAAAATTAATGTTAGTAATATTAGCCACTAAATAAAATTGAATTTATAAGATGGATAGTGTCGAGGAAGACCCAACATTGACCTGTGGCATCTACGTACATATGAACATGTACCCCAACCCACGGGCACACACCCATGCACACACACACACATACATGAGCATGCACACACTCACACGGATTATGTGCAAAAATTCAACTTGTGATTTAGCAAGTTTAAAAGAATGTGATGCTTGGGACCATTTTAGGCTGCCTCTACAAAGCTGTTTTTAAATCCATTAATGTGTGTAAACGCAGTTTTAGATAAGTTTGTTGTTTTGGCAGCTCACCAGTGGTCGATTCACATTCAGTAGTTGACCTAAAGGAGAGAACAACTTAGCTGATCAAATGTTGCATCCAGCCCTGAGCAATGCCCTTCACATCACATCCTTGGAAAGCCAATTCAGGACAGGGAGTGTTATGTCAACTTTTAACGAGCAGCCTCAGAGATGGTGGGCTCTCCTGAGATCATCTGAAGAATGCTAAAATAACGATCTTTCTCCTGCCATTAAATGAAAGACCCTGTAATATGAAAATAAACATCTAATTTCTTGCAGATGAAACTTATTTCTTTGTCATTTAATTGTTGAACCCATTTATTTTTTTAATTACACCTTGAAAAAAATCAAAGTGGAAGCATTCAAGTTTCTTGATCATGGATATTGAGGCCAATTTCTGTCTAATTTGGCAGCTGCATATTTAAGAGGTCATATCCTTCCTTTGGCTCTTCCATTCTATCCGCTCTTCCATTCCCCTCTTCCTCTTCAATGGTCCCTGAGCCACTGGAGGATGTGACAGAGGTGTTTCAGTGCTAGGCACTCCTCCATCCCTTCTTCTCAGCACTATGTTGCCTTTTGTGTCATCCCAGTGGTCATCACCATCTGAAAAGAGAAGCTTCTCTAGCCAGAAGTGAGAATAGCATTAATATGTGGACATGAACATTTAGTGTAGTGTCCCCAGGGCAGCTTGGTGGGAATAATATATACATTTAGTCAGACATGAGCAGGCTTATACCCCAAGGCTCATGACCTCACCTACCATAGACTTTTACTTAGGTTTTTCAGTACCGGGTATGTATTCCCTCCCGTAGAGAGGGCCTTCAGTCCAATTATGGAGCAGTTGGTTACCCCAAGAGTAGACACGCCACTATTGCACCCGTTCAGTCATTGGGCCTGTCTGGCCAAGCTTGAATATTCAGCATCCACTATTTTCACTGTTGATGGCTTCTGTCTCCCATACGCTGCGTGCAGTGCAGCTTTTTCCAGCTTTCAGTTGGCTGGTCTACAGGGAGAAGGTTTTCTGCTCAGCACCAGCTTGCTTTCTCAGTGTCCTTGCCTCTCAGGCATGAGATGTCTTCAGCAATAGGGTCTTACTATCTATTTTCTAGGGAAACCAAGGGCTTTGGCAAAAGCCTTAATGTTTTGGAGGCTACCGGGACCTCCTTGGCCAACATCTCACTGGAAGGAGTTCCATCCCAGGTACTGAAAATTTTCTAGTAACAGTCTACATCTTCTAGACGTGACCTTAATCAAAAAGTAGTTTTACATATGTCTTATTGATAATATCTTGAGTTTAGATTGTCCCTCCCCCTGCCCTTTTTGTATGCATTCTCTTCCCATGGCCTCGCTTAGGCCATTCCCCTCCCTGTACTCAGTTCTTCTACTTACATATGTGTATTACCATACACTTAAGTCCTTCCCTTTCTTCCCTCCCTTATAGCCTTTTACCCGCTTACTGGTTTCTGGTACCTATTTTTGGTTCCAGTTCATACACAAGTCTATACATTGGTAGCTAGGATCCACATATGAGAGAGAACATGTGACGTTTGGCTTTCTGAGCCTGGGTTACCTCACTAAGTATAATCCTTTCCAGATCCATCCATTTCCCTGCAAATTTCATAATTTCATTTTCTTTACTGCTGAATAGAACTCCATTGTGTAAATGTACCACAACTTTATTATCCACTCATCTGTGGACGGACATCTAGGCTGCTTCCATTTCTTAGCTATTGTGAATAGAGCAGCAATAAACATGGTTTTGCAAGTATCTCTAAGGAAGTGAGAAGAGTCCTCTGGATATATGCCTAGGAGTGCTATAGCTGGATCATATGGTAAATCTATTTCTAGCTGTCTCAAGAACCTCCACACTGATTTCCACAGTGGCTGGACCAGCTTACATTCCCACCAACAGTGTAGAAGTGTTCCTGTTTTTCCACATCCACGCCAACACTTATTGTCATTTGTTTTCTTGATGGCAGCCATTCTGACAGGAGTGATATGGAATCTCAAAGTGGTTTTAATTTGCATTTCCCTGATGGCTAAGGATGTAGAACATTTTTTTAGATGTTTATATGCCATCTGTATTTCATCTTCCGTGAATTCTCTATTTAGTTCCGTAGCCCATTTTTTAACTGGGTTGTTTGAATTCTTGTTATTCTGTTTTTGAGTTCTTTGTATATTCTGGATATTAATCCTCTGTCAGATGAATAACTGGCAAAGATTTTCTCCCATTCTGTAGGTTGTCTTTTGCTCTATTCACAGTGTCCTTTGCTGTACAAAAGCTTTGTAATTTTATAAGGTCCCAGTGGTTGATTAGTGCTTTTATTCTCTGAGCAATTGGAGTTATATTCAGAAAGTCCTTGCCTATTCCAATATGTTGAAGAGTTTCCCCTACTTTTTCCTCTAGCATTTTCAGAGTTTCAGGTCTGATATTAAGGTCCCTGATCCATTTGGACTTGATTCTTGTGCAAGGAGAGAGACAAGGATCTATGTTTATCCTTTTACAAACAGATGTCCAATTTTCCCAGCACCACTTGTTAAAGAGGCTATCTTTTCTCCAATGAGTATTTTTGGCGTTTTTGTCAAAAATCAGGTAGCTGTAGCTGTCTGGATTAATATTTGGGTCTTCTATTCTGTTCCATTGATCTACCTGTCTGTCCTTGTGCCAGTACCATGCTGTTTTTGTTACTATGGCTTTGTAGTATAACTTAAAATCGGGTATGGTTATACCACCTGCCTGATTTTTGTTATGCAAAATTGTTTTGGCTATTCGAGGTTTTTGTGTTTCCAGATGAATTTTAGTATTGTTTTTCTATTTCTGTGAAGAATGCTATTGGGATTTTAATGGGGATTGCATTAAATGTGTAGATTGCTTTTGGTAAGATTGACATTTTCACTATATTGATTCTTCCAATCCAGGAGCATGGAATGTCTTTCCATTTCCTTGTGTCTTCTGCAATTTGTCGCTCGAGTTTTTATAGTTCTCATTGTAGAGATCCTTCACTTCCTTGGTTAAGTTTATTCCAAGGTATTTTTTTTTTTGAGGCAATTGTGAATGGGAGAGATTCCTGATTTCATCCTCTGCATGTTTGTTGTTAGTGTATAGAAAAGCTACTGATTTCTGTGTGTTTATTTTGTATCCTGCTACATTGCTAAAAGTGTTTATCAGCTCTAATAATTTGCTGGTAGAGTCCTTAGGATCTGTTATGTATAGAATCATATCATCTGCAAATAATGATAATTTGACCTCTTCCTTTCCGATTTGTATCCCCTTTATGAGTGCCTCTTGCCTTATTGCTATGGCTAAGACTTCCAATACTATATTAAATAATAGTGGAGAAAGTGGACACCCTTGTCTTGTTCCTGAATTTAGAGGAAAAGCTTCAAGTTTTTCCCCATTAAGTATTATGTTGGCTGTAGGTTTGTCATAAATAGCTTTTATTATGTTGAGATATGTACCTTCTATTCCAAGTTTCTGTAGTACTTTCACCATGAAGGGGTGTTGGATTTTGTCAAATGCCTTTTCTGCATCTATTGAGATGACCATGTGATTTTTGTCCTTCAGACCATTTATATGGTGTATTACATTTATGGATTTGCATATGTTGAACCATCCCTGCATCTCTGGGATAAAGCCTACTTGGTCAGGGTGAATAATCTTTCTGATATATTCTTGTATTCTGTTTGCCAGTATTTTGTTGAGAATTTTTGCATCTATGTTCATGAGGGAGATTGGTCTATAGTTTTCTTTTTTTGATCTGTCTTTGTCCGGTTTGGGTATCAGGGTGATGCTGGCTTCATAGAAGGATTTTGGTAGAATTCCTTCCTCTTCTATTTTATGGAAAAGTTTGAGAAGCATTGGTGTTAGATCTTCCAGGAATGTCTGGTAAAATTCAGTAGTGAATCCATCTGGGCCTGGGCTTTTTTAATTGGGAGACTTTTTATGACTGCTTGGATCTCTGTGGTTGTTATAGGTCTATTTAAATGGTTTATCTCATCTTGATTTAATTTTGGTAGGTCATATAAATCAAGAAAATCATCCATTTCTTTCAGGTTTTCAAACTTAGAGGCATATATATTCTTAAAGTATGTCCGTATGATTTTCTGAATTTCTTTGGTATCTGTTGTGATGTTGCCTTTTTCATCTCTAATTTTATCAATTTTTGTCTCTTCTCTCTTTCTTTTGGTCAGATTTGCTAAGGGTTTGTCAATCTTGTTAATCCTTTCAAAGAACCAACTCTTTGTTTCATTGATTTTTTTGATTGTTTTTTGGTTTCCATTTCATTAATTTCTGCCCTAACCTTTATTATTTCTTCCCGTCTACTGATTTTTGGTTTGCCTTGTTCTTCTCTTTCCAAGGCCTTAAGGTGAAGCATTAAATTGTTTAGTTGTGAACTCTCTAGTTTCTTAATATAGGCACTTAGAGCTATAAATTTCCCTCGTAGGACTGCCTTCATTGTGTCCCACAGGTTTTGGTATGTTGTATTCTCATCATCATTTGATTCTATGAATTTCTTGATTTCCTTCTTAATTTCTTCAATGACCCATGCGTCATTCAATAATGTACTGTTTAGTCTCCATGAATTTCTGTATGCTCTGTAGTTTTTCTTGTTGTTGATTTGCAGTTTAATCCCATTGTGGTCAGATAGCATACAAGGGATTATTTCAATTTTCCTGTATTTGTTGAGATTTGATTTGTGTCCTATCATATGGTCTATTTTAGAGAATGACCCATGTGCCACTGAGAAGAATGTATATTCTGCAGTATTTGGATGGAATATTCTGTATATATCTGTTAGGTCCATTTGTTCCATGATATCATTTAATGCAGTTGTTTCTCTGTTTATTTTTTGTTGGGTAGACCTGTCAAGTGATGAGAGCGGGGTATTGAAGTCACCCACTACTATTGTGTTAGGTGTTATTTCTGACCTTAAGTCCGATAGTGTTTGTTTGATGTAATTGGGGCCCCGTGTTGGGAGCATAAATGTTTAGGATTGTGATATCCTCCTGTTGGAGTGTTCCTTTAATCAGTATAAAGTGACCTGCTTTATCTCTCCTCACTAATGTTGGTTTGAAGTCTATCCTGTCAGAAATTAGAATGGCAACCCCTGCTTGTTTTCTGGGTCCATTTGCTTGATATATATCTTTTCCAGCCTTTCACCCTAAGAATGTTTCTATCTTTTATTCGGATGTGAGTTTCCTGAAGGCAACAGATGGTAGGATCCTGCTTTTTAATCCAGTCTGCAAGTCTATGTCTTTTGATTGGGGCATTGAGGCCATTGATATTAAGAGTTATTATTGAAAGATATGTATTTGATCTGTCCATTTTTCTTGTTTTGTAGTTCTTCCTGGTTTTCTTTTTACTCACTTGTTCTAACTGTTGAATATGATTTCTTTTTCCTATTTCCTGCTGTGTGTGTTTTGCTTTTTCTTCAGCATGAATGATTCCTGCAAGTATTTTCTGTAGAGCTGGCTTAGTTGTCATAAATTCCTTTAGCCTGTCTTTGTTGTGGAATGTCCTTATTTCTCCATCAATTTGGATAGAAAGCTTTGCAGGATAAAGTAATCTTGGTTGACAGTTTTTATCTTTCAGAACTTGGAATACATCACTCCAGGCCCTCCTGGCTTTTAGGGTTTGTGTTGAGTAATCTGCTGTGACCCTGATGGGTTTCCCCTTAAATGTCATTTGCTTTTTCTCTCTAACTGCTTTCAGTATACTTTCTTTGGTTTGTGTATTTAGTAGTTTAATTATAACATGGCGAGAAGAGGTTCTTTCTAGGTTTTGTCTGTTTGGTGTTCTAAATGCTTCTTGTATCTGCATTGGCATTTCTTTCCCAATTTGGGGAAAATTTTCTTCTATGATTTTATGGAAAACACCTACTAAGCCTCTGGATTGAAATTCTTCCCCTTCTGCTATACCTTGAATTCTTATGTTTGATCTTTTCATAGTGTCCCTCATGTCTTGGAGTTCCCATTCATACCTTTCTATTAGCTTGTCTTTCTCTTTGTTGGACTGTGATAGATCTGCCACCTGGTCTTCTAGTTTGGATATTCTGTCCTCTCCTTCATCCATTCTACTAGTGAGACTTTCCACAGAGTTTTTTATTTCACTGACTGTGTTCTTCAATGTTAAGATTTCAGCCTGGTTTTTCTTCAGTAGTTCTATTTCCTTGTTCATGTCCTCTAATGACCTTTTTATTTCAATAAACTGTTTCTCTGTAATCTCCTTCAACAGTTTGTTTTCTTCTCTAATTCCTTTGTTTTCTTCTCGGATTGCTTTCATTTCTTCTTTCATTTCTTTGAGCATAGATATCATCATTCCCTTGAAATCTTTGTCAGAATTTCATCTAAAACAGTCTCATTGTTGGACCTATCTGATGGATTTGCAATTTTTGGTGGAATTGCATTGTCTTGATTCTTTGTGTTTCTTGTATTATAATGTAGTGACTTTTGCATCCTGGATTGCTTTGATGCTTAGGTTTCCTATTTATCTTCAGTGTTCTTAGGTGTTGTGATCCACCTTTATATTATTTTAGGATATGGGTTTAAGGTGTCAAGTGTAGCACTTGTACTTAAGTAGAAGTACTCCTAGCTGTTGAGTTTGCTTGTTAAGCAATTATTGTAGTGGACTGGTGGAACAATTTAGATGCAAGTTCTAAACTTCAACAGAGCAAAATACACATTCAATTGACATGAACACAGAGTATACAAGTGTGAGAATTGAGACAACCAGTCCTATAGGGTTAAAATCCCTAAGGGCATGTGATGGTCCACTCCCTTAGTCCTGTCAGCTTGGGAATCAGACCCTGTCCTCAATAATAACTGAAGCAAAAGATAAAGGCCCTTTAAATCTATAAGTAGTACAGATAGCAATATTCAACCCCTCACATTCAGCTTATTTGAAAATGGTAAAGCCACCCACAAATATGTAATACATACCCTGCCTTGACCTGGAAAGAGTGGTTAGCACTTCCAATGCAGGCCTTTGTTATCTTTTGGTGTGGCTTTTAAACTCACCAATGCTGGGTGCCCACCTCGTTACCTGGGCTGTGGAGCTTGGGTCAGGTCAGCTGGGGCCGGTGTTGACGATGTGGTTCAAATTTGCCACTGGTTGTTGTTTGATTCTACCAATTCCCTGGGGAGCTGATGAATGGGGATGGGCGAGTTCAGGAAGCCTGCAGCAACTCATGGTGTGTGTCTCTTTCAGTAGCTCCGCAGATTTTTTCTTTGATTTCTGGGCTCTGTGAGGAGACTGATGAGGTTGAAAAGTCCCTTTTTTTTGTTTGTTTGTTCGGGCGGCGTTTGCAGCGGAAGCTCAGCGGGGCTTAGCTGATCTGGTTGGCAGCTTTGGATCGAGGGTTGGAGTCTTGGTGCCGATCCATTGGGGAGCCGGCTGAGTGAAGTGAAGTTGCTGGGGTGCTCTTGGGGTGGAGCGAAGCTGCTGGGAGCCCACGGATGGGGAGCCCGCGGCTGGGAGCCCGCGGCTGGGAGCCTGCGGCTGGGGGGAGCCCGCGGCTGGGGAGCCCGCTGCTGGTCGTGGAGGCGGCGGCGTTGGGGAGCGAGCTGCCAGGGGCCGCACTCTCCACAGTGGGTTTCTGGCTGTCTTTTGCTTTTCCGCTATTTCCCGGAGAAAATATTCTGCTCTCTTCCTCAGATGAGTGTAGTTTTTCTTGATTCTCTGCCTGATCTGGTTTCACGTGGCTCCTATGATTCCAAACAAAACTTTTGACTTTTTGATAAGAGAAGAACAGAAAAACATCTTTCAAAATAAAAGGTCATTACAGGACATAAATAAGGAAAAGAAATACTTAAGAAAACCAGGCTGAAACCTAGCTCTGAAGAACACAGTTGGTGAAATAAAAACTCTGTGGAAAGTCTCACCAGTAGAAGAAGGGATGAAGGAGAATTTCACAGAATATCTAAACTAGAAGACCAGAATTTTTTTATCACAGTCCAACAAAGAGAAAGACAAGCTAATAGAAAGGTATGAATGGGAACTCCAAGACATGCGGGACACTATGAAAAGATCAAACATAAGAATTCAAGGTATAGCAGAAGGGGAAGAATTTCAATCCAGAGGCTTAGTATATGCTTTCCACAAAATCATAGAAGAAAATTTTCCCCAAACAGGGAAAGAAATGTCGATGCAGATACAAGAAGCATTTAGAACACTCAGCAGACAAAACCTAGAAAGATCCTCTTCTCGCCATGTTATAATTAAACTAGTAAACATGCAAACCAAAGAAAATATATTGAAAGCAGTTAGAGAGATGGCTGAAATGACCTTCAAAGCAGAAACCCATCAGGATCACAGCAGATTACTCAACACAAACTTTAAAAGCCAGAAGGGCCTGGAGTGATATATTCCAAGTTCTGAAAGATAAAAACTGTCAACCAAGATTACTTTATCCTTCAAAGCTATCTATCCAAATTTATGGAGAAATAAGGACATTCCACAACAAAGACAGGCTAAAGGAATTTATGGCACCTAAGCCAGCTCTACAGAAAATATTTGCAGGAATCATTCATGCTGAAGAGAAAGCAAAAACACACAGCAGGAAATAGGAAAAAATGAACCATACTCAAATAACAGTTAAAACAAGCGAGTAAAGTGAAAACCAGGAAGAACTACAAATCAAGAAAAATGGAGAGTTCAAATACATATCTTTCAATAATAACTCTTAATATCAATGACCTCAACGCCCCAACCAAAAGACATAGACTTGCAGACTGGATTAAAAAGCAGGATCCTACCATCTGTTGCCTCCAGGAAACTCACCTCTCATTAAAAGATAGAACCTTCTTAGGGTGAAAGGTTGGAAAAAGTTATTTCAAGCAAATGGGCCTAGGAAACAAGCAGGGGTTGCTATCCCAATTTCTGACAGGATAGTCTTCAAACCAAAATTAGTGAGGAAAGATAAAGAAGGTCACTTTATAGTGATTAAAGGAACACTCCAACAGGAGGACATCACAATCCTAAACATATATGCTCCCAACACGGGGGCTCCCAATTTCATCAAACAAACAGTATTAGACTTAAGGTCAGAGATAACTCATAACACAATAGTAGTGGGTGGCTTCAATACCCTGCTCTCATCACTTGACAGGTCTACCTAACAAAAAATAAACAGAGAAACATCTGCATTAAATGATATCATGGAACAAATGGACTTAACAGATATATACAAAACATTCCATCCAAATGCTGCAGAATATACATTCTTCTCAGCAGCACATGGGACATTCTCTAAAATAGACCATATATTAGCACACAAATCAAATCTTAACAAATACAGGAAAATTGAAATAATCCCTTGTATGTTATCTGACCACAATGGGATTAAACTGCAAATCAGCAACAAGAAAAACTACAGAGCATACAGAAATTCATGGAGACTAAACAGTACATTATTGAACAATGTATGGGTCATTGAAGAAATTAAAAAGGAAATCAAGAAATTCATAGAATCAAATGATGATGAGAATGCAACATACCAAAACCTTTGAGAAACAATGAAGACAGTCCTACGAGGGCAAAAGTATCCCTCATAATAGATGGTGAAAGAAAACCGTTCCACGATAAACTCATCTTTACAAATATATGAACACAAAGCCAAACCTACAGAAAGTACTTCAGAGAATTCTCCACACAGAAGAAACAAGTAACCAATCTCAAGAGCCCCCAAGAAGCACTCCACATTAACCAAAAAAAAAAAAAAAAAAACCACAAAGACCACAACCCACCACAATATGGCAGATATTAAATCAAACCTCAAAGTTATATCTCTGAATATTAATGGCCTTAATTCACCATCAAAAGACATAACCTAACAGGGTGGCTCAGAAAGCTGGACCCCTCAATCTGCTGTCTTCAAGAAACCCATCTCACCACTAAAGACAGACACCTCCTCAGGGTAAAAGGGTAGAAAATGATATTCCAAGCAAACACAAATAAGAAAAAAGCAGGCGTAGCTATACTTATATCAGATAAAATAGACTTCAAACTGAAAGTAACCAAAAAAGACAAAGAAGGCCACTTCTTACTTATTAAGGGAACAATCCAACAAGAGGATATCACAATCATCAATATTTATGCACCAAACACAGGTGCGCCACAATTCATAAAGCAAAATCTACTTGGCAACAAAAAGGAAATAAACACCAACACCATCATAGTCGGGGATTCTATACCCCACTATCAACAATGGATAGATCATCCAAACAGAAAATTAATAGGGAAGTAAGAGAGCTCAACAACACCATAGAGCAACTAGACCTAACAATCATACACAGAACATTCCACCCAAAATCTACAGATTACACATTCTTCTCAGCAGCCCATGGAACCTTCTCTAAAATAGATCATGCACTGGGCCACAAATCCTGCCTCCATATTTTCAAGAAAATTGATGTAATTTCCTGCATGATATCAGACCACAATGCTGCAATTAGCATTAGAAATTAACAACAAAAAGTACACCAGGAATCCCTTTACCTCCTGGAAATTGAACAACACACTTTTAAACAATAAATGGGTTGTGGATGAAATAAAGAATGAAATTGCAAAATTTGTAGAATTCAATGACAATGAGAACACATCATACCAAAACTTATGGGACACAATGAAGGCAGTCCTTAGGGGAAAAATCATAGCACTAAATGCCCTCATAACAAAAACTGAGAGATCCCAAATCAATAACCTAACCATCCACCTAAAGGCATTGGAAAAGCTAGAAGAAGCCAACCCAAAAAGCTCCAAACAGAAAGAAATAATTAAGATCAGAGCAGAAATTAATGAATTGGAAACTAAGAGGACAATTAAGAAAATTGATGAAACAAAGAGCTGGTTCTTTGAAAAAATTAACAACATTGATACACCTGTGGCCAATTTGATCAAGCAAAAATAAGAAACACTTCAAATCAACAAAATTAGAAATGAAAAAGGAGAGATCACAACAGATATGAGTGAAATAGGAAGAGTTATTAGGTCTTATTTCAAAAACCTCTACTCCACAAAACAGGAGAATATGGAGGAAATGGATGAATTCCTAGACACATACCACCTACCAAAGCTAAGCCCAGAGCAGATTAATTTCCTAAACAGACCATCACACCCTTTGAGATTGAAGAGGTGATCAAACACCTCCCCCAAAAGTTCCCCAAAAGTTCATGGAAGAACTGAAACCAATTTCTCTCAAACTGTGCCACACAATACCAGAACAGGGAGAGATCCCCAACTCCTTCTATGAAGCTAGTATTACCCTAATTCCAAAACCAGGCAGGGATGTCACAAGAAAAGAAGATTATAGGCCCATTTCTCTGATGAACATAGACTCAAAGATCCTGAACAAAATTCTTGCAAACCGAATTCAAAATTACATCAAAAGCATTATCCACCTTGATCAAGTAGGCTTCATCACTGGAATGCAGGGGTGGTTCAACATATGGAAATTGGTCAATGCAATACACCACATAAACAAGCTGAAACACAAAAACCACATGATCATTTCAATAGATGCAGAAAAGGCCTTTGACAAAATACAACATCACTTCATGATCAAAACATTGGAGAGAATAGGCATGGATGGCCCTTATCTCAACATAATAAAGGCTATATATAAAGCACCTAAAGCCCAAGTAATTCTTAATGGGGAGAGACTGAAGGAATTCCCATTGAGGTCAGGAACAAGGCAGGGGTGTCCACTCTCACCTCTGCTCTTCAAAATAGTGCTAGAAGTATTAGCTCAAGCAATAAGACAGGAGAAAGAAATCAAAGGGATACAAATTGGTATGGAAGAAGTTAAGTTAGCCCTATTTGCAGATGACATGATTCTATACATAAGTGACCAGAGAACTTCCATCTCAAAACTCTTAAAGGTGATTAGCACTTTCAACAAAGTAGCAGGATATAAGATCAATGCACAGAAATCAGTAGCCTTTCTGTATGCAAAAGACAAAGAGACAGAAAAAGAAATAACTAACATCGTCCCATTTTCAATTGCAACAAAGAAAATAAAATACCTTGGAATAACATTAACTAAGGAAGTGAAATACCTATACAATGAAAACATAAACACACTCAAGAAAGAAATTGAGGAGGGCCTACAAAAATGGAAAGAACTCCCATGCTCCTGGATTGGTAGAATTAACATCATGAAAATGGCAATCTTACCAAAAGCACTATATAGATTCGATGCAATGCCAATAAAAATCCCAACTTCTTTCTTCACTGAGATAGAAAGAACTATTGCAAAATTCATATGGAAAGGCAGAAGGCCTCGGATATCCAAGAATATCCTCAGCAAAAGAAACACCTCTGGAGGCATCACCATACCTGATCTAAAGCTATACTACAAAGCCATTGTAATAAAAACAACATGGTACTGGCATAAAACAGGAGTATAGACCAATGGAACAGAACAGAAGACCCGGACTTTGGGTCAAGTAACTATAGCTACTTGATATTTGACAAAGGCCCTACCAACGCACAATGGAAAAAAGACAGCATCTTCAACAAATGGTGCTGGACAAACTGGACAACCATATGTAGGAAAATGAAACTCGACCCACACATCTCTCCATGCACATAAATCAAGTCCAGATGGATCAAAGATCTTAATATAAAATCAGAAACCCTGCTACTACTGGAAGAAAAAATAGGAGGAACCTTCCGTGACATAGGAGTGGGAAAAGACTTCCTGAACAAAACCCCAGCAGCCCAGGAAATTAAACAATCACTCAACCATTGGGATCTCTTGAAGATGAAGGGCTTTTTCAATGACAAATATACTATAACCAAAGCCAGCAGATTACCCACAGAATGGGAGAATATTTTCACCAGCTATACAACTGACAGAGGCCTAATTTCTAGAATCTACAAAGAACTCCAAAGCCTAAACAATAAATCATCAAACAACTCACTCCAAAATGGGGCAGAGAACTGCACAGGGAGTTCTCAGAGGAAGAAATACAAATAGCAAATGCACATTTAAGAAAATGTTCAACATCCTTAATCATCAGGGAAATGCAAATTAAAACAACTATGAGATGTCACCTTACCCCAGTAAGGATGGCTAACATTAAAAAAAACAATGAAAACAAATGCTGTTGAGGCTGTGGAAAAATAGGAACAAGTTTTCACTGCTGGTGGGAATGTAAAATGGTTCAACCATTATGGAAAGCTATATGGAGACTCCTGAAAAGGATGACCATAGACCTACCAACGGATCCAGCTATTCCCTTACTGGACATATACCCTAAAGGCTCCAAGCCTCAGATCAGAGACATTTGCTCAACCATGTTCATAGCTGCTCAATTCATAATAGCAAAGAGCTGGAATCAACCCAGGTGTCCATCACTAGATGAATGGATAACCAAGATGTGGTATATCTATACTATGGTATTCTACGTAGCAGTAAGGAAAGAATAAATAAGAAAATTTGAAAAAAAAAAGGTCAAACATGGAACAGATCATCCTCAGTGAGCTCACCCAATCACAAAAAGATAATTGTTGCATGGTCTCGTTTATCTGTCGCTCCTAACCTGAATCTACTTGAGATGCTGCCAAACTTAATAAGCTCTCTGAGGACCAGACAATAGGGAGGGTGGGATGGAGGGAGGGTAAAGGTGGGAGGGAGGGAGGGTGGGAGGAATGGAGGGAGGGGACAAGGGTGGGAGATACAAATAGGGACCCAAAAGGAAATGATACTATAAAACCCTTTATTCTGAAAAACAAGCTAAAACATTGATCCTTCAGTAGGCTCACAGAGGGAACAACTGAACCACAGGAAACTGGAGAGAGCATCATGAAAACCAACCTTAATCTTTTCCTGCTCTCTCTCTCTCTCTCTCTCTCTCTCTCTCTCTCTCTCTCTCTCTATACTCACTTTCTCTTTTATATTATCTTTACTCACTTTCACCTTTATAGGCATTTTTTTATAACTCCCAGTGCCAGGTGCAGACTTATAACTCCCAGTGCCAGAGCTGTTGATCCTAGACAATGAGTTTGATCCCAAAAGACAGATTTCTGTCAGAGTTCTTGATGACCCACCAAAGGTTAATGGTAAGACCCTACTGTTGAAGACAGCATATGTGTGTGAGACCAAACATGGAGAGACCTGGCCAGAATCTGAAGAGGGTCAGTCCCCAGACTAGTCTAGTAGAGGGTGCTACACAAGCAACTGGGGGAAAATGACCAACATCTGTCCAAACAACTTAAAGTCTAAGATACCCAGCAGGAAACAACTTGACATAATGCTCATAAAAGTGCAGTAGTGGCAACCAGCCATGGTGGGTAACCAACTGCTCTTTATTTGGCTAATAGATCCACTCAGTGGAATGGAACTCATTGCTGGAACTGGGAAATAAATCAAAACCAGGTACAAAAAATGAGCTCAGTCTCCAAGATCAAGATTCCACCAAATGTGGGCTAGAAGAGAGCCAACACATATAAAATTCCCTCCAAAACACATACAGTCATCCCTTCTATCTAGTACTAACTTCTCTCTCTGTTGGATAATTTGCTTATCTTTTTTCAGATGGACAACGAACCTGAAGGGAGGATCAGCTAACCACACCTCACCAGGGCCCCAGCTGAAACCATACAGTATTGCGGGGGAAGGGCAAGAATACAGCGTGCATGTCTATTACAACACCAGAAAAAGGCTGAAGGAGATAAGCACAGAGAACATCCAACTCCAACTAAGCCAGATATCCAGTGGCATAGAGGCTCCCAAAACCTAATCACTGAAGCCGAACAAAAATGACCCCGATGTGGCTCAGGGAAACTTGCGGAAGAGGGGGCAGAAAGATTGTTAGAGTCATAGTTGGGGCATTATGCACAGAGACTGTGGCCTACCCCCCAGAACTCTTGACTAACCTCACAATGCATGACCCACATTCCCCATTAACAAGGGTCCCTTTGAAAGAGGGAGGACAGGGAGGAGGACAATGGAACCAATACTATGAATGTAAAATCAAAATAATATAAATATAAATATATATTTAAAAAAAGAAGAAGAAGAAATCCTGCTGGAGCTGAGCTGAAAACCTCATCTGTGTAGACCAGCTGAAGAAAGCTGGAAAAAGCTATGCTGCCTGCAGTTCAATGGGAGAGAGAGAAATCACCAGTGGACATACTCAACAGTGGACGCTGCAAGCCTTAAAGTTGGCTAGCCAGGCCAAATGAGCCAATGGGTGCAATAGTAGCATATCTGTTATGGGGGAAATCAACCACTCTCTAATTGGACTGGAGGTCCAATCCATGGGAGGGAATACATCCCTGATACTGAAAACCTATGACAGGGGTAATCATGAGCCCTAAGGATGTAACATCTTCTGGTGTCTGGCTAAATGTATATGCTATGCTCACCAAACTGCCCAGTAAGCACTTCTCTTAATGTCCATACCCATATATTAATGCTACTCTCACTTTTGGTTAAAGAAGCTTCTCTTTTCAGATGACAGTGACCTTGGGATGAGTCAAAAGGCACCATAGTGCTGAGAAGTGACAGGAGTGCTCAGCACTGAAACATTTCTATCACACCTTCCAAGGCTCAGGGTCCATCACGGAAGAGGTGGCGGAAAGAATGTAACAGCCAAAGGAAGAGTAGGATTCCTTACAATGCAGTCTTCCAGACACAAAATGGCCTGGATATCCATGACCTCACAGTGCCTGACAATACCTACATAAGACCATCATAATAGGAGGAAAAGATAATGACATCAAAATAAAAGAAAGACTGAGAGGGGGAAGGGGTATGATGGAGAGTGGAGTTTCAAAGGGGAAAGTGGGGGGAGGGAGGGAAGTACCATGGGTTATTGTCTATAATTATGGAAGTTGTCAATAAAAAATTATTTTAAAAGGGGAGGCTTTGGGGCTGGAGAGATGGCTTAGCGGTTAAGGTGCCCGCCTGCTAAGCCTTAGAACCTGGTTCCAATCTCCAGGTCCCATGTTTAGCCAGATGCAAAGTGATGCAAGGGTGCAATGCTGCACTTGCCCACAAGGAGGCGCAAGCATCTGGATTTTGTTCACAGCAGCTTAGAGAATGCTAACGCGCCTATCTCTATCTGTCTTCCTCTCCCTCTCTCTGTCTGTCTCTCTCTGTGTCTCTCTCCAAAAATAAATAAAATTTAAAAAAAAATTTAAAAAGAGGAGGCTTTGGGGCTGGAGAGATGGTTTAGCGGCTAAGGCACCTGCCTGCTAAGCCTAAGAATGCTGGTTCCAATCTCCAGCGGTTCCAATCTCCAGGTCCCACGTTTAGCCAGATGCAAAGTGAGGCAAGGGCGCAATGCCGCACTTGCCCACAAAGGGGGCGCACGCATCTGGATTTCGTTCACAGCAGCTGACAGGCTGCTGGCGTGCCCATCTCTGTATTCTTCTCTCTCTGTCTATCTCTCTCTGTCTCTCTCTCCAAAAATAAATAAAAAATAATAATAATAATTTTTTAAAGAGGCGGGGGGAGGCTTTGAACAGAGACCTCCAGGAGAATGCAAGGTAAAGGAAGAGGGTGGGTATGATGCCAGGGATTGCCAACTGCCCACCAGCAGTGAGACCTGGGAGAGATGCTCCTCCACAGACTCAGGAAGAACCTACCCCACCAAGACCTTGACTGTGGACTGCCAGCCTGCAGCACCATGATACAGGGCACTCCTCCATGCAGTACCAGTCTGCAGCACCATGATACAGGGCACTCCTCCATGCAGTGCCAGCCTGCAGCGCCATGATACAGGGCACTCCTCCATGCAGTGCCAGGCTGCAGCGCCATGATACAGGGCAGTACGAGGCTCCCTTCATCCCACCTGCAGAGTGTGTCACAGGGCACTCCCCATCCTTCAGGACAAGTCCCCTCCAGCCTGTCGAGCCATGACACATGGCACTTACCCATGGAATGCAGGGCTCCCTCCAGCCTATGGTGAGGTATACTTACCTTCTCATTTTGAAGTTCAATTCACATTACAAATTCCTCAGTCTGCATCCTTGAGTGGGAACCCCCATTCAAGAGCAATAAAATAGCAAATGTGAGTCCCCAACCTATGTGTCTGCCTCCCCATTTTTCTCTCTGCTTCCACCTGGGGTCCAGCCTTTACCAGTACCAAGATGCCCCATGCAGCTTTCTCACACCTGCATCCCTGCACCTCTGTTATCCTTGGCACCTCCACCACCTGCCCGCTCCCAGGAACACTGACTAAAGAAAGCAGAGTAGGCCAGTGTCTGGCCTTATACTTGAAGAGCAGAGACTGGACATGAATTCTGCCACATCAGGTGGAAAATACCAGCAGGAGGAAGCTGAGCTCTGGCAAAGGGGAGCTGGGCTATGGCACCCTCAAACCCACCTCCAACAACACACCTGCTCCATCGAGTCTACACCTTCCAAATACCACCAGCTAGGGACCAAGCATTCAAAACACATGAGTTTATGGGAGACAACTGACCCGAACCATCAACATGATATGTCTTGTTGCTCAAATGGCAGCCCGTGAGCAATCTCAAGGTGCCTCAAACGTAGTACATGCAGGACCGATGCTGCTCAGTTCTCCAGAGAGTCAGCTGCTCACCTAGAGTCGCAGGTCAGGCAAGGACACTGTCTGTTCCCTCAACCTTCCTCTTCACACCCGCACATTACTGAGCAAGGTTTTGTTCATGTCCGGCTCCCTTATATCCATGGTTCCTCTTCTGAGCTGCATCACCAAGCTGGGCCAAGCCACATACATCACCCGTGATGGTGTGTATTGACTGTTGACAGCACCTAGACTCACCTACACAACTTGCCTCAGGGCTGGTCTGTGAGGGATTATTTTGATTAGGTTAAGGGAGGTGGGGAGACCAACCTTACGTGTATGCAGCACCTTTCCATGGCCTGGGGTCCTGGACTGTATAGAAAGGAGAGAGTGGCTGAGCACGAACATCCATCTCTCTGCTTCCTCACTGTGGCTGAATATGACCATCATCCCTTGCCTATCATGACAGACTGTGTGGTCTTGTGAGCATGTGTCCCCCATAGACACAGGAGTTCTACTAAAGCTTGTAACTTGGGTCTCCAGCCGCCTGGCTGGAGGAGGTGTCACTGGGGTGTGGCTCTGACTCACGCACAAAGGTGCAGAGAGGGTTGAGCACTTGTGACTCTGCCTGTTGCAGGTTTTCTTGCTGCTTTTTGGCGTTTGCTGACTGCTGGAGGTTTCTCTCTCGGCTTGGATTTATGAATGGAGCCGGCTGCTTCCACCATTGGTGGAACTTCCCCTGGATCTATAAGCTTGGAATAAATCCCTGTCCTCTCATACACTGTGTTTGGCTCGATCCTCACCCCAGCAACCTAGAACCTATCTGGAAGAGACTGTCACCTGGAACTGTAAGCTGAAATAAGCCTTTCCTTCTTCATCTATCTTGTCAGAGTGTCTTGCCCCAGTAACAGGAAATGTAACTAGGCTGCCATCTATCTTGTCAGCTGCTTGCTCTGGCACAAGTGGGGACAGATAAAGTGCCATCCCAACCATACGTGGGCTCCTCTCGCCTTCCCTAGAGTCACGCCCCTGTGCTTCCTGTTTCCTGCCTCCGTCACACTGGCCAGCTTTCAACTTTCTCCCAAGTGTGCCATGTTGTCACCTGTTGGTCACCTGTCAAAGACAGAGGAGCAGTAAGCAGTTTCCTTAACTTTCTCTACTAGGTCTTGACGTCTCTGCCAAGTTTACCCCAGGTTAGATCCCCAGGGCATGTCCTGCCTTGGAATGTGGTGCTTTCTGAAGAATATTGAAGCACATGACAATAATCAAAGTGACTCAGGCAGCTGAGGCAAGAGAATCACAAGTTCAAAGACAGTCTGGGAAACATGGAGAGACCCTGGTGTCCAAACAAATAAAAAGTAAAAGAGAGCTGGGAAGGTATCTCAGTCATAGATTCCTGACTAGTGTTGCAGTCAGGTTCGCATTGCTGGCAGAAATCACCCGACCAAGAGCAGCTTGTAGGAAAAAGCTTTATTTTTGGCTTACAGACTCGAGGGGAAGCTCCATGATGGCAGGGGAAAATGATGGCATGAGCAGAGGTTGGACATCACCTCCTCTCCTGCATCAGGTGGACAACAGGAACAGGAGAGTGTGCCAAACACTGGCAAGGGGCTATAATATCCATAAGCCCGCCCCCAACAATACACTGCCTCCAGGAAGCATTAATTCCCAAACCTCTATCAGCTGGGAACCCAGCATTCAGAACACCTAAGTTTACGGGGGACAGCTGAATCAAACCAGCATAACTACCTTGTGTGAGGTTTAATTTCACTGCCAATAATATATAAATGAAATAAAGTATTGCTTTCTGCTCATAATTGTATACTTGCCACCATAATTATTTTTTTGTAATTTATTTTTTATTTATGTTATTCTAGTTTTACATTCATAATGGTGACTCCATTATCCTCCTCCCTGTTTGATTACTTATTATGCCCCCACCCGCACAATACTATCAGTTCCATGAGATTAGCACACTTGCAAACTTTAAGCTGTGAGCTCAGTTCTTACCCATGCCAGACCCTCATTTACATGTAACAAAAGCGTAGACTTGGGCTGGAGAGATGGCTTATTGGTTAAGGCACTTGTCTGCAAAGCCTATGGATGTATGTTCAAATCCCCAAGTCCCACATAGCCAAACGCACAGTGACGCAAGCGTGCAATGTCACACATGTACACAATGGGCCCACATGTCTGGAGTTTGTTCATAGAAGCTGAAAGGCCCTGGTGCATCCATTCTCTCTCTCTCTCTCTCTGCCTCTCTCTCATAAAAATAATATAAAAAGTGCAGACTTCTGTGCTGTGACTTGGTCTACGAGATACTTAGCTACAAAGACATAGGAGACTAAATCCTCGCCTAAGACCACTTAAGAAGCTATAACAAAATGTCACAGGCTGAGTTGAGTATAACAACAGAAATGTATTCCTTACAGTTCCCAGGATGCCAATGGCACATGACTGCTGCTACACTGAGCCAAAAGGATGAGGTGACTTTCGCTTTTAAGTGTGTGCTCTTTCTGAGATTGATGCTGTTAAGCTGGTAAGCTCTTTTCATAGACAGAATCATCCAGAAGACAATAAAGGAATAAAGGTACAGCTAATTCCCTGGGGAGGTTGAAGCAATCATCCACGGCTGATCCCTCCATGGGCTACCAGGTGGCACTGCTGAGCTGGTCCCCAAACCAGCGCTACAGGCCACAGCCATGCTGACTGCTGCCAGGTGAGTTCACTAGAAGTGCTAAGACGTGGGTGAAAGGTGAGTCACCTTTCCACGCCTGCAGAGGTGGCTTGTAGGCAAGGAGACTTCCACTCACATAACTAAATTTATAAGCATTTGAAGGCAGCCAGGGAACCCTCTTAAGCTTCCATCAAATTGAAAGAAGAATGAAAATGGAACTGAAACAGCTGTGCCTGCTTCAAGCACCCTCCCAGGTTGATAGACGGATCGAACATCTGGGACCGCGCAGAGAAGGCATGTTACAGGTTCAAGCCAGATTACCTCGGGCTATCTTTAGGCCCTAGAGAGACATTTATTGCCCAGCTCTGTGTCTGACCGAATATCCTGGTGACTATCAGGTGAAACGTTTTGAATGCACTAACAAACCTTGCACCAATCCAGAGGCTAAGAATGTCGTCAGATAACCTCTGAAGCCTGCCTTGCTATAACCCTCGCGCCTGATGTCTCACCAATGTATTCAGAAAGTGCTGGGATCTATGACTTTCTTTGTTCCATCAGTATGAAAACATCATGACACTGTTACTGTGCTGGATATAGAATTTGGGGTAATCAGAAGCTGTGTTTCCCAGCCATGGACTCACATTCAGTTCCAGAATAAACTCTCTTATGCCCTTTTAGGTGAAAGCTTTTTTCTTTGCATTCCTTGCATTAACACATGTGGGATATTTCTTCTCAGCTCCCCAATCTTAGCATGGGTTGGTGTAAACAGAACTTCTACACAGATTCTAACCCTTGAGCTATTCCCTATGCCACATTTACTTCAACCAAGTTCCCCAGTGCTTTGTCCTCAGGATGTCCTGAAAGAATGAAATAGATGGACACAACTGGAGAGTCCACTATACCTAACCTACCAAGGACTGCTGAACTGAGCTTTCAGCAAACAGTATAAAGTCCCGGCCAACATGGTGACATCCACGCCTTGTCAGAGGAACAGAATCACGTAGCATTCCATGTTCTTCTGCCTCTCCTGACAGTCAGCTTCTTCATACACAGTGGCATTAACCACTATGTTCTTCTGTCCATGAATTTCATGACCATGAACTTGGGAGAAGCTCCATGGCTGGTTTGCATCTGAGGCCAACCAAATAGCCTCAGCTGAGAAAAAATGTAACCATCTTCAACCATCTTCAGACACTTCTCCATGTCTAGTAACAAGACATTAACCTCCATGTCCTCTACTGCATGTGATCTCCTACCCTCACCTCAATGTCCTCTACTGCATGTGATCTCCTACCCTCACCTCCATGTCCTCTACTGCATGTGATCTTCTCCTCTCACCTTGATGTCCTCTACTGTTTGTGATCTTGTACTCTCACCTCCATGTCCTCTACTGCATCTGATCTTCTCCTCTCACCTTGATGTCCTCTACTGTTTGTGATCTTGTACTCTCACCTCCATGTCCTCTACTCCATGTGATCTTCTACCCTCACCTCCATGTCTCTACTGCATGTGATCTCCTACCCTCACCTCCATGTCCTCTACTGCATGTGATCTTCTCCTCTCACCTCCATGTCCTCTACTGCATGTGATCTTCTACCCTCACCTCCATGTCCTCCATGTGATCTTCTGCATCACCTCCATGTCTCTCCTGATCTCCTACCCTCACCTCCATGTCCTCTACTGCATGTGATCTCCTACCCTCACCTCCATGTCCTCTACTGCATGTGATCTCCTACCCTCACCTCCACCTCCATGTCCTCTCTCCACTGCATGTGATCTTCTCCTCTCACTTCCATGTCCTCTACTGTTTGTGATCTTCTCCTCTCACCTCCATGTCCTCTACTGCATGTGATCTTCTCCTCTCACCTCCATGTCCCCTACCGCATGTGATCTTCTACCCTCACCTCCATGTCCTCTACTGCATGTGATCTTCTACCCTCACCTCCATGTCCTCTACTGCATGTGATCTTCTACATTCACCTCCATGGCCTCTACTGCATGTGATCTTCCACTCTCACCTCCATGTCCTCTACTGCATCTGATCTTCTCTCACCTTGATGTCCTCTACTGTTTGTGATCTTGTACTCTTACCTCCATGTCATCTACTGCATGTGATCTTCCACTCTCACCTCTTCCACTCTCACCTCCATGTCCTCTACTGCATGTGATCTTCTCCTCTCACCTCCATGTCCTCTACTGCATGTGATCTTCTACCCTCACCTCCATGTCCTCTACTGCATGTGATCTTCTACCCTCACCTCCATGTCATCTACTGCATGTGATCTTCCACTCTCACCTCCATGTCCTCTACCGCATGTGATCTTCTACCCTCACCTCCATGTCTCTACTGCATGTGATCTTCCACTCTCACCTCCATGTCTCTACTGCATGTGATCTTCTACCCTCACCTCCATGTCCTCTACTGCATGTGATCTTCTACCCTCACCTCCATGTCTCTACTGCATGTGATCTTCTACCCTCACCTCCATGTCTCTACTGCATGTGATCTTCTACCCTCACCTCCATGTCCTCTACTGCATGTGATCTTCTCCTCTCACCTCTGTGTCCTCTACCGCATGTGATCTTCTACCCTCACCTCCATGTCCTCTACTGCATGTGATCTCCTACCCTCACCTCCATGTCCTCTACTGCATGTGATCTTCTCCTCTCACCTCCATGTCCTCTACTGCATGTGATCTTCTCCTCTCACTTCCATGTCCTCTACTGTTTGTGATCTTCTCCTCTCACCTCCATGTCCTCTACTGCATGTGATCTTCTCCTCTCACCTCCATGTCCCCTACCGCATGTGATCTTCTACCCTCACCTCCATGTCCTCTACTGCATGTGATCTTCTACCCTCACCTCCATGTCCTCTACTGCATGTGATCTTCTACATTCACCTCCATGGCCTCTACTGCATGTGATCTTCCACTCTCACCTCCATGTCCTCTACTGCATCTGATCTTCTCCTCTCACCTTGATGTCCTCTACTGTTTGTGATCTTGTACTCTTACCTCCATGTCATCTACTGCATGTGATCTTCCACTCTCACCTCTTCCACTCTCACCTCCATGTCCTCTACTGCATGTGATCTTCTCCTCTCACCTCCATGTCCTCTACTGCATGTGATCTTCTACCCTCACCTCCATGTCCTCTACTGCATGTGATCTTCTACCCTCACCTCCATGTCATCTACTGCATGTGATCTTCCACTCTCACCTCCATGTCCTCTACCGCATGTGATCTTCTACCCTCACCTCCATGTCTCTACTGCATGTGATCTTCCACTCTCACCTCCATGTCTCTACTGCATGTGATCTTCTACCCTCACCTCCATGTCCTCTACTGCATGTGATCTTCTACCCTCACCTCCATGTCTCTACTGCATGTGATCTTCTACCCTCACCTCCATGTCTCTACTGCATGTGATCTTCTACCCTCACCTCCATGTCCTCTACTGCATGTGATCTTCTCCTCTCACCTCTGTGTCCTCTACCGCATGTGATCTTCTACCCTCACCTCCATGTCTCTACTGCATGTGATCTTCTCCTCTCACCTCCATGTCCTCTACTGCATGTGATCTTCTCCTCTCACCTCCATGTCCTCTACCGCATGTGATCTTCTCCTCTCACCTCCATGTCCTCTACTGCATGTGATCTCCTCTCACCTCCATGTCCTCTACCGCATGTGATCTTCTCCTCTCACCTCCATGTCCTCTACTGCATGTGATCTTCTCCTCTCACCTCCATGTCCTCTACCGCATGTGATCTTCTCCTCTCACCTCCATGTCCTCTACTGCATGTGATCTTCTCCTCTCACCTCCATGTCCTCTACTGCATGTGATCTCCTCTCACCTCCATGTCCTCTACCGCATGTGATCTTCTACCCTCACCTCCATGTCCTCTACCGCATGTGATCTTCTACCCTCACCTCCATGTCTCTACTGCATGTGATCTTCCACTCTCACCTCCATGTCCTCTACCGCATGTGATCTTCTACCCTCACCTCCATGTCCTCTACTGCATGTGATCTTCTACCCTCACCTCCATGTCCTCTACTGCATGTGATCTTCTACCCTCACCTCCATGTCATCTACTGCATGTGATCTTCCACTCTCACCTCCATGTCCTCTACCGCATGTGATCTTCTACCCTCACCTCCATGTCTCTACTGCATGTGATCTTCCATCTCACCTCCATGTCTCTACTGCATGTGATCTTCACCCTCACCTCCATGTCTCTCCTGCATGTGATCTTCTCCTCTCACCTCCATGTCCTCTCCATGTGATCTTCTCCTCTCACCTCCATGTCCTCTACTGCATGTGATCTTCTCCTCTCACCTCCATGTCCTCTACTCAGCATGTGATCTCCTCTCACCTCCATGTCTTCCCTCCCCGCATGTGATCTTCTACCCTCACCTCCATGTCCTCCCCGCATGTGATCTTCTACCCTCACCTCCATGTCTCTACTGCATGTGATCTTCCATCACTCACCTCCATGTCCTCCTCCCCATGTGATCTTCTACCCTCACCTCATGTCCTCCATGCATGTGATCTTCTACCCTCACCTCCATGTCCTCTACTGCACCTCCATCTTCTACCCTCACCTCCATGTCATCTACTGCATGTGATCTTCCACTCTCACCTCCATGTCCCCTCCCATGTGATCTTCTACCCTCACCTCCATGTCTCACCTCCATGTGATCTTCCCTCTCACCTCCATGTCTCTACTGCATGTGATCTTCTACCCTCACCTCCATGTCCTCTACTGCATGTGATCTTCTACCCTCACCTCCATGTCTCCCCTCCCTGCATGTGATCTTCTACCCTCACCTCCATGTCTTCCCTGCATGTGATCTTCTACCCTCACCTCCATGTCCTCACCTCCATGTGATCTTCTCCTCTCACCTCTGTGTCCTCTCCCCGTCATGTGATCTTCTACCCTCACCTCCATGTCTCTACTGCATGTGATCTTCTCCTCTCACCTCCATGTCCTCTACTGCATGTGATCTTCTCCTCTCACCTCCATGTCCTCTACCGCATGTGATCTTCTCCTCTCACCTCCATGTCCTCTACTGCATGTGATCTCCTCTCACCTCCATGTCCTCTACCTCCATGTGATCTTCTCCTCTCACCTCCATGTCCTCTACTGCATGTGATCTTCTCCTCTCACCTCCATGTCCTCTCAGCATATGATCTTCTCCTCTCACCTCCATGTCCTCCCCTGCATGTGATCTTCTCCTCTCACCTCCATGTCCTCTACTGCATGTGATCTCCTCTCACCTCCATGTCCTCTACCGCATGTGATCTTCTACCCTCACCTCCATGTCCTCTCCCCGCATGTGATCTTGGGTCACCCTCACCTCCATGTCTCCCTCCTGCATGTGATCTTCCACTCTCACCTCCATGTCCTCTCCCCGTCATGTGATCTTGGGTCACCCTCACCTCCATGTCCTCCCTGCATGTGATCTTCTCACCCTCACCTCCATGTCCTCTACTGCATGTGATCTTCACCCTCACCTCCATGTCATCTACTGCATGTGATCACCCTCTCTCACCTCCATGTCCTCTACCGCATGTGATCTTCTACCCTCACCTCCATGTCTCTACTGCATGTGATCTTCCCTCTCACCTCCATGTCTCTCCCTGCATGTGATCTTGGGTCACCCTCACCTCCATGTCCTCTACTGCATGTGATCTTGGGTCACCCTCACCTCCATGTCTTCCCTGCATGTGATCTTCTACCCTCACCTCCATGTCTCTACTCCATGTGATCTTCTACCCTCACCTCCATGTCCTCTACTGCATGTGATCTTCCCTCTCACCTCTGTGTCCCACTCAGCATGTGATCTTCTACCCTCACCTCCATGTCTCTCCCTGCATGTGATCTTCTCCTCTCACCTCCATGTCCTCTACTGCATGTGATCTTCTCCTCTCACCTCCATGTCCTCTCCATGTGATCTTCTCCTCTCACCTCCATGTCCTCTACTGCATGTGATCTCCTCTCACCTCCATGTCCTCTCACCTCCATGTGATCTTCTCCTCTCACCTCCATGTCCTCTACTGCATGTGATCTCCTCTCACCTCCATGTCCTCTACCGCATGTGATCTTCTCCTCTCACCTCCATGTCCTCTACTGCATGTGATCTTCTCCTCTCACCTCCATGTCCTCTACTGCATGTGATCTCCTCTCACCTCCATGTCCTCTACCGCATGTGATCTTCTACCCTCACCTCCATGTCCTCTCCCCGCATGTGATCTTCACCCTCACCTCCATGTCTCTACTGCATGTGATCTTCCACTCTCACCTCCATGTCCTCTACCGCATGTGATCTTCTACCCTCACCTCCATGTCCTCTACTGCATGTGATCTTCTACCCTCACCTCCATGTCTCTACTGCATGTGATCTTCCACTCTCACCTCCATGTCTCTACTGCATGTGATCTTCTACCCTCACCTCCATGTCCTCTACTGCATGTGATCTTCTACCCTCACCTCCATGTCTCTACTGCATGTGATCTTCTACCCTCACCTCCATGTCTCTACTGCATGTGATCTTCTACCCTCACCTCCATGTCCTCTACTGCATGTGATCTTCTCCTCTCACCTCTGTGTCCTCTACCGCATGTGATCTTCTCCTCTCACCTCCATGTCCTCTACCGCATGTGATCTTCTCCTCTCACCTCCATGTCCTCTACTGCATGTGATCTCCTCTCACCTCCATGTCCTCTACCGCATGTGATCTTCTCCTCTCACCTCCATGTCCTCTACTGCATGTGATCTTCTCCTCTCACCTCCATGTCCTCTACTGCATGTGATCTCCTCTCACCTCCATGTCCTCTACCGCATGTGATCTTCTACCCTCACCTCCATGTCTCTAATGCATGTGATCTTCTACCCTTACCTCCATGTCCTCTACTGCATGTGATCTTCTACCCACACCTTCATGTCTCTACTGCATGTGATCTTCTACCCTCACCTCCATGTCTCTACTGCATGTGATCTTCTACCCTCACCTCCATGTCTCTACTGCATGTGATCTTCTACCCTCACCTCCATGTCTCTACTGCATGTGATCTTCTACTCTCACCTGCATGTCCTCTACTGCATGTGATCTTCTCCTCTCACCTCCATGTCCTCTACTTCATGTGATCTTCTACTCTCACCTGCATGTCCTCTACAAGATATGATCCTCTTTATCATCTGAAAGTGCCCTAAGTATAAGGCAGGGACAAAGCTTTCTCAATCTTTTTATCTGAATCCCGTGACATCACTTTTGTACACTTCCATGGGAGGAGACAAAACATCCTACTCGGAGGTGAGAGACACTGTCCTGTCCTCTCCATTGCCATTGTTAAAGCTATCCATGGCATGTTAGCAGTTTCTCAGGGAGCTAGCTCCTCTCTAACACGATGGTGCCTGGTTCTCCTGATTTAGCCTGCTTTGTTCAGGATGTGTCTACTTCAAAGTGACCATGGGGAGGGTCTCTCCATCAATAATGTCCCATTATCTCAGAACAGAAGGCTTTTCCTGGACTCCTACCACAATGATTCTCCAAGATTGGAAAGAGCTGAAAGGTAAATCTGATTTTACTCTTTCCCTAGTTCTTTCTCCTTTGTGTCATATTGGAACAGAAACATATTTTGCCCAAGCACCAGATCCTCCATTCTTGTCTCCTTAGCTCTAGGGTAAACATCTGAGCAATTGGCAGTGCCAAGCCATTGATAGATGGTTATTATCTTGGAGCTCAGCCTCAAGCCTTTGTAGCTAAATCAGTGCTTTAGTGTGCCAAGGTGACCTGCTACTGGCCTGTCTCCTAGGAGATAGCAAGTCTCCCCATCCCCTATTGTAGTCTTCTCCATTTGTTTCTGTAGCATAAGACCTGACAGGCATTGGGACTCAGAAATTGTTTTTCTATGTGAAGGCACAGGCTTAACCAGAGTGGCAAGCCAGAGGAAAGCTGAAGACTCCATTAGCTAAGGGACTGTGGCTTCAGGAAGGCCATCACCCTGGAACTTCCTATAAGCTGTCCTTAGGTTGCCAGGGCTCCCAGGGAATCCAAGCTCCTATCTTCTTCTCACTCAAATTTGGGACCAGAGCAGCAGCATCTTCAGGTCCTTTGTCATCCTTCCTACCTCCAGGGTCTTATCCAGGTCTCCTGGCTTTCAGCCAGGGAAGATGGTAGGAAATAAAGAAGCCTCCAGATGTGTGAGGAAATTGGGATTCTTAGCTTACAAAAGATTCATGGAAAGGAAGACAGCATCAGACATATAACCATCAACCAGCTGTGCCTCTATGTAGAAGAAAGTGCCACCTTCTCCCTGAGGGGAGGTAGGAGATAAGACAGTTGTGTGATTGTCTTCCAAGTAAAACAACTATGTTCACCTGTATCAGAAGCAGCTGCAACTTATCATGAGACTCCCAAGACAGTGTCTGTTGATGATCCCCATAGAAAGAGGAGTATGGGGAGGATCTCCTGTCCCATGCCTGCTGTGTGTCAGCTCACCAGCAATATGCCAGCTCACCCGAAATCATGCACAGGCTGTCTTGGCGTCTGGAGAGACAAGTATATCTAGCTGAAGCTAGTGGGAGGATGTTGGCCATACTGGGGTGAGACCTACCACGGCTACAGTTGTTTGGGGTTCTCCATGCTCCTGTAAGTGCCTCTTCCACATCCTTCACAAGGAAGTTCACTGAACTCATGGGATTGCCAGGGTGAGCTTAGGTGGCATCACCCTCAGTCTGTGTAGGGGAAGCAAGGGCTTGCTGGTGTCTCCCAGGAAAGAGTCCATGCTACATTTGGACATAACAGAACCAGAGATGAGTTTTGGAGGAGTGATTGCATGGCTCTTGCTGTGGATGGCAGGGTATAAGACTAAGGCTTCATGGTCTAGGAAGGGGCACATCCTCAGGGTGAACCTGATATCCCTCCCCACATGGGGTGCACATTGTTATCAAGACAGCAGTTACCTGGGCCCTGCTGTGGGTTCTGGAACATGTTGCTAAGGTTTGGCTATCTGGAGGTGACATGTCCATGGGCAATCCAGGGGCAGTCTTACTGTAACTGGAATGGTATGGCATGCCTGCTTGATGAGTGGGGTCCACCATGTGGGTACTGGGACATCCTGAGAATGGCTGAAGGCCTAGAGCAAATGAGAAAAGAACTTCCCATGAGGAGAACACAAGGGACAAGAGCTTCCAGGCAGGCTACCTGGCTGCTGCTATGCATAATAAGATATGCACCTAAGGCGCAGGTGGATGCTTGAGCGAATTTACAATGGGAAAGGAATGTGGGGCAAACACCCTCCATGTCAGCTTCTATTTGGGGAGATGAATTGGATTTACAAAAAAAAAAAAAAAAGAGAGAGGACTGAGGAGATGGCTTAGCAGTTAATGCACTTGTCAAGGAAGTCTAGGGACCCATTTTTGACTCTCCATATCCCACGTAAGCCAGACGCACAAAGGTGAGGCAAGTGCAAGTTTACACATGGCCACTAGGAGGCACAAGCATCTGGAGTTCAATTGCAGTGGCTGAGGCCCTGGTGCACCAGTTCTCTCTCTCCCTAAAAAACTAAAACAATTTTTAAAAATAATAATAATAAGACAGAGATGTTGATTTCCCATTTCTTAGGGCTAGGGGGCCAAAAGGGAAAGAGAACACAAGTCAAACCAGTGTTCAAAAGCCCCTCTGGGGATTCAAAAACCTGGAATCCATGGGAAGAATCCTACAGTGAGGAGAAGAGCAAGTAGAAAAGATAGAAGATGTCCCTGTCATGTCTGACCTCTCATACAGACACTGAGGTGCCATGGCTCAGCACACTGCAGATATCCATCTTGACTTATTTATTTATTTGGAGAGAGGCAGAAGACGGAGTAAGTATAGATGTGCCACGGCCTCCAACCACTGCAAACAAACTCTAGACACATGCTCCACTTTAAGATCTTAATAATGGGGCTGGACAGATGGCTTAGCAGTTAAGGCACGTGCCTGCAAAGCCAAAAGACCCAGGTTTGATTCCCCAAGACCCATGTAAGCCAGATGTACAAGGTGGCACATGCAACTGGAGTTCATTTGTACTGGCTGTGTGTCCTGGTGCAACCATTCCTTCTCTCTGTCCCTCTCTCTCTCTCTCCTTGTTTTCCTCTCTCACTCTCTCTCTCTCTCTTCCTCTCTCTCTCATAAATAAATAAATAAAATATTTTTTATTGACAACTTCTATACTTACGGACACAAAAACATGATATTTCCCTCCCCTCCCCCATTCCCCTTCAGAACTCTATTCTCCATCATATCCCCTCCCTCTCTCCATTAGTTTCTCTTTTAATTGGATGTCATCATCTTTTTCTTCTATTATGAGGGTCTTGCGAAGTTGTTGCTAGGCACTGCAAGGTCATGGATATCAAGGCCAATTTCTGTCTGGACAGTTGCATTGTAAGGAGTCGTACCCTTCCTTTGGCTCTTACATTCTTTCCACCCCCTCTTCCGCAATGGACCCTGAGCCTTGGAGGGTGTGACAGAGATGTTTCAGTGCTGGACACTCCCCCATCCCTTCTTCTCAGCACTATGTTGCCTTTTGGGTCATCCCAGTGATCATCACCATCTGAAAAGAGATGCTTCTCCAACCAGAAGTGAGAGTAGCGTTAATATGTGAACATGAACATTAAGCATAGTGCTTTCAGGGCAGCTTGGTGGGAATAATATATAGATTTAGCCAGACAAGAACAGGCTTTATACCCCTAAGGCTCATGACCTCACCTGCCATAGACTTTTGCTTAGTTTTTTCAGTACCAGGCATGTATTCCCTCCTAATAGAGAGGGCCTTCAGTCCAATTAGGGAGCAGTTGGTTTCCCCAAGAGCAGACATGCCACTATTGCACCTGTTTGGTCATTGGGAATGTCTGGCCAAATTTGAATTTTCCAGTGTCCACTGCTGATGACTTCTGTCTCCTATATGGCTGCATGCAGTGCAGCTTTTTCCAGCTTTCAGTTGGCTGATCTACAGGGAGAAGGTTTTCTGCTCAGCACCAGCTTGCTTTCTCAGTGGCCTTGCCTCTCAGGCAAGAGATGTCTTCAGCAATAGGGTCTTACCATCTGTTTCTCAAGGGAAACCAAGGGATTTGGGAATAGCCTTTAATGTTTTGGAGGCCACAGGGACCGCCTTGGCCAACAACTCACTGGAAGGTATCCCATCCCAGGAACTGAAAAATTTCTAGAAACATTTTATAGCTTCTGGATGTGCCATTATTCAAAAAAGTAGTTTTACATAAGTCTTATTCAGACTACCTTGAATTCTGATTGACCCTCCCCTGCCCTGCTTTTATGGATTCTCTTCCCATGGCCTCACTTAGGCCTTTCTCCTCCCTGTAATCTGTTCTTCTACTTACCATCCACTTAAGTCTTTCCCTCTCCTCCCTCCCTTATAGCCTTTTACCAGCTTACTGGCTTCTGCTACAGATTTTTGGTTCCAGTTCACACACAAGTCTATACATTTGTAGCTAGGATCCACATATGAGAGAGAACATGTGACGTTTGGCTTTCTGAACCTAGGTTACCTCACTTAGTATAATCCTTTCTAGGTCTATCCATTTCCCTGCAAATTTCATAATTCAATTTTTCTTTACTGCTGAATTACACTCCATTGTGTAAATGTACCACACCTTTATTATCCATTCATCTGTGGAGGGACATTAGGCTGGCTCCATTTCCTAGGTATTGTGAATAGAGCAGCAACAGACATGGTTGTGCAAGTATCTCTAAGGTAGTAAGAAGAGTCCTCTGGATATATGCCTAGGAGTGCTATAGCTGGATCATATGGTAAATCTATTTTTAGCTGTCTCAAGAAACTCCACAGTAATTTCCACAATGTCTGGACCAGATTACATTCCCACCAACAGTGTAGAAGTGTTCCTCTTTCCTGCATCCATGCCAACACTTATTGTCATTTGTTTTCTTGATGGTAGCCATTCTGACAGGAGTGAAATGGAATCTCAAAGTGGTTTTAATTTGCATTTCCCTGATGGCTTAAGGATGTGGAACACTTTTTTAGATGTTTATATGCCATCTGTATTTCTTCTTCTGAGAACTCTCTATTTAGTTCCATAGCCCATTTTTTTAACTGGGTTGTTTGATTTCTTATTGTTCTGTTTTTTGAGTTCTTTGTATATTCTGGATATTAATCCTCTGTCAGATATATAGCTGGCAAATATTTTCTCCTATTCTGTATGTTGTCTCTTTGCTGTATTCACAGTGTCCTTTGCTGTACAAAAGCTTTGTAATTTCATGAGGTCCCAGTGGTTGATTAGTGGTTTTATTCCCTGAGCAATTGGGGTTATATTCAGAAAGTCATTGCCTATGCCAATATGTTGAAGGGTTTCCCCTACCTTTTCCTATAGCAGTTTCAGAGTTTCAGGTCTGATATTAAGGTTCCTGATCCATTTGGACTTGACTCTTGTGCATGGAGAGAGACAAGGATCTATTTTTTTCCTTTTTGCATAGAGATATCCAGTTTTCCCAGCACCACTTGTTGAAGAGGCTATCTTTTCCCCAATGAATATTTTTGGCATTTTTGACAAAAATAAGGTGGCTGTAGCTGCCTGGATTAATATTTGGGTCTTTTATTCTGTTCCATTGATCGACCTGTCTGTCCTTGTGCCAGTACCATGCTGTTTTTGTTACCTTGCCTTTGTAATATAACTTTAAATTGGGTATGGTAAAACCACCAGCCTGATTTTTGTTGCACAGAATTGTTTTGGCTATTCGAGGCTTTTTGTGTTTCCAGATGAATTTTAGAATTTTTTTTCTATTTCTGTGAAGAATGCTATTGGGATTTTAATCGGGATTGCATTAAATGTGTGGATTGCTTTTGGTAAGATTGATATTTTCACAATATTGATTCTTCCAATCCAAGAACATGGGATGTCTTTCCATTTCCTTGTGTCTTCTGCAATTTCTCACTTGAGTTTTTTAAAGTTCTCATTGTAGAGAACCTTCACTTCCTTGGTTAAGTTTATTCCAAAGGTTTTTTTTTTTTTTTTTTTGAGGCAATTGTGAATGAGAGGGATTCCCTGATTTCATCCTCTGCATGTTTGTTGTTAGTGTATAGAAAAGCTACTGATTTCTGTGTGTTTATTTTCTATCCTGCTACATTGCTAAAAGTGTTTATCAGCTCTAACAGTTTCCTGGTAGAGTGCTTAGGGTCTGCTATGTATAGAATCATATCATCTACAAATAATGATAATTTGATCTCTTCCCTTCCAATTTGTATCCCTTTTATGAGTGTCTCTTGCCTTATTGCTGTGGCTAAGACTTCCAGTACTATATTAAATAGTAGTGGGGAAAGTGGACACCTGTTGTCTTGTTCCTGAATTTAGAGGAAAAGCTTCAAGTTTTTCCCCATTTAGTATTATGTTGGCTGTAGGTTTGTCAGAAATAGCTTTTATTATGTTGAGATATGTTCCTTCTATTCCAAGTTTCTGTAATACTTTTACCATGAAGGGATGTTGGATTTCGTCAAAATGCTTTTTCTGCCTCTATTGAGATGACCATGTGATTTTTGTCCTTCAGACCATTTATATGGTGCATTACATTTATGGATTTGCGTATGTTGAACCATCCCTGAATCTCTGGGATAAAGCCTACTTGGTTGATGTGAATAATCTTTCTGATATATTCTTGTATTCTGTTTGCCAATATTTTATTGAGAATTTTTGCATCTATGTTCATGAGGGAGATTGGTCTGTAATTTTCTTTTTTTGTTCTGTCTTTGTCTGGTTTTGGTATCAGGGTGATGCTGGCTTCAGAGAAGGATTTCATTAGAATTCCTTACTTTTCTATTTTATGGAAAAGTTTGAGAAGCATTGGTGTTAGTTCTTCCAGGAATGTCTGGTAAAATTCATCAGTGAATCCCCCTGGACCTCGACTTTTTTTAGTTGGGAAACGTTTTATAACTGCTTGGATCTCTGTGGTTGTTATAGGTCTACTTAAATGGTTTATCTCATTTTGATTTAAATTTGGTAGGTCATATGAATCAAGGAAATCATCCATTTCTTTCAGGTTTTCAAACGTAGAGGCATATATATTCTTAAAGTATGTCCGTATGATTTTCTGAATTTCTTTGGTATCTGTTGTGATGTTGCCTTTGTCATCTCTAATTTTATTAATTTTTATATCTTCCTTCTTTCTTTTGATCAGATTTGCTTAGGGTTTATCAGTGTTGTTTATCTTTTCAAAGAACCAACTCTTTGTTTCAATGATTCTTTTGATTGTTTTTTTTTTTTTTTTTTTGGTTTCCATTTCATTAATTTCTGCCCTAACCTTTATTATTTCTTCCCATCTACTGATTTTTGGTTTGCCTTGTTCTTCTCTTTCCAAGGCCTTAAAGTGAAGCATTAAATTGTTTAGTTGTGAACTCTCTAATTTCTTAATATAGGCACTTAGAGCTATAAATTTGCCTCTTAGGACTGCCTTCATTGTGTCCCAAAAGTTTTGGTATGTTGTATGCTCATCATCATTTGATTCTATGAATTTCTTGATTTCCTTTTTAATTTCTTCAATGACCCATACATCGTTCAATAGTGTACTGTTTAGTCTCCATGAATTTCTGAATGCTCGGTAGTTTTTCTTGTTGCTGATTTGCAGTTTAATCCCATGTGGTCAGATAGCATATACCGGATTATTCCAATTTTCCTGTATTTCTTAAGATTTGATTTGTGTCCTAAAATATGGTCTATTTTAGAGAATGTTCCATGTGCTGCCAAGAAAAATGTATGTTCTGCAGCATTTGGATGGACTGTTCTGTATATATCTGTTATGTCCATTTGTTACTGACATCATTTAATCCAGATGTCTCTCTGTTTATGTTTTGCCAGGATGACCTGTCAAGTGATGAGAGTGGGGTATTGAAGTCACTCACTACAATTGTGTTTGGTGTTATCTCTGACCTTAAGTCTAATAGTATTTGTTTGATGAAATTGGGAGCCCCCATGTTAGGTGCATATACATTCAGGGTTGTAATGTCCTCCTGTTGGAGTGTTCTTTTAATCAGTATAAAGTGACATTGTTTATCTTTCATCAGTAATGTTGGTTTGAAGTCTATCCTGTCAGATACTAGGATAGCAACCCCTGCTTGTTTCCTAAGCCCATTTGCTTGAAATACCACTTTCCATCCTTTCACACTGAGAAAGTTTCTATTTTTATTGAGAGATGAGTTTCCTGGAGCAACAGATGGCAGGATCCTGCCTTTTAGTCCAGTCTTCAAGCCTGTGTCTTTTGGTTGGGGCATTGAGGCCATTGATATTAAGAGTTATTATTGAAAGATATATGTGATGGTTAAGTTTATGTCAACTTGATTTGTTTAGGAATCCACAGACATTCCTCATAAGTGTGTCTCTGAGGCTGCCTCTAGGAAGAATTAATTAAAGGAAGAATCCTTCCCCCAGGGGTAAGCCCTTCCCCCAGAGTGGGCGGCCCCTCTTGGAGGAGGGGGCTGGTTGATAAAAAAGAAGCTCTGGGAAGAAAGGCTCCCTCTCCCACCTGGCTGCTGGTGCTGTTCGCTGCTTGCTACTGGGTGCTTGCTGCTTGGTGTTTTCCACTTGGTACTTGCTGCTTGGTGTTGCTGCTTTCCAATGTGGACTGAAGACCAGGGTGGACTGAAGAGCAGCATCTCTCCAGGAAGCCTCCAGGCCTTCAGTGCCGGATTGGGACTGCTGAGGCCTCCAGCCTCGGGGACTGAGCAGCTACCAGGTTTCTTGACTCTTGGACCTGCAACCTGCTATTGCTGGACTGTGTAAGCTAATCCAATAAATTCCCTTTTAATACAATTCATTCTATCCATTCTGTTCCTCTAGAGAACCCTGACTAATACAATATATATTTATTCTCGCCATTTTTCTTGTTTTGTAGTGCTTCCTGTTTCCCTTTACTCACTTGTTTTAACTGTTATTTGACTACGGTTCATTTTTTCCTATTTCCTGCTGTGTGTGTTTTGCTTTCTCTTCAGCATGAATGATTCCTTCAAGTATTTTCTTGGTTTAGTTGCCACAAATTTCTTTAGCCTGATTTTGTTGTGGAATATCCTTATTTCTCCATCAATTTGGATAGATAGCTTTGCAGGATAAAGTAATATTGGTTGACAGTTTTTATCTTTTAGAACTTGGAATACATCATTCTAATCCCTTCTGGCTTTTAAAGTTTGTGTTGAGTAATCTGCTGTGATCCTGATGGGTTTCCCTTTGAAGGTCACTTGCTTTTTCTCTCTAACTGCTTTCAATATATTTTCTTTGGTTTGCGTGTTTAGTAGTTTAATTATAACATGGCAAGGAGAGGATCTTTCTAGGTTTTGTCTGTTTGGTGTTCTAAAAGCTTCTTGTACCTGCATTGGCATTTCTTTCCCAATTTGGGGAAAATTTTCTTCTATGATTTTGTGGAAAACACCTACGAAGCCTCTGGATTGAAATTCTTCCCCTTCTGCTATACCCTAAATTCTTATGTTTGATCTTCTCATAGTGTCCCAGATGTCTTAGAATTCCCATTCATATCTTTCTATTAGTTTGTCTTTCTCTTTGTTGGACTGTATTAGGTCTGCCACCTGGTCTTCTAGTTTAGATACTCTGTTCTCTCCTTCATCCATTCTACTGGTGAGACTTTCCACAGAGTTTTTTATTTCACTGACTGTGTTCTTCAGAGCTAGGATTTCAGCATGATTTTTCTTCAGTATTTCTATTTGCTTACTCATGTCCTGTAATGACCTTTTTATTTCATTAAGCTGGTTTCCTGTGTTCTCTTTTAGGAGTTTGTTTTCTTCTTTAATTCCTTTGTTTTCTTCTCTGATTCCTTTCATTTCTTCTTTCATTTCTTTGAGTATAGATTACATCATTCTTTTTAAATCTTTGTCAGGAATTTCATCTAAAACAGTCTCATTGGTGAACATTTCTGATGGATTTGTAATTTTTGGTGGGATTGCATTGTCTTGATTCTTTGTGTTTCTTGTATTATAATGTAGTGACTTGCATCATGGATTGATTTGATGCTTAGGCTTTCTATTTATCTTCAGTGTACTTAGATGTGGTGATCCACCTTTATATACTTTCAGGATATGAGTTTAAGGTGCCAAGTGTACCCAAATCCAACCTCAGAAGTAATCCTAGGTGTTGAGTTTTCTTATTAAGCAAGTATTGTAGTGGACTGGGTGGAACAATTTACTGGCAAATTCTACACTCCAACTGAGCAAACTACACATTCAATTAAAACCAGCACAGAGTATACAAGGGTGGGGATTAAAACAACCAGTCTTGTAAGGCCAAAAATCCTTAAGGGTGTGTGTTGCTCTACACCCTTAATCCTGTCAGCTAGGAGGTAGAGGATTTTGTTCTGAATTGGGTTCCAGGTCAGCATGGATTTGGATCAGACCCTGCCCCCAATAATGACAAAAGCAAAAGATAAAGGCCCTCTAAATCTAAAAGTATTAAAGGAAGCAATATTCAACCCCCCAGGTACAGCTTATTTGAAAATGGTAAAGCCAACCACAAATATGTAACCCATCACCTGCCCTGACATGGAAAGAGAGATTAGCACTGCCAATGTAGGCCTATGTACCTTTTTTTATCAGCTGGCCTTATTACCTTTTGGTGTGGCTTCTAATCTTAGCAATGCTGTTTGCCCACCTCATTCCCTGAGCTGTGGAGCTTGAGCTTGGCTCAGCTGTGCTGGATGCGCTGCTGGTGTTGTGCTGTGGAGCTTGAGCTCAGCTCAGCTCAGCTCAGCTGTGCTGGATGCACTGCCACTGGGAGCTGAATGCTGGCAGTTCATGTTCTGATGGTTGAGGGATGGGAGAGTTCAGGTAGCCTGTAGTTGCTCACACTGGTACCCTGTATCTCTTTCAGTAGCTCAGCAGACTTTTCTTTAGATTTCTGGGCTCTGCAAGGAGGCTGATGAGGTTGGAAAGTCCCCTTGTTTGGTCTTTATTGGTGCTGCTAGACAGGCCTGGTGGGTGGTGTCGTAGAGGATGGGGCCATGGCAGACCAGGCTGCCAAGGATTGGGCCGCAAGCCCCACAGTGGTATTTTGGCTGTCTCCTGCTTCACCATTTCAAAAACTGTTCTGCACTTTTCAGAAGAAGAGTGTATTTTGCTATAGTTTTGCTTAAATCCCTCCCTGATCTGGATTGGCATGGCTCCTATGCCACCATCTTACCCAGAAGTCTAAATAAAATATTTTTTAAAAGATCTTAATAATGGTCTGGTGTGGGAGACTGAGGTAATCGGGGTAGGGTTGTCACCTGGACTGCTTGAATTGGGAAAGCCTTTTAAACATGCCTTGGAAAGAGTTCTTGACAGTGCCCAGCCCAAGCCCCTCACCAAGTCACTGAGTGAGTGTCATTCTCAGGGTGGGACACTTGCAATTCCACCAGCCCCTCTGAATCTTCATGTAACACTAAATCACCGTCCACATGGAGTGTTTAAGAGTTCTGGGAGGGATATGGATAATCTTTACAAATAAGCAAAAATAATGCTTCAAGCCTTTAAAATCTTTGCCAATGAAAAGCAAAGATGCACTTTGCCTGTCTGCCACATTGGTGTACATGGAATGTCTTGGACTTCTGTCATCTTCCTTGAATGGAACCCACCCAGGAGTATCCCAATCCACACATGAGCATGTGCAGACAGAGCTGTTGGTGCATTTGTGTGTAAGTCCATTTGTAATTTGTGACTTTAAGTAATTAGATGGGGAAACTGCAGGCTTTTAAAACTGAATATTGCCAGGGAGTTGGAGATACAGTTATTATATAAGTGCTGGCTTCTGTTTCCGTTTGCATGAATTGTCTTGCTCTTGTTCCCACTAGGTTTCAGAGGCACAAGGGTACAAAGTGAGGAGAAGTGTCCGGCTGCCTTGGGCCAGTCTCCTTCACAACTGCCCACAGCCTTGACCCAGTTACCAGCAGACAGAAAGTCATAGTTGTCAAGGATAAATTTTCTTATGGATCTCTGACTTCACATTTGTTTATATTTGCCTGGGGTCTTTCTTTTTCTTTTTTTAAAGCTAAAGCTGTTTCTCCTCAAAACAGAGTTTTGAAAGTGGTTTACTTTAGAAGGGGCCAGGACCCCCTCCTCCAGCTGCCTCCTGTAATTACTGATGCTGTGAATCTGCCCAGGAATGGTTTGTAGGTTGTTCCAGCACTGAGGAAAGAATTCTTGGCTAAACAACTTTCGGTCAATGATGCGAGGCTGGCAGGACCAGTGTGGCCTGCAAAGCTGTTGGCTGCACTCCTCCCACCTTGCTGGGTGCAACGAAACAGCTCAGAACACACCTTTGCCTGGGACTTTCTCTAAGATCTTTCTCACACGTGCCCAGCAGCAGAAATTTGGAGGGTTTCATGTTCTTTCACCCTGGACAAAGCGCCCAAGTTGGCTGAGGAGGAGGAGCCCTCCTTTATGGGAAGAAGGAATTGAGTGACCACAGCTAAGCAATTCAGCAGAGAGTGAAGAATAAGGTTCCCTGGTTTTCTTTGTCCTCCAATAACCATTTCTCCCTGGGGGAGTGCCAGCCTCCCTCTCCTGAAACTTGGACCCCAATTGGCATCATCTTCAGCCTCCCCATGGGTTATAAACAGAGGAAGGTTGGAGGTAGCAAGAGTAATGTACATGGTGCACTGTGTCCTGCACATTCTGACTAATGCTGCGAAAAATACTTTTATTGCTGGTTTTCTTTTCTTTTAATATCTGCATTAAATAAATTTTGTTTTCCCCAAGAGTTGATAAAAGGGTTGTGGGTCATCTGGTTTCTTGTTACATGGCATTTGTTGTGATGGGCTAAGACTGGTCACTGGCAGTTGAGAGATCTTTGTCAATAGCAAGGAAGAATGTGGGGAGGGAGGTCCAGTTCTGAGAAGGGGGAGGGTGGGGTGGGGATGAACTATAGCAACAAACTCTACTGTGGGAATGAACTGCGAGAATGAACTACGGGAAGAACTGTGGGAATATTTCTTAGGGACCTTACAAATAATTTTTGTGATATTATCACTGTGAGATAGTAAAGTCCTTACTTATAACTTTCTCTGAAGTTAATCTTATAACTGTGTAATTCACACACTTAAAGCAATGCGACTACGTTTCTTCTGCCTTGGTGAACCTTTGGCCTGAACAGCAAGGATGACCAATATTGATGAGCAATGTTTAGAGATGCTGGCTGATCTCAAGGTATGCTCTTTTCCCAATTTCCTCCATGGCCTGCCTGGACTCTCGACTCAGAACAAGCATGCTCAGTAAGAAGTGCTGGTCATAGCGTTGAAGACAACGAGGTCAGTCACCATGGGCCACAGATCTGTTTAAGACAACAGGTGAGCTTAGTGTGATTGCTCTTGTGAGGTGTGTGTGTGTGAGGTGTGTGAGGTGTGTGTATGTGAGGTGTGTGTATGTGAGGTGTGTGTGTGTGTGTGTTCTGGATCAGCAGAGTCCAGCAGGTCATGCCCCTTCATCCCTTCCTTTAACAAATGTTTAAGGATCAGCTAAAGTAGAAAGGGCCTTACCCTTTGCTCATGCAAGCTACTACTTATTCACATATTGCTGGTTCCCGTCTGTTCAATAAAAATGCCAATGAGTACCTGTGTGCAGAGGAAGCCACAGACACTGTCACACGAGAGCAGCATGACAGCAGATGCCATGGGTGTCCTAATGGTTAGAGCTACTCTTCCGTTTCCTTGGTCCTCAGGCAGCTAGCCCATTCCTGGGATGAGGGTGTCAGGAGTTAGCTCTCCCACATCCCAGGCTCTGCTCCTAGAAGCAGTTTGCCCACTTCCAGATAGGAACATTCCAGAGGTTAGTCTTCTCTCAATTCAGGGCTATGTCCCTGAAATAGGGCAAGGGAGGGAGGGAGGTCCAGTCCACATGACAAGGACAGGTGGGTGTCTGTTTTAGTCAGGTTCACATTGCTGGTAGAAATCACCTGACCAAGAGCAGCTGTTGGGAAAAAGGGGGGTTATTTTGGCTTACAGGCTTGAGGGGAAGCTCCATGATGGCAGGGGAAACAATGACATGAGCAGAGGATGGACATCAGCCCCTGGCCAACATAAGGTGGACAATAGCAACAGGAGAATGTGCCAAATACTGGCAAGGGGACACTGGCTATAATGCCCATAAGCCCGCCTCCAGCAAGACACTGCTTCCAGGAGGTGTTAATTCCCAAATCTCTATCAGCTGGGAACTTAGCACTCAGAACACTTAAGTTTATGGGGGACACCTGAATCAAACCACCACATTCTGCCCCTGCCCCACCTAAACTGATAACAATACATGTTATAAAATACAATGCGTTCAGTCCAGCTTTAAGAGTCCCCATAGCTGGGCTAGAGAGGTGGCTTAGCAGTTAAGGCATATGCCTGAGAAGCCTGAGGACCCCAGTTTGATTCTCCAGGTCCCACATAAGCCAGATATACAAGGGACACACATGTCTGGAGTTTATTTGCAGTGGCCAAAGGCCCTGGCATGCCCATTCTCACTCTCCCTCTCTCTCTTTCCCTCTCTCTGTCTCTAATAAATGAATAAATAAAATAAAAATAAAATCTTTTTTAAAAATCCCTATAGTTTTATCAATCCCTGTGATGTTCAAACATCCCTATAATCTAAAGTCTTTAACTGCACCATAATACCAAAAATCCCCCCCCCAAACCCATAATGGCACAGAATAAACACTTGCACTGCAAAAGGTGGTACTGGGCATAGCAAAGAAATATGCAACCAATACAAAATTTAAACAGGGCAAACTTCAAACTCTGTAGCTCCAAGTTCAACAATTCTAGTCAGTGACAAATCTCCAAATCTGATATTTCTGACCAGCAAGTCTCTGGAATTCCAGTTCCACCCCTCCAGCTAGGCTACTCACAGTCCTGGAAAACTTCATCTGGGGCCAGCAGCTTGCCTTAGCAGCTGTCTCATGGTCCCGGCATCTCCACTGGGTCTGCACTGTAATCCATCAGGCCTCCATGCAGGCATCCAGCAAACCTGCTTCACACTGCCCATGGCCATTTCCAAAACACAAGACCATGTTGCAAACTCAATGGCCCTCTCTTTCCTGCATTTCTTTTACTCCATAATACCAGGTAGGGTGCCAATTTGTTAATCCAGGAGGGAATAAAGCAGACTTTGAAGAACAGGACACTCCTTGAGCACTCAGGCCCCTTCAAAAGAGTCTACATTCTTTCTGTTGCCCCAGTGCAGGTCAGTTGGCCCAATCTCAATGATTGTAATCTCTCAATTGCAGTTGAATGGGTAGCAGTTTCACCCAAATATTTCATTTTTTTCTATGCCATATCTCTCTGCTCACACCAATCCATTTCTACGAAATGCAACCCTGCACAAATTCTCAGGACACAGGCATAACAGCAAGCCTCTCACCAAACTGCTTCTAGCCCAGTCCAAGTAAAGCTCTTTCTTACCCTCATAAACCAAACCTCACAGTCCATAGTTCTTACTGCATTCAGATCTGAGTTTGACCAGAATAGCCCATCAAGCTGTACTTACAGCACTGTAAGGCATCTCTTAGGTCAAGGTTTCAAATCCTTCCACATTCCTCTTGAAAATCAGTTCTAAAAGGCCAAAGCCACACAGTCAAGTGTCTACCAGCAAATGACACCGCTCCTCAGTACTAACTATACTATTTAGTCAGGTTCACGTTGCTGGCAGAAATTTCCTGACCAAGAGCAGCTTTTGGGAAAAAGGGGCTTATTTTGCCTTATAGGCTTGAGGGGAAGCTCCGTGATGGCAGGGGGAAATGATGGCATGAGCAGAGGGTGGACATAACCCCCTGGCCAACATAAGGTGGACAATAGTACCAGGAAAGTGTGCCAAACACTGGCAAGGGGACACTGGCTATAACACCCATAAGCCCGCCCCTTGTAATACACTGCCTGCAGGAGGTGTTAATTCCCAAACTTCCATCGGCTGGGATCCTCGCATTCAGAACGCTTAAGTTTATGGTGGACACCTGAATCAAACCACCTCAGTGTGGAAGCTTCGCCCCATTGTAAGGGCAGGTGTGGGCCCAGTGCTCTGCAGGTAAGTCGTCTAGGTTTAAGGGGGCCACAGCAGATAACTTACATTTGACCTCCAAGGTTCACCTCCTATGATGCCTTCACAGAAGCCACTCCCAGTGGCTGATCTCTGGAGGCCGTGATGAGACACAGGCCTCCTCTCAACTCCTTCCAGAGTGGGAACAGGCACTGGCCCTGAGGTCCACAGCGACTGAGACATGGACGGGCAAACCCTACAGGTCCACGTGCCTCCCCTGGAGATGAAATGGGTGGATGTCATGATGTGGAAGTGGCCACTGAGAGAACCATTCTGACCTGTGGCCTGGACTTCCCCCTGGAAGGTCACTGTCAAGTGACATGGATGGTAAATGCTTTTTCCCTTGATGGCTGGGTGACCTTGATGGAGCGTGAGAAAGATCAGAATTTCTAAGGAAAACAGCCACAAGTTCAGGGCACCATACCCTCTTGCCTCCTGGAACATGAAGCTCAGCGTCAGTGGGAGAAGGGGCCTAGGTGCACCCTCTGAGACCTTAACAGAAGGCATGGAGAATAAATTCACTGAGGCATTAGTCCTCAGGACACAGCACATTGCCAAACCCTACCTTGAAGTGGGTTTGCCAAGCCCTTGTATTGAGGCTCGCTCTCTAGTCTATGTTGTTGTTAGTCATAAAATCAAATCACTGCTCAGCCAAGCCTGTCACTGTCTTGCACATGAAATCCAACCGTGGCAGTGGTCACCATGTAATTGGTACCCTGTCCCCTCCTGTCCTAGCAGATACCAAGGCACCACTGTGCCCCAATCTTGTTTGAGTGCTAAAGATATTATGAACCCAAAGTCCCATCCCCAGTACACAAACACACAAACACACACACACACACACACACACACACACACACACACACGAAAGCTGGACAAATGGTTGCTGTAACTAGGAAACAAATGCTGAGATCCACTCATAGGGGAAGAGTTTGGGACAGGTGTCTGAACAGCAATCCTACAGGAGAGCCTGTTCGCCAATAATCAGAGCCCCTCTGTGCAGCTGTTCAAGATTTGTCCACCAGAGGGCAGCAGAGGATCAGTTCTGTATAATAGATGCATACCAGCAACAGAGCCAGGAAGACCCCTCAGGCCAGAAAGCTCTCCCACTCCTCCTCCCACCCGCACCTGTTAGTGGCTGGGCCTGTGCAGCAGTATGTCATCTGTTGGGGTGAGGTCACTTTCTGCCCTGGGTTTGTAAGTATCTGTTACGCCTGTCCTGCAACTTCTTCATTAATTGGTTTCATTATAGTTTAAGGATGAAAGTTTATTGTAGATGAACAAAATGAAGTTTGTAAGTGTGTAAAAATTAGAAAAGTGTGTGATTAAAAAGTGCCACGACTGACAGTGGCATGTTCAGCAGTCGAGATCTGTTAATCCCAGCACTAGGTAGGTGGTGGAAAGAAGGTAAGAGGAGGATGGGGCTGGAGAGTGGCAGTGGTTGATGGCTTGCTTGTGAAGCCTAAGGAGGATGGCTCAGTTCCTCAGATGAGACTACAGAGTGAATTCCAGGTCAGCCTGAACTAGAGTGAGACCCTACCTTGCAAAACCAAAAAAAAAAAAAAAAAAAAAAAAAAAAGTGCCACGAGGAAGTGACAGTGGCATGTTCAGCAGTCAAGGAGATCTTTATCACACCCTCCCATGGGCTTTGGACAACTAGGTACGTGGTGGAAAGAATATAAGAGATGAAGGGTGGGGCTGGAGAGATGGCTTAGTGGTTAATGGCTTGCTTGTGAAGCCTAAGGACCCCAGTTCGAGGCTCAGTTCCTCAGTACCCATGTAAACCAGATGGACATGGTGGCGCATGCATCTGGAGTTCATTTGCAGTGGCTGGAGGACCTGGTGCTCCCATTCTCTCTCTCTCTCTGCCTCTTGCTCTGTCAGTCACTCTCAAATAAATAAATAAAAATAAACAAAAATTTAAAGAGATGAAGAGTGGGTAGGAGTGCTTTAAACGCTGCCTACCAGACACATAGTGGTCCTTGAAATCATGAGCTCACAGCTCACGGTGGCTGTTGATACCTGCACAAGACTTGAATAACATTAAGCTCATCACCAGGATGTCATGGATGATGGAGGAGGAAGGAAAAGACTTTACAATAGAAGAAGAGATAAAAGGAAAGAAAAGGGGATTCGGAGGAGGGGAATGAGGAACAAAAGAGGGTGGTAGGAGGGGATATATCGATTTTAAATAAAGCTTGTATTTTAATTTAAAACCAAAGATTTGTAGTGATGCCAATGCAGAAGCTGACAGGCTATAAGAGACCACCACATCCTGTTGGGGTAGAGATCCCATTAGCAGGAGGTGACTGGCAGGACAGGAAAAGGGTCTTCACACTACACTTATCCATATCACACACCTCCCATCCCCAGCCTGACCTTAGAGTTGCAGGGAGGCCCATGAAGACAGGAGGTGCAACCAGCCCTTCCTGGTTCTTCTCAATTACAGGTGGGAGAGGCAGAGCTCCCTGCACTGCAGTTTAAGGGATGCCACCTGATGCAGAATACACCTGCAGGACCCAATCCGAGAACTGTGCCAGTGAGCACAGGCCAGGTATGACAGTGAAGCAAGAACGAGCTGGCGGCCAGATGCAGTGTGGGGAGCTCAGGAGTCAGAAGGTTTTGTTCTGTGGTTAGCAAGATGTGCCTGTAGATTAGGGCTTATCACAGTACACAAACCTTCCTTGGGATGAGCTCCTTGGCTGTAAGCCTCTGCTTTCCTCTGATCCTCAAGTATTCACTTTGCAGTGTGCAGTTATTCCCCAGCGCTGCAGTAACAGATCACCACAGGGTCACTGTGCAGTTACTCCCCAGTGCTGCAGTAACAGATCACCACAGGATCACTGTACAGTTATTCCCCAGCGCTGCAGTAACAGATCACTACAGGATCACTGTACAGTTATTTCCCAGTGCTGCAGTAACAGATCACCAGGGGATCACTGTACAGTTATTCGCCAGTGCTGCAGCAACAGACCACCAGGGGATCACTGTAGTTATTCCCCAGTGCTATGGTAACATATCACCACAGGATCACTGTGCAGTTACTCCCCAGCGCTGCAGCAACATCACCACAGGATCACTGTGTAGTTATTCCCCAGCACTGCAGTAACAGATCACCACAGGATCACTGTGCAGTTGCTCCCCAGTGCTGCAGTAACAGATCACCACAGGATCACTGTACAGTTATTCCCCAGTGCTGCAGTAACAGATCACCAAAGGATCACTGTAGTTATTCCCCAGTGCTGTGGTAACATATCACTACAGGATCACTGTACAGTTATTTCCCAGTGCTGCAGTAACAGATCACCAGGGGATCACTGTACAGTTATTCGCCAGTGCTGCAGCAACAGACCACCAGGGGATCACTGTAGTTATTCCCCAGTGCTATGGTAACATATCACCACAGGATCACTGTGTAGTTATTCCCCAGCACTGCAGTAACAGATCACCACAGGATCACTGTGCAGTTGCTCCCCAGTGCTGCAGTAACAGATCACCACAGGATCACTGTGCAGTTACTCCCCAGCGCTACAGTAACAGATCACCACAGGATCACTGTGCAGTTGCTCCCCGGCACTGCAGTAACAGATCACCACAGGACCACTGTACAGCTATTCCCCAGAGCTGCAGTAACAGATCACCATAGGATCACTGTGCAGTTACTCCCCAGTGCTATGGTAACATATCACCACAGGATCACTGTGCAGTTATTCCACAGTGCTGCAGTAACAGATCACCACAGTATCACTGTGTAGTTATTCCCCAGTGCTGCAGTATCAGATCACCACAGGATCACTGTGCAGCTACTCCCCAGTGCTGCAGTAACAGATCACCACAGGATCACTGTACAGTTATTCCCCAGTGCTGCAGTAACAGATCACCACAGGATCACTGGCTTACAGCAGCATATGTTTACTTCTTCAGTGTGCTGAAGTGTAGAAGACTGGAGTCAGCATGTTGACATGGTCAGCATGTTGACATGCAGTAACAGATCACCACAGGATCACTGGCTTACAGCAGCATATGTTTACTTCTTCAGTGTGCTGAAGTGTAGAAGACTGGAGTCAGCATGTTGACATGGGCCCTTTCTCATTGGGTCCTATAGGCCCCTGGTTTGTGGATGGACCTCTCAGTTTGCAGTGGCCTTTCTCTTCTTGCCTGTGTCTCTCAGATTTCCATTGCTTATTGGGCACTCTGCTTGGACCTGGATCTGATCTCAATCCTTACCTTAGTTATGTCTACTGATGCTCTCCTTCCAAATAAAGTATCATTCAGAAGACCCAGGCATGCTCAGTGTTGGGGGGGTTCACCCTGCTACACACAGCACCTAGGCTGGGTGGTTCATACAGCAGGTGCTTTGTGGGACTCTGAGCCCTTATACACTTCTGAGTTTGTCTAAGCAGTGCACATGACCCTCAGTCCAATTTGATAGACAGGAAAGCTGAGGTAAGATATGTCCCTTGTCCAAGATCATCCATCAAAAAGGTGACTGAGCTAGGAACAAGCTGCAAGTGGCCCTAAGCCAAGGTACCCTCTGGAGCCCAGGGTGCCCTGGTCCTTCACAACCAGCTTACCAGGGACCACTCAGACACATTGAGCACCTTTAACAAAGAAAGATTAATTGAAAAAAAAAAACATGAGTATGTTAAACTGTGGAAACATCCAGAAAGCAAATGTAGGACAAGAGAAAAAGCAGCACTCCACATCCTGATGTCCAGCCACTCTGTGGCGTTCTTGGCCTGGGGCTCCCCACAGGGACTTTCACTGATCCAGGCTTCCCAGATATGCACAGCGGAGTTTCCCCTGGCCTCTCCTGCTGCAATTGCAGTGAACAGCTGAGGGCCAAACCAACAGGGGAGCAGTTTGAGCCCACAGATCTCCTGACATGGAAGCTAAGTGGGAAAATACACGAGGAACAGGGCCACCTCCCACTCCCAGGCCATGGCACTTCAGGGAACCCACACTTGTGTCTGGCCTGATATCACAGCCCAATAGTTAAGCCTCCTCAACACCTGTAACAACCAGAAGGGTCTAGAACGATGTTGCAACACATCCTCCTTCCAGGCCTGCTCTCTCATCTCTTCATGAAGTGTTCAGGCATAACTTCTGTTTCCTCCTGGACAGAAGGCCCCTATTCACTGCCAACTGTAAGTTATTTAAAACAGCCCATATCTTTCCTCAGGAATGAGGGATGCCTGCCTTCTGCTACTAAGAAGTCTGACTATGGCTCTGCATCTCGCTGCATGACATCTAGAATCTTCCAGGCTGTGATGTATGTGTCTTACACACGGTTGTCTTTGCATGTGTCCACATCTGGTGCTGGGTGTTTGATACTCCCAGTGATCCTGGGGCAGGAATTCCTCAGACACCTACAAGATAGAGAGGAGGTAACTAGAATACCACCATGTCCTGCAGAAATCCAGTCACTGGAGAGATGGATTGGACGTAGAGATCTCCAACACAGCATGGAAACATGATCCCCAAAGAAGACACGTGTATGAAACCATTGGCCAGCAGATAGCACAGATTTTCCTGGAGAAATTCTTACAGGAGAGATGGTACTTGAGAAGAGCATTGAACAAGAGGAAGGGCTCCCTGGACAGACACTGGGTTAGAGGGACAAGCCAGAAGGCATCTAAGTCCCAGGGACAAGACCTGCATGAATGTGGTACCTGGCAGGCAGCTCCATTCTAAGCTTGTGCCCAAATCCGAATCCTGATCTTCACTGAGCATGTGTGACACACACCTTCACCCATGTGGATGAATCCTTGGGACCCAAGCTGCCATTAAGTCAGGTGACAAGAAGAGAGGTAAAGACTCCCCCAGATCCTGAACAAGCACCCTTCTGCCTGAGCCACGGTATGGCTCTAGCTAGGCTACGTTGATGGCATTTTCACCACTTCCCACTGTTTTCCTGGGGCCTTTGGTTAAGTGTACTGTGGATCCTTTAGAACATCCGGGTCTCACTTTCACCAGAGCTGTCAATGTATCATTGAAAGTTCCGTAAGAAGTATGAAGTGTTCTGGGGAGGGAGTGAGGCAAGTGCATTCTGGAAATTTTTATAAAGCAAATGGAGATACAAGAAAAAACAAATGCCATGAGGCCTTCAGAGCAGGGAACAAGATAAATCACCAGCATGCAGGTCCAAGGGTAGGCTGCTCATACCACAAAAGAGTCAGAGGTCAGGGGGATCCTATAGCTGTCACTTTAAGAAAGGCAGGAGGTGATGCATGGAATAATCAGGATGTGGATCCTGATTCATACTCAGTGCATGACAATCATCTGCATTTCTTTGCCAACACCTTTAATTTAATAAGCCCACATGTCAATGGGCACTTCAGATAGATTACAGCTGCTGCCTCCCATACTCTCATCCCTTGAAAAACATCTGTTCTCTGACTCTGTCTCCCCCCAATATGTACAGGGGTCTTCATGCTTGCATTCTCTGTGGGAATCCTCCATGAGTCACTCCAAAAGTCACTGTGACCAAAGACCCCAGCATTAGCTTCAAGGCTCTATCTCTAGCTATTATTTCTTTAACTTGTGGGGAATATGATAACCCAGAGATGAAGAGAAATGAGCAGAAGGATGGGCTCCTGAGCAAGTTTTTGCCTGCATACAAACTGGCTTTGACAGGTGGCTGTCCCAAAGGAATAATCCAGTACTCAATCATGACTGTAAGGACTTCCAGGACTAGAGACCAGAAGTATGAACATGTCAAGCAGAATGATCGCCTTACGTGGAGTTATGTGATCTGGGAAATGAACTGTGTGAGGCAGAAGCTCTGGGTACAGAAGACAGCGCAGGAGCTTTCTGGGATAAGAAGAGGACTTCCATACTTCTGTGTTTTTCCTTCCTCACACGGGGCACCAGTCTGCTGGTTCTTCTCCGCCGGCAGGTAGAGCGGAAGAGAGAGAGCCAGGCCAGCCGCTTCTCTCGAGGCTGAGCGGGAAGGCGGGTGTCGGCGGCTCAAACCTTTCCCCAAAACACCGGAGAAAAAAAACCACACTGAGCCGGGATCCATGTCAAAGCAGGGACTCAGTTTATTGTAATGGGAAGGTGTTTATATATTTTGAGAAAGAGGGTGGGAAAAGGATGAGATAAAGGTGTAAGGGCCAATAGTATTTCACCACGTCAGCAGTAGCTGGGTGGAGGCAGTTTCAGCTTAGGCCTTGCTGAGTCACTCCAAGGACAGGTTGCTAAACTTTAGTCAGGCTCATAAAGTTCCACTAGGCCTCACAAGCGGGAGTAGGCCAAGGTCAGGTCACTAAACTCTAGCTAGGCTCAGAAATTTCCACTAGGCCTCACACTGGGCCTCTTAGGGCCCAACACCTCTAGCCACTGCAAATGAGCTCCAGACACATGCACCACCGTGTACATCTGGCTTGCGTGGGTTCTGGGGAGTGAAACCTAGGTCCTTAGGCTTTGTTAAGCCATCGTTCCAGCCCTTTTATTTTTTATTTTCCATGTGTACCAGACTCTTTTGCCTGCAGATGAATGCTATACATATGCACCACTTTTTCTTCCTGGCTTTACGTGGGTGAGAATTCAACCTGAATCAGCAAGCTTTACAAGAAAGTGCAATATATATATATATATTCCTTTTAATTTTTTTTTGTTTGGAGAGAGACAGACAGAGAGGGAGAGGAAGACAGATAGAGAATTGGGCACGCCAGCAGCCTCTCAGCAGCTGGGAACAAAATCCAGATGTGTGCGCCCCCTAGTGGTCAAGTGCAGCATTGCACCCTTGCGTCACTTTGCATCTGCTAAATGTGGGACCTGGAGATTGGAACCGAATCAGCGTTCTTAGGCTTAGAAGGCAGGCACCTTAACTGCTAAGCCATCTCTCCAGCCCAAGAAAGTACTTTTAACTAGTGAGCCATCTCCCAACAACTTTCTGTAATATTTTTCTTCTTCTATCTTTTTTTTTTTTTTTTTTGATATAGGGTCTCACTTCAGCCCAGGTCTACCTGAAATTCACTGTGTAGTCTCAGGCTGACATGGTGATCCTCCTACCTCTGCCTCCTGAATGCTGGCATTAAAGGCATACACCACCATGCCTGGTTATTTCTAATATTATTAATTAGAAAAGAGAACTTTTCAGGAGTTTCTTTGGAATCATACAGCCACATAAACACAATAGTGTTTGTTTGTTTTGTTTGTTTATATTTGCAAGCAAGGGGAAGAGAGAGAGAGAGAGAGACAGAGAATGGGTGCTCCAGGACACATTGCATTTAATTACTCATAATGGCTCTTTGTGAGATCACAGGTGGTTAACATGGACACATTTAATTTAATTACTCACAATGGCTCTTTGTGAGATCACAAGTGTTAATATGGACACACTGCTTTTAATTACTCACAATGGCTCTTTGTAGGTCACAAGTGGTTAATATGGACACATTGCTTTTAATTACTCACAATGGCTCTTTGTAGGTCACAAGTAGTTAATATGGACACATTTAATTTAATTATTCACAATGGCTCTTTGTGAGATCACAAGTAGTTAATATGGACACATTTAATTTAATTTTTCACAATGGCTCTTTGTGAGATCACAAGTGGTTAATATGGACACATTTAATTTAATTATCACAATGGCTCTTTGTGAGGTCACAGCCAACAATGGTTCAGTCACAGTTAGGAACATCCTACAGTGATTTTTCTCATTTTTTGTCCCCAAGATATATTAGTTAGTTTTCACATCTACATAATCAAATGTTTGGCTCAAACAAGTAATATAACTGCCCTTAGAATATAATCCAAATTCATTTTTTTTGTTTGTTTGTTTTGCGTTTTTGTTTTTTGAGGTAGGGTCTTGCCCTAGCCCAGGCTGACCTGGAATTCACTATGTTGTCTCAGGGTGGCCTTGAACTCACAGACATCCTCCTACCTCTGCCTCCCGAGTGCCAGGATTAAAGGCGTGCACCACCACACCCAGCTTAGAAAATAATCCAAATTCTATCAGTATCCCATGAGGCCTGTGCCATCTGGCCTGACCCCTTCTCCAGGGGCCTGAATGTCTGTGATCTTGTCTTAGCCACACACTTGCCATTGCATCCTCCACACAGCCAGGCACCATGAAAACAGTAATCCTCTCGGCAGAGAGACCTGCCCCTGGCCATGGTTCTCTGCTATCCTTTAAGTCTCTACCCTAAATACCTGGGGAGACAGGCTCAGGGCAGGAAATGAGGAGAGGCGGGCTGTTGCAGGCAAGGTGAATGGCATCCTAGCGTATGGCACAATGCAGGTTGGGCCCTACCCTGGCTGCCTGCTAGTATGCATGGCACAATGTGGGTCAGGCCCTAGCCAGATGGCATGCTAGAAGAAACCAGGAAGTGGCTTCTGTGAACATGGCGTCCTGTGCAGGCCTGGCATGACAACAGCTACAGTCCAATGCTTGCGAGCAACCTGCTGCGAGATGATCTGCCCGGAGACAGACTTTCATTGGTCACAAGAAGGGGACCACCCCATACAATGATTGGCCAGCCAAACCCTTAAAACCCCCTACACTTCCTTGAATAAACAAGTCTGCAGCTGCTCGCCCTCTGCTGCTCCACCCAACTCCTGGAGTCTGTGTCATGACTCCACACTTCTCACCCCTACTCAGCAGAGAGCCTGCCATCCCTCCTGGGCTGGCCCTAAGAGGGACCCCAACATCCTAGCACCAGGCTGTGGGTGTCAGAGAACCAGTTCTCTGTGACACTCCCAGCACTACCTCAACCTTCTACCCAAGGAGCATAAGTACACGTTCAAGTCTCTAAAACAATCCACACACCATCACTTCAATTCTCTTCTCCCCCACCTTCCTGAAACTTGCCCATCAGGCCAGTTGTCTTCTCTTGATCCTCCCTTAACCTTCCCTCTGAACTTCCCATGCCACAATTCCCATATCATCATTTCAATTGTCTGTAATGTGTGCACTTTGAAGTCATTGAACCTTTCTGACTCAGTTTTGTCATGTAAAATAAAAATAGTGCCTATCACAATGCCGCACTTGCCCATAAGGGGGTGCATGTATCTGGATTTCATTCACAGTGGCTGAGAGGCTGCTGGCGTACCCATCTCTATCTGTCTTCCTCTCCCTATCTCTCTGTGTCTCTCTCCAAAATAAAAGTAAATATAAAAAAATAGTGCCTATGTCAGACAAGCATGGGAATGTGCCTGCAATACCAGCACTTAGAAGGTGGAGACAAGAGAACTGAGATTTCTAGGACAGCTTGGACTATATAGTGAGACCATGTCTCAAAAAAAAAAAAAAAAAAAATGAGGCCTGGGGCTGCAGAGATGACTCTGGCTAAAGATCCTTCCTTGCAAACCTGATGGACAGGCTTTGATTCCCCAGTACCCACATAAAGCCATGTGCACAAAGTAGCACATGCAACTGGAATTTTTCTGCGGTGTCAAGTGTTCCTGGTGTGCATCGTATCTCTCTTCACCCCTCCTACTATTACCTACTCTTGAAGATTGTTCTAGGAACTGATCCAGCTAATCTATACAGCACACAGAGCAGAGCACGGCACCCAGCACTCCCTTCCTGCCGGCAGCAGGGATGATGACTGTGCAGCCTCCTTCCAGCTCTGCTCCAGTGTCACCCCTCAGCACTGCCACTTCCTGCCCATGTTCTGAAAGGCTGAACATCTTCCTCAGCACAAAACCTTGTGTGCTTTTCACTGGTCCATACAGCACTCTCTTCGAGAGGGTTATTTTCTGATTTTCCTGAGGAGGAAACTGAGGCCCAGAATGGCTAAAACAGTAACCATGGAAACTGTTCAAAACAATCCAGGCAGATTCCAGATTTCTACCTCTGCCTGTGGCACTCTTTGGGGCACCAATGGACGTCCAACCCTGTGATTGTCAGATCCAGGAGTCTGGGGATCATATGATGGCATACAGTCCTGCTCACAGAGTAACTAACCCTGCATTCCTTTCTCCTGGCACATCCCACAAACGCCTTACCACTCTACCACTGGCAAAGCTCTCTCATCTGTCATCTACCTGGCTCCTTGTCACAACGAAGGGCAGAGGCTGTGAATGTACTGTAGACGGTACACTTACTGAGACAAGTAGATACCAGAGTAACCAATTCATGCAAACTTAGTCACAGCTTGGGAGCAATGGTGTTGGGACGGGAACAGCCCCATGGTGAGGTGGAGATGGGGGTTTGTTTAGGTGGCTGCTGCTCACACACTGAGGACACGACAGTGGTGACTTTTCATGACACCCTTCCCACTCATGGCTGAAAAAGAACTGAGGCTGCAAAAACTGAAGTTGTGGGGAGAGAGGAGTGGAGGAAAGAATGGAGGAAGAAAGGAAAGAAAGAAAAAGGGTAGCATGTCTAAAGTCACACAGTTGACACTCTTAGGGCCCCAGGATTCGTGAGTCTGCTCTCTCTGCCCGCTCTTCTTCCCCAGCCCTTACAACATCCAGCGTGTTACTTAGCAGAGTCCTGTTCAAAACACCCCTTTGGTATGAAGCTCCTTCCATCCGTGGCCCTGTCGTGATATTTCTCTGTCCTGTCCATTTGTCTGACTTCCCACCTCCCACCTTGAGTGGAGTGCACCCACATCTCACAGCCTCTCCTCAGAGACAAGCCCATGGGAACTAATTTTCCTGATGTCCAAAGAAAACTGGAGATTTTGTCTCTTTAAAATAGAACTTTCCTGCTGGTATGGGTGGATGCACCAACCACCGTCTCTTTTGCACTGAACTCCAAGATCAATGGCATGGGAATGCCAGGTGCTGGCATTCTAGAAGCAAATTCAGTAGTAAAATCCTGGTAGCTTGATCATCAATACAGCCACTTAAACTTTGCCCTTCAGAAATAGCATCTTTCGGACTGGAGAGATGGCTTAGCGGTTAAGGCGCCTGCCTGCTAAGCCTAAGAACCTGGTTCCAATCTCCAGGTCCCACATTTAGCCAGATGCAAAGTGACGCAAGGGCGCAATGCCACACTTGACCACAAAGGGGGCTCACACATCTGGATTTTGTTCACAGCAGCTGAGAGACTGCTGGCACGCCTATCTCTATCTGTCTCCCTCTCCCTCTCTCTCTGTCTGACTCTCTCTGTGTCTCTCCAAAAATAAAAAAAAAAAAAAAAGAAATAACATCTTTGTAAGAAAAATGTGTCCAACAATTCTGAAAGGCTCGTGTCATCAACCTCATTTAACAAACCAGGTATTGTTACTCAGATAGACTAAGGACTTGCCCAAGACTACAGAGCCAGGAAGAGTCAAACTGACATTTAGATCCAGATCTTCCCAGCCTCAAGACACCACAGACAGCACTACCCAGAACATCTGACAGACATGCTTATCATTTATTCATGCTCCCGGAGCCCTGGATGGGTACTTCATGGGTGGGAGTCAGCTGGGTTCAGGCCCAGGGCAGGATGAAGGAGGCCAGACCATCCAGGACTGAATTTGCAGAGTGCCAACACATGGCCTTGCAGCTGTGAGCGTTTGATGAGAGACGTCTGCCTAGTCAGCAGGACTTCATCATTCTCATCTCTACCGGCTTGATGGCCGCAATGGCTAGGAGCTCTGAGGATGGCGAGGTAGAGGCAGTGATCCCCACGTGAGGGAAGAGACACTTAGCAGAGGCCAGGAAAGGTTCAGGGAACAAGTCCAAGCCCAGGAACGCTCCAGTGACAGGGGCAGATGGACAGCACGCATATGTGTGAAGGGTGTTCCATGATCTGTTGCTGTCATCAGCATAACAGACATAGCACTGTGGTCAGGAGTTCTCTGGGCAGGAATGTGGCACATAAGGAATGTCACAGTGGTATGAACGTGAGCTCTACATTGGGAAGAGGTGTGTTGTGGGGTTGGGTACAGGGTAAGCGATAGCTGAGGGCTGTAAAATGGGTATGAAATGATTTTTGCACATGGAACTGGTGTGAAGGCTCACTGATCAGTGTGGGTGAAGCATTTTCTGCTCTCTCACAGAAGACATCATGCAAGCACTGGGGACTACATTGATCAAATAAACACAGAGAATCAGCAGCTGCAGGGGGAATGCAGCAGGGAGCCATGGGGCCAGATGAGCATCAGTGATAACTAATACTAGTTATTAAACCTAAAATCCAGAGCAGGAAGCTTTGCTGGCATTTGTCATATGGGTTAACCTTGGCACACACGTTCAGTTTACAAGCATGTGCATGCCCGTTTTGCCTACAAGTGACCCACAAAGGTAATCACCACAGCACAGACTATCCTTCTAGAGACATCCACCTGCTATCAGCACTATTGTTGATCTGCAGTTACTGGAGGACGTGGTGGGCTCTCACCAGCCTTTGTGTTCTACTTCTCCTGTACAAGGCCTCATACTGGGCTAAGACTGGTCCCACCTCCTCACTGTCTTGAGCTGGTCTTCATTCCTTCCCTGACGTTTGCTGCCTTTCTCCTCCCTCTGGACAATGCTTACAAGTATCATGGGTTAAAGGAGAAGGATTTAAGATGCCCGTGTTGAAGTATACTACAGTTAGATATAAAGACAGGGAAGCCTGCATCCAATTATTCACTCCTCTTCCTGGAAGCAGAAACAAACCTCTTGGGAAGGGATTGGATGAGCAAACTAAAGATAGGACTGAAAGTAGATAAAGCTAAACTTTGTATTTCTCTACACATCTTGATTATAGAGGTAGAAAATAAAATAAATCCTGAAGTATGGGTGAAACAGGGAAAGCAGAGGTATCAAAAGTCTCCCCACTCAAATTAACCTTAAACCTCAGACAGAAGTTGTTAAAAGAAAACACTATCCCATCCCACATGGTGAAAGAAAGGATTAACTCTACTTTTTAAGGGACATCTCAAGGATGGATTCCTCAAACCCTGCATGCCCCTCTATAGCCAAGTCTCCCCAACAAGCCCTGTAAGAAATCCAGATGGAACTTACAGACTGCTAAAAGATCTGAGCCATTAACCACATTGTTCAGAATAGACTGTGCTTCTTCTCAGGTTCACAGTAGCTCCTAATCTACTATGCCAGAGTCTAACATGAACAGTAGAGAACATTTCTATTCCTTCCAAGATTAAACGTTCTAGTATGTGCATAATTTATTACCATTTGGAAAACAAAAGAATAAATGACAAATTAAATAACTGATCTGTTAAATTTCCTGGAAAAGGAAGGATTTAGTGTTTCAAAAGAAATTATAATAAATGGGAGAAGAAGTAAAATACCTGCCACAGAGCAGTAAGAGAATCCAGAGACCAATCCCAGAAAGGATTTCTGGAATAATTGCCACCCCACTTTTCAGAACCAAACAAAACACAGACAATTCCTAAATCTGACAGGTTCTTGCAGTGCTATTCAGACAAGACTTGTGTGGTAAAGCCTTAGGCAAAGGGTGCGACCCTCTCCTGAGTGACAGGGGAAAACAAAGCTACATGCAACCCTCTCCCGTGTGACACAGGAAAACAAAGCTACATGCGACCCTCTCCCGTGTGACACAGGAAAACAAAGCTACATGCGACCCTCTCCTTGTGACACAGGAAAACAAAGCTACATGCGACCATCTCCCGTGTGACACAGGAAAACAAAGCTACATGCAACCCTCTCCTTGTGACACGGGAAAACAAAGCTACATGCGACCATCTCCCGCGTGACACAGGAAAACAAAGCTACATGCGACCCTCTCCTTGTGACACAGGAAACAAAGCTACATGCGACCATCTCCCGTGTGACACAGGAAACAAAGCTACATGTGACCCTCTCCCGTGTGACACAGGGGAAAACAAAGCTACATGCGACCCTCTCCTGTGTGACACGGGAAAACAAAGCTACATGCGACCCACTCCCGTGTGACACAGGAAAACAAAGCTACATGCGACCCACTCCCGTGTGACACAGGAAAACAAAGCTACATGCGACCCTCTCCTGTGGGACACGGGAAAACAAAGTTACATGCGACTCTCTCCCATGTGACACAGGGAAAACAAAGTTACATGCGACCCTCTCCCGTGTGACACAGGAAACAAAGCTACATGCGACCATCTCCCGTGTGACACAGGAAAACAAAGCTACATGCGACCCTCTCCTTGTGACATGGGAAAACAAAGCTACATGCGACCCTCTCCTTGTGACACAGGAAAACAAAGCTACATGCGACCATCTCCTGTGTGACACAGGAAAACAAAGCTACATGCGACCCTCTCCTTGTGACACGGGAAAACAAAGCTACATGCGACCATCTCCCGTGTGACACAGGAAAACAAAGCTACATGCGACCCTCTCCTTGTGACACGGGAAAACAAAGCTACATGCGACCATCTCCCGTGTGACACAGGAAAACAAAGCTACATGCAACCCTCTCCTTGTGACACAGGAAAACAAAGCTACATGCGACCATCTCCCGTGTGACACAGGAAACAAAGCTACATGCGACCCTCTCCTTGTGACACAGGAAAACAAAGCTACATGCGACCATCTCCCGTGTGACTTCCTACATGCGACCCTCTCCTTGTGACACAGGAAACAAAGCTACATGCGACCCTCTCCCGTGTGACACAGGGAAAACAAAGCTAGGGACCCTCTCCGTGTTTGACAGGAGGAAAACAAAGCTACCGACCCACTCCCGTGTGACACAGGAAAACAAAGCTACATGCGACCATCTCCCGTGTGACACAGGAAAACAAAGCTACATGCGACCCTCTCCTGTAGGACATGGGAAAACAAAGTTACATGCGACCCTCTCCCGTGTGACACAGGAAACAAAGCTACATGCGACCATCTCCCGTGTGACACGGGAAAACAAAACTACATGTGACTCTCTCCCGTGTGACATGGGAAAACAAAGCTACATGCGACCCTCTCCCGTGTGACACAGGAAACAAAGCTACATGTGACCCTCTCCCGTGTGACACAGGGGAAAACAAAGCTACATGCGACCCTCTCCTGTGTGACACGGGAAAACAAAGCTACATGCGACCCACTCCCGTGTGACACTGGAAAACAAAGCTACATGCGACCCTCTCCTGTGGGACACGGGAAAACAAAATTACATGCGACTCTCTCCCGTGTGACACAGGGAAAACAAAGTTACATGCGACCCTCTCCCGTGTGACACAGGAAAACAAAGCTACATGCGACCCTCTCCCGTGTGACACAGGGAAAACAAAGTTACATGCGACCCTCTCCCGTGTGACACGGGAAAACAAAGCTACATGCGACTCTCTCCCGTGTGACACAGGGAAAACAATGGTACATGACCCTCTCTCCCGTGTGACACGGGAAAACAAAGCTACATGCGACCCTCTCCCGTGTGACACGGGAAAACAAAGCTACATGCGACTCTCTCCCGTGTGACACAGGGAAAACAAAGCTACATGCGACCCTCTCCCGTGTGACACGGGAAAACAAAGTTACATGCAACCCTCTCCCGTGTGACATGGGAAAACGAAGCTACATGCGACCTTCTCCCATGTGACACGGGGGAAAACAAAGTTACACGCGACCCTCTCCTGTGTGACACGGGAAAACGAAGCTACACGCATCTTAAAACAGGACTTGAGACTTCCGGTTAAGATGGCGACATAGGAACCTCGCCAAAAGAGGGTAGCAAACAAAAGCAAAACAAACCCAAGCAAAATACACTTGTCTACTAAAAAGTGAGATACATAGTAAACTTTCAAGCCCAGCAGAGAAGTAGGAGAGTTCCAGAGCGTCTGGAGCCCACAGAAGCGGCTCCACAGCCGCTGCAGCTCTGCGGAGGCGCTCAGGCGCTGCCTGAGACAGCTGATCCCCAGAACTTTTAAAGGCAGGCGAAGAGAATTTTCCACTCACACCGCCTCCTCACAATCTCAAGAAGCGTGGAAGGAGGACAGTAGAGACCAACAAAGAGGCTTGTGAGGAAGAGGATCGCGTAGAGGAACAGACGGACTTCAGCCGCCACTCACAGCCTCCCCTCCCCCACCACGAGTGCAAGTACGGTGAGCAACAGAGACTTGGGAAAGAGCTCACCAGCAGCATCGGGCGCAGGGAAAGCAGAGACCCACAAACGCAGCTGACCTCCTGAATCCACGTCACAGCAAAGGAACCAAGCAGCCGGGCAGCATAGCTGTGATCAAACCCGTTCCAAAAGGTAATTTGGTTTTCACTAGGTTAGTACCCAACAAATAAGCCTGGTATATAATCCTGTTGGATGGTCAGATCTGACATTCCTAAATAAGCTATTTTCTAGGCTGCTCATTTGTTGCTTCCTGATTTGTTTCCTCCTCTGTCATTCATTGGGGAAGGGTCTCTCTTGATCACAAGCTGACCTTGGAACTCTCTACAGATCAGAAATCTTAGCCTCCCAGCTGACAGGATTAGGGCGTGGGCTAACACATATCCTTAGGAACTGTGACTTTGTCATAATACCTGCTTTTGCACAAATACTCTGTGCTGTATTTCATTGAAGGGGTACATTGTTGAGTTAAATTTTGGATCTTGACTGTATTCTGTTCCATTCACCCCACTTGATAATCTCATAGCAGGCAAGGGTCACTTCTGTGATTACTTTGAGAGCCTTAAGAACCACACTTAACACCTTTAACTCCTACACTGAAGACATATAATATCAGATTGATTGATACATCTAACATTACTGCAGATATTTAGAAAACCCAAGCATTAAATTAATTCAAGATGCAAAGATCTCTACATTACAATACAAGAAACACAAAACATCCAGACAATATAAATCCACCAAAAGTATTAATATATCAGAAATGACCTTCAGTGAGGCTGACTTAGAGGACATCCCCGAGAAAGATTTCAAAAGAATGATTATAATTATGTTCAAAGAACTCAAAGAGGAAATGAAAGGGTTCAAAGACCTCAAAGAAGAAATCAAAGGATTCAAAGAAAACACAGAAAACCAATTTAATGAAATAAGGAGGTCAATACTAGACATAAATATGGAAATAGAAAGAATAAAGAAAACCCACTCAGAAATGCTAGCAATAAAAAGAACACAGTCAGTGAAATTAAAACCTCTGTAGAAAATCTCTCTAGTAGAATGGATGAAGGAGAGAACAGGATATCGAAGCTAGAAGACCAAGTAGCTGATCTAATACAGTCCAACAGAGAGAAAGACAAAATAATAGGAAGGTATGAATGGGAATTACAGGATATTCGGGACACTATGAAAAGATCAAACATAAGAATTCAAGGGATAGTAGAAGGAGAAGAATTTCACTCCAAAGGCATAGTAGGTGTTTTCAACAAAATCATAGAGGAAAACTTCCCCCAAATTGGGAAAGAGATGCCAATGCAGATACAGGAAGCCTTTAGAACACCAAACAGACAAAACCTGGAAAGAAACCTCCCCCCGCCATATTATAATTAAACTACCAAACATACAAACCAAAGAAAATATATTGAAAGCAGCTAGAGAGAAAAAGCAAGTGACCTACAAAGGGAAGCCCATCAGACTCACAGCAGATTACTCAACACAAACTTTAAAGGCCAGAAGGGCCTGGAGTGATGTATTCAAGTTCTGAAAGATAAAAACTGTCAACCGAGATTACTTTATCCTGCAAAACTATCTATCCAAATAGATGGAGAAATAAGGACATTCCACAACAAAGACAGGCTAAAGGAATTTTTGGCAACTAAACCAGCTCTACAGAAAATACTTGCAGGAATCATTCATGCTGAGGAGAAAGCAAAGCACACAAAACAGGAAATAGGAAAAAATAAACCATACTCAAATAACAGTTAAAACAAGTGAGTAAAGGGAAAACAGGAAAAACTAAAAATAAGAAGAATGGTGAGAATAAACACATATATGTCAATAATAACTCTTAATATCAATGGTCTCAATGCCCCTATCAAAAGACACAGACTTGCAGACTGGATTAAAAAGCAGGATCCTACCCTCTGTTGCCTCCAGGAAACTCATCTCTCAATAAAAATAGAAACCTTCTTAGGGTGAAAGGTTGGAAAAGGTATTTCAAGCAAATGGGCCTAGAAAAAAAGCAGGGGTTGCTATTTTAATTTCTGACAAGATAGACTTCAATCCAACATTTGTGAGGAAAGATAAAGAAGGTCACTTTATACTGATTAAAGGAACACTCCAACAGGAGGACATTACAATCCTAAACATATATGCCCCTAACATGGGGGCTCCCAATTTCATCAAACAAACACTATTAGAATTAAGGTCAGAGATATCTCCTAACACAATAGTAGTGGGGACTTCAATACCCCACTCTCATCACTTGACAGGTCTACCCAGCAAAAAATAAACAGAGAGACATCTGCATTAAATGATACCATGGAACAAATGGACCTAACAGATATTTACAGAACATTCCATCCAAATGCTGCAGAATATACATTTTTCTCAGCAGCACATGGGACATTTTCTAAAATAGACCATATACTAGGACACAAATCAAATCTTAACAAATACAGGAAAATTGAAATAATCCCTTGTACATTGTCTGACCACAATGGGATTAAACTGCAAATCAGCAACAAGAAAATATACAGAGCATACAGAAACTCATGGAGACTAAACAGCACTTTATTGAATGATGTATGGGTCATTGAAGAAATTAAAAGGAAATCAAGAAAAGGTAGAATCAAATGATGATGAGAATACAACATACCAAAACCTTTGGGACACAATGAAGGCAGTCCACGAGGGAAATTTATAGCCCTAAGTGCATATATTAAGAAATTGGAGAGTTCACAACTAAACAATTTAATGCTTCACCTTAAGGCCTTGGAAAAAGAAGAACAAGGCAAACCAAAAATTAGTAGACGGGAAGAAATAATAAAGGTTAGGGCAGAAATTAATGAAATGGAAACCAAAAAAACAATCAAAAAGATCAATGAAACAAAGAGTTGGTTCTTTGAAAGGATAAACGAGATTGACAAACCCTTAGCAAATCTGACCAAAAGAAAGAGAGAAGAGACAAAAATTGATAAAATTAGAGATGAAAAAGGCAACATCACAACAGATACCAAAGAAATTCAGAAAATCATACGGACATACTTTAAGAATATATATGCCCCTAAGTTTGAAAACCTGAAAGAAATGGATGAATCCCTTGATTCATATGACCTACCAAAATTAAATCAAGAAGAGATAAACAATTTAAATAGAACTATAACAACCACAGAGATTCAAGCAGTTATAAAAAGTCTCCCAACTAAAAAAAGCCCAGGCCCAGATGGATTCACTGCTGAATTTTACCAGACATTCCTGGAGGACCTAACGCCAATGCTTCTCAAACTTTTCCATAAAATAGAAAAGGAAGGAACTCTACCAAAATCCTTCTATGAAGCCAGCATCACCCTGATACCCAAACCGGACAAAGACAGATCAAAAAAAGAAAATTATAGACCAATCTCCCTCATGAACATGGATGCAAAAATTCTCAACAAAATACTGACAAACAGAATACAAGAATTTATCAGAAAGATTATTCACCCTGACCAAGTAGGCTTTATCCCAGAGATGCAGGGATGGTTCAACATACGCAAATCCATAAATGTAATACACCATATAAATGGTCTGAAGGACAAAAATCATATGGTCATCTCAATAGATGCAGAAAAGGCATTTGACAAAATCCAACACCCCTTCATGGTGAAAGTATTACAGAAACTGGGAATAGAAGGAGCATATCTCAACATAATAAAAGCTATTTATGACAAACCTACAGCCAACATAATACTAAATGGGGAAAAACTTGAAGCTTTTCCTCTAAATTCAGGAACAAGACAAGGGTGTCCACTTTCCCCACTACTATTTAATATAGTACTGGAAGTCTTAGCCACAGCAATAAGGCAAGAGACACTCATAAAGGGGATACAAATCGGAAGGGAAGAGATCAAATTATCATTATTTGCAGATGATATGATTCTATACCTAACAGACCCTAAAGTCTCTACCTGCAAACTGTTAGAGCTGATAAACACTTTTAGCAATGTAGCAGGATACAAAATAAACACACAGAAATCAGTAGCTTTTCTATATACTAACAACAAACGTGCAGAGGATGAAATCAGGAATCTCTCCCATTCACAATTGCCTCAAAAAAATAAAATACCTTGGAATAAACTTAACCAAGGAAGTGAAGGATCTCTACAATGAGAACTTTAAAAACTCGGCGACAAATTACAGAAGACACAAGGAAATGGAAAGACATCCCATGCTCCTGGATTGGAAGAATCAATATTGTGAAAATGTCAATCTTACCAAAAGCAATCTATACATTTAATGCGATCCCTATTAAAATCCCAATAGCTTTCTTCACGGAAATAGAAAAAACAATCCTAAAATTCATCTGGAAACACAAAAACCTCGAATAGCCAAAACAATTTTTTGAAAACAAAAATCAGGCAGGTGGTATAACCATACCCGATTTTAAATTATATTACAAAGCCATAGTAACAAAAACAGCATGGTACTGGCACAAGGACAGACAGGTAGATCAATGGAACAGAATAGAAGACCCAAATATTAATCCAAGCAGCTACAGCCACCTGATTTTTGACAAAAATGCCAAAAATATTAATTGGAGAAAAGATAGCCTCTTTAACAAGTGGTGTTGGGAAAACTGGACATCGGTATGTAAAAGGATAAACATAGATCCTTGTCTTTCTCCATGCACAAGAGTCAAATCCAAATGGATCAGGGACCTTGATATCAGACCTGAAACTCTGAACCTGCTAGAGGAAAAAGTAGGGGAAACCCTTCAACATATTGGCATAGGTAAGGACTTTCTGAATATAACCCCAATTGCTCAGCGAATAAAATCACTAATCAACCAATGGGACCTTATGAAATTACAAAGCTTTTGTACAGCAAAGGACACTGTGAGTAGAGCAAAAGACAACCTACAGAATGGGAGAAAATCTTTTGCCAGCTATACATCTGACAGAGGATTAATATCCAGAATATACAAAGAACTCAAAAACAGAATAATAAGAATTCAAACAACCCAGTTAAAAATGGGCTATGGAACTAAATAGAGAATTCACAGAAGATGAAATTCAGATGGCATATAAACATCTGAAAAAGTGTTCCACTTCCTTAGCCATCAGGGAAATGCAAATTAAAACCACTTTGAGATTCCATTTCACTCCTGTCAGAATGGCTTCCATCAAGAAAACAAATGACAATAAGTGTTGGCGTGGATGCGGAAAAAGAGGAACACTTCTACACTGTTGGTGGGAATGTAACCTGGTCCAACCATTGTGGAAATCAGTGTGGAGGTTTTTGAGACAGCTAGAAATAGATTTACCATATGATCCAGCTATAGCACTCCTAGGCATATATCCAGAAGACTCTTCTCACTTCCTTAGAGATACTTGCAAAACCATGTTTATTGCTGCTCTATTCACAATAGCTAGGAAATGGAAGCAGCCTAGATGTCCCACCACAAATGAATGGATAATAAAGATGTGGTACATTTACACAATGGAGTTCTACTCAGCGGTAAAGAAAAATGAAATTATGAAATTTGCAGGGAAATGGATGGATCTGGAAAGGATTATACTAAGTGAGGTAACCCAGGCTCAGAAAGCCAAACGTCACAGGTTCTCTCTCATATGTGGATCCTAGCTACAAATAGACAGACTTGTGTGTGAACTGGAACCAAAAATTGGTACCAGAAACCAGTAAGCTGGTAAAAGGCTATAAGGGACGGAGGAAAGGGAAGAACTGAAGTGTATGGTATTGCACATATGTAAGTGGAAGGACTGATTACAAGGAGGGGAATGGCCTAACCAAGGCCATGGGTAGAGAATGCATAAAAAAGAAGGGCAAGGGGAGGGTCAATCTAATTTCAAAAGATTGTGAATAAGACTTATGTAAAACTACTTTTTGAATAATGGTACATCTAGAAGCTGTAGACTGTTACTAGAAAATTTTCAGTACCTGGGATGGGATACCTTCCAGTGAGTTGTTGGCCAAGGAGGTCCCGGTAGCCTCCAAAATATTAAAGGCTTTTGCCAAAGCCCCTGGTTTCCCCTGAGAAACAGATAGTAAGACCCTATTGCTGAAGACATCTCTTGCCTGAGAGGCAAGGTCACTGAGAAAGCAAGCTGGTGCTGAGCAGAAAACCTTCTCCCTGTAGACCAGCCAACTGAAAGCTGGAAAAAGCTGCACTGCATGCAGAGTATGGGAGACAGAAGTCATCAGCAGTGAAAACAGTGGACGCTGAATATTCAAATTTGGCCAGACAGGCCCAAAGACTGAACGGGTGCAATAGTGGCATGTCTACTCGTGGGGTAACCAACTGCTCTATAATTGGACTGAAGGCCCTCTCTACGGGAGGGAATACATACCTGGTACTGAAAAACCTAAGTAAAGTCTATGGTAGGTAAGGTCATAAGCCTTAGGGGTATAAAGCATGCCCTTATCTAAATGTATATACTATTCCCACCAAGCTGCCCGGAAAAATACTACACTTAATGCTCATATTCACATATTAATGCTACTCTCACTTCTGGTTAGAGAAGCTTCTCTTTTCAGATGGCGATGACCACTGGGATGATCCAAAGGCAACATAGTGCTGAGAAGAAGGGATGGAGAAGTGCCCAGCACTGAAACATCTCTGTCACACCCTCCAAGGCTCAGGGATCATTGCGGAAGAGGGGGCGGATAGAATGGAAGAGCCAAAGGAAGGGTACTACTCCCTACAATGCAACTGCCCAGACAGAAATTGGCCTTGATATCCATGACCTTGCTGTGCCTAGCAATACCTCCGCAAGACCCTCATAGTAGAAGTAAAAGAGGATGACATCATATTAAAAAAAGAGACTAATGGAGAGAGGGAGGGGATATGATGGAGAGTGGAGTTCTAAAGGGGAAGGGGGAGGGGAGGGAAAAATACGCACCTTTGGTATGTAAGTATGTTTTGTTGTCAATAAATATTAAAAAAAAAAAACAGGACTTAATAACTGCTTTGGTATTACCCTTGACCTCCTTGGAGAAGCCACTGTGTGTCTTCATCAGCCTAGATGTCCATCACCTAAGGAACAGATGAAGAAAATGTAGCACTTATAAACAATAAAATTTCTTCAGCTGTAACAAAAATGAAATGATGATATTTGCATGGAAATGGATGGATCTTGAATAATATGTGTGTGAGGTAATCCAAGCTCAGAAGGACAATCACCTCATAGTCTCTGATATGGGAACCTAACTTCAAATTTTTAATTTTGTGTGTTTGAATTAGAAGAGAGTAGACATCAGCAATTTACAAAGGGGCCATAAAAAGGGAAGGAAAGAGCCTTGAAAAAGATAATAGAACCCATATGACATTAAGTTGTGGGGGTGGAAAGATTTCTTTTGCATTGAAAGAAATTTATTTCCTGGGACAAGGCAGATCTGAGATAGTATCTTTTTTTTCTTTTAAGGATATTTTTCAAAAAAATTATTATTTTTTAAAATTTATTTTTGGAGAGAGAGAGACAGAGAGAGATAGACAGAGAGGGAGAGAGAAATGGGCGCGCCAGCAGTCTCTCAGCTGCTGTGAACGAAATCCAGATGCGTGCGCCCCCTTGTGGTCAAGTGTGGCATTGCGCCCTTGCCTCACTGCATCTGGCTAAACATGGGACCTGGAGATTGGAACCAGCTTTCTTAGGCTTAGCAGGCAGGCGCCTTAACAGCTAAGCCATCTCTCCAGCCCAAGGATATTTTTGAAATTTTATTTTTAAACAAAAATATGATGATGAAGAGGAGATTAAAGCATATGAAATGCTATTTTGTTTGAAAACTAGCGCTTCAAATAAAGTTAAAAACATGGAAGACAAAACAATGCAAGAGAAGATAGCTCACTGCCTATCATGAGACCAGGCCCCTCTAGCACATCTGTCAGTGCTCAGGAGACATCACAGAGCAAGTGTCAATTTAAGCATGCATGCTGCTCTCACTGCTGTCCTTACAGCCGGCTCCAGGAAGATGGCAGTCGACACTGAGGGTACTAAAATCTCATCAAAGTAGTAATTCAGAGGTTGCAGAGAGGGCTCAACACTAAAGTAAACTTATAAAACACTCGCCAAGGCTCAAAGAACATTGTGGAAGAAGGGATGGCAAGATTGTAAGAGCTACAGTGTAGAAAGGAATATCCTGATGTCGTGCCCACCGCCCCCTCCCCGAGACTGACTGGGTGCTGTAAACCTTATCAAAACCCCTGGCTGAGACGATCATAGGCCCTATCAAAGTAGGAAGCTGCTACTGTTAACCAGCTGAATGGGTATATCCTCAAAACTCTGAATATTTGTGTTTAATCTATATAGCCATAGATTAGCATATCTCTCAGTCTTGATCAGAGAAGCTTCTTGTTTCAGTGAGATAACACAGAGATACATAGCTGATCAAAGAGCAGTGAATAAATGACAAGGGAGGGCTCAACCCTAAATGGAACATATATCTCACCAACCCCCTCCCAACCAAGGAGCAGAGAACAAAGTGGAAGAGGTAGTAGGAAGAATGTAAGAGTGCGAGGATGAGAGGTGATGTGGAAAGCTGGCTTCTGAGCACGAATGCCCACTGCACTCATGAGCTCACAGAAAATGAGGTTTCCTACCCCAAATCAGGTCAGTTTGAATTCGATAGAATAGTGGAGGGCTCATAAGCATTCTCTCCTCTCCCGAGGGGCTGTTGGTAGTTTTTAGTTCCTAGGGAGTGTGGTCATGTTTTTCCATGGTCTAAATATAGTGAATTGTCATGCTCCCGCAGAGAATCCCTAGCCCATGTAAGCATCCCTAACTAAACCCAGTGACACACCCACGCATACTCACACTCACAGATATGCATGCACATGCATACAAAGACATGAAAATGGGAAGAGGGCTACATTGGGTAGATAAGCGGTTTGGCAGATATTGGACAGGCTAGGAAAGGATACCATGGGGTAAGTATAATCAAAGTGTGTTATATACATGTAAGAAATTATTAAAAATGAACAAAAGAGGGCTGGAGAGATGGCTTAGTGGTTAAAGCGCCTGCCCGCTAAGCCTAAGAACACTGGTTCCAATCTTCAGGTCCCACGTTTAGCCAGATGCAAAGTGACGCAAGGGCGCAATGCCGCACTTGACCACAAGGGGGCATGCATCTGGATTTCATTCGCAGCAGCTGAGACTGCTGGCGCGCCCATCTCTGTCTGTCTTCCTCTCCCTCTCTCTCTGTCTCTCTCTCCACAAAAAAAAAAAGAAAAAAAATGAACAAAAGGTAAAGCTTTATATTTTTGCCATGGTTACTTCATCTGATCAGATGCTAAATGGCAGAATGAACACTCTTTTGACTAAAGACAGGAAATCACCATGCATGTGCTTTAGTTCTCCCCATACACATCCACGTTAATCACAAAGAAGTTTCCTAAACATTCTCCCTGGCTTCAAGTCACATGCAGGATTTTCCACAGCAGTGGGCAGTGCGCTCCTCTCACTATGGATGAACATTTGTTCTTGCTTCCTAAATAATTCTCCCACGAAGACTCCACACTGGAGCTAAGATTTGGCTGGTAACACTGCATCATTTGCATTCAGAAACAGGTAAAGGCTCCATGTCATGTTCAAATGGCCACAGTGGTGACAAACCAAGTGCTCCCTTCTTTTCAGTATTCTTCTGTTTTATTTATGGAGATCACAGAATCAGCAGCAAACAGACAGCCAACCCAACTCTACATCCCCCACACAAAACTTAAGGGGTGGGGCTGGAGACATGGCTTAGCAGTTAAGGCGCCTGCCTCCTAAGCCTAGGAACGCTGGTTCCAATCTCCAGCGGTTCCAATCTCCAGGTCCCACGTTTAGCCAGATGCAAAGTGACACAAGGGCGCAATGCCACACTTGACCACAAGGGGCGCACACATCTGGATTTCATTCACAGCAGCTGAGAGACTGCTGGCGCGCCCATCTCTATCTGTCTTCCTCTCCCTTTCTCTCTGTCTCTCTCTGTCTCTGTCTCTCTCAAAAAAAACTTAAGGGGTGCATCTCTCCAGATCCCTCATTTTTATTTTATTTTATTTTATTTTAATTTTTTATTATTTTTTGGAGAGAGACACAGAGAGAGACAGAGAGAGAGAGGGAGAAGAAGACAGAGATGGGCGCACCAACAGTGTCTCAGCTGCTGCGAACGAAATCCAGATGTGTGCGCCCCTTGTGGTCAAGTGCGGCATTGCGCCCTTGCGTCACTTTGCATCTGGCTAAACGTGGGACCTGGAGATTGGAACCACTGGAGATTGGAACCAGTGTTCTTAGGCTTAGGAGGCAGGCGCCTTAACCCCTAAGCCATCTCTCCAGCCCCAGATCCCTCATTTTTAGAGCAGGCACAAGTGTCTTGTCAATGTCACATCCCTAATAGGAAGAAGTCAGTTACATGGTCCATCATCACGTCACTGTATGACACATCACAATCTCCACTGGTGTTTAAAATGCAGCTTCTGGATTCAAATCTGAGCCATTTCCTGTAACGATAATGAACATGTGCCTACCCCTCTCTCCTCAGAAATCTAGACCAATTTCTTACCTGTGATTTTTTTGTTGTTGTTGTTGTTTTTGTTTTTTTGTTTTGTTTTGTTTTTCGAGGTAGGGTCTCACTCTGGTCCAGGCTGACCTGGAATTAACTATGTAGTCTTAGGGTGGCCTCGAACTCACGGCGATCCTCCTACCTCTGCCTCCCGAGTGCTGGGATTAAAGGCGTGAGCCACCACACCCGGCTCTTACCTGTGATTTTCACAAGGTGGTAAGACGTGCTTGGGGATTTCATTTTCAAGCCCTACTGCTCCCAGAGTCTTTTTGACCTGGAAGGCTGAGGTGATGGCCTCATTGCAGTTATTACCAAAGGCCTGGATTGCATTTTCTACAGTAAAACACAAATCAATGTCAAAGTGAAACAGCAAATGTAACAGACAGGAAACCCACAGCACACTAGAGAGAGGCACACAAGAAATCCTCATTATAACATTTGACTTCTCTGAACAAAAGCCATTCATCCATCATCCTACTCATGCTGAGAGGCAATCATTCGGGTCAGATGTTCAAAAGCCATTCAGTCATTGGACACTCACTATACTCTAAGTGTGAGAAATACCTATTGTGTTCCTATGTACGTAGCAAGTTCTGAGCAAGATGCCTGTGCTGAAATAGTCAGCTATTTGAAATCCAGCTTCCAACTGTGTCATGGGATAATCATAGCTATGTCATTTCTCCAAGAAATATCCTTGTGATTTATCAAGATTTCTACATTAGAAGAAAATTGATAATTGCCTTTTCTTTTAAGTATATCCCTGATCATGAAGTCAAGGCAACTGTGGCATTCACACTAATTTGGTCGGCAAAATACAGCCCATTTATTTAAAAGAAAAATCTTCCCCAAACATCATCAATGTCTAGTGAATATTTAAGTAAGCTTATTCTTTTCCCTTCCTGCTTTCACTCTTCCAAACAAAATCTCCCTAATTAGGTAGGAGCATCTCTGTTTAAATGAAAATTAAAAATGTAAAACTTTCAAAGTTTATTATATTGTTTTCATCACCAGAGTAAATTTAATGTGTGTTATTCTGTTCCTAAAATAAGAAACATCTTTTACTTGGGTCTTTGGGAAATTGTCTTGGATTAATTTCTTGTTTCATATTCATTGTATAAGAAATCTAATGCCTTCATTTGGGACCTGAATGTGCAAATTGTTAATATATGACACTTAGCTGCTAGTTTTGATATACAAATGTACAATAATTTAGGCCTTATCTTCCCTTTAAATACTGTTCTAATATTGTTATCCTTTAAGTTTAGCAAATTTGGCAGCCCATTTTCTGCAACATTACAGTTTTGAGTTTTGTAACAAACAACTTCCAATGAATACAAATGCATGTCAATGCTGCTAGCCATGCTCCATGACTTCATGGTAGGCGGGATGTCAATAAAGGAAAAGCTGGGTCCAGGGTCCATCCATGAAATCAGAACAGGAACAAACCCCTGCTGTTTCTTCGGAGGCATAGATTTACCACTGTCACTACCTGTGCTTTTCTGAGGGTGTCTGCGTGGCCACTGTGAGTTCCGATCTTCACTTGCCCACTCATTCAAATGTTAATAGCATAACTACTAAATGCCAGACACAGGCATGTGCTAGACATACAATATTGAACCATGATGACACCACAACAAAGTACGGCCTTGGCCTCAACTTCCAGGTGGGAAGCAAAGAGGTGAATCGTATAATACAAAGATGGCGAAAAGTGTTTGGAATCATGAAGCAAGAGGAGGAGTAAAAGGAGCACTGGGTTGGAAGAAGAAGCTGGTATTTCAATCTCTTTTTCTTTTATTTATTTGGGAGAGAGGGAAAGAGGAGAGAGAGAGAGAGAATGAGTGTGCCAGGGCCTCTAGCCACTGCAAATAAACCCCAGATGTATGCACCACCTTGTTGTGCATCTGGCTTCATGTGGGTACTGGAGAATCAAACCTGGGTCCTCTAGCTTTGCCAGCAAGTGCCTTAACTGCTAAGCCTTCTCTCCAACCTCAGAAGCTGGTGTTCAAATAAACTCTGTAATATGCAGATGACAAGAAGTGCTTGTGAACATGAACCAAGGGCAGTGGGCACAAGTAGCAGTGGGTGGGACGAGGATTCTGGTGTTTAAATAAACCCTAATAGATAGATGGTGAGAAGTGCTTGGGAAGTGCTGGTGTTGAAGTAAAGTGGTCACAGAGGCCTCCGGAGGAAGATGTACCTGAATGGACTTGAGTGATAAAACAGATATCACACTTCCACCTCCATTCCACTCCTCTCTCTTCCCTATACATCTATCTGCCATGCACTTGACTTAAAAACAATTATTTCCAAGCTAAGCATGGTGGCACATGCCCTTAATCCCAGCACTCAGGAGGCAGAGGTAGGAGGATCGCCATGAGTTTAAGGACACCCTGAGACTACATAGTGAATTTTAGATCAGCATGGGCCAGAGTGAAACCCTACCTCAAAAAAACAAAAAAACAGCAACAAAAAATATTTCCTGGGCTGGAGAGATGGCTTAGCGGTTAAGGCGCCTGCCTGCTAAGCCTAAGAACCCGGTTCCAATCTCCAGGTCCCACATTTAGCCAGATGCAAAGTGACACAAGGGTGCAATGCCACACTTGACCACAGGGGGTGAACACATCTGGATTTCGTTCACAGCAGCTGAGAGACTGCTGGCGTGCCCATCTCTATCTGTCTCCCTCTCCCTCTCTCTCTGTCTCTCTCTCTCTCTCTGTGTCTCCCTCCAAAAATAAACAAAATAATAAAACCTTTAAAAAAGTATTTCCTGTGCCTAATCTAGACCAAAACTATTGGCTGTCTTCATGGCAGTTGAACAGGGGCGAAGTATGGGTTAATCTGAAGGTATAGGACAATGAAGTTTCTACGTGTGGGCAGCGCAAGCAAATTCTAGTTACTTTTGCGGTAGTGTGTCTTGTAAGAGATTGAATTCACAGTCCCGTGTGTTTGGTACTCTGTACCTACCTAATCCAAGGGTAAGTGGAATGACTGTGAGAACGTTTAGATGGCTTGAGCATTTATTTTGGTGAAGAATCATGGATAAACAGAATACCAGGGCTGGAGAGATGGCTTAGCGGTTAAGGCGCCTGCCTACTAAGCCTAAGAATGCTGGTTCCAATCTCCATTGGTTCCAATCTCCAGGTCCCACGTTTAGCCAGATGCAAGTGACACAAGGGTGCAATGCCACACTTGACCACAAGGGGGCGCACGCGTCTGGATTTCGTTCTCAGCAGCTGAGAGGCTGCTGGCGCGCCCATCTCTGACTTCCTCTCTCTCTCTTTTTCTCTCCAAAAAAGAAAAAGAAAAAACAGAATACCAGACTATTCTTCTCCAAAATGTTACTAAGCTGGGACAACTTTGATTTCTTTGGTTTTTCAGAAAGTTTGAGTGAAATTGTTCCTCATGTTAATTATATTGCTTTTGCTTTGTCTCTGATAAACTTTAATTTTGTTACAGAAGTGCAAGTGCAAAAGAAAATGAATTAAGTCAAGACCAAACAAGAGGTCCAAGTTGCGATTTCTCAAAATAACAAATATCTTAGCAATGTCACCATATGTAAGGCTCAATTTAATTTATGGGTTTGAATCTTACCTCAGAGTTTCAAAGACGATTTATTTACTTATTGAATGTATATGTGGTATACATCCCCATTCTTATGTGGGTGGGTATTCACGAAGGCCAGGAGTTGGTGTCTGGTATCTTCCTCCATCATCTTCACATTATTTACTAAAACAGAGTCTTAAACTTGACACACAGCTTACAGATTCAGATATTCTAGATAGCCAGTGTGCCACAGGATCCTCTGTCTCCCAAGCTCTGCGATGGCAGGCAGGTGGACATGCTCGCAAGAAAATTGAGTAGATGCAGGTCTTACAACTCAATCCTTGTGTTTACTTGTCAAGGGGGTTAGCCACTGAGCTGTCTCAGCCCCTAATTGTCTGTTTTGTTCTATTTGATTTTACTTTGGATGGATGTATATACTTGTGTGAGTACATGTGTGTGTGTGTGTGTGCGCGCGCACGTGCGCGCACTCTCACATGCACCTGTACATGATATGGCATGCATATGTGGTGAACAAAGTTTAACTTTTATTTATTTTGTGGGGGGGATGAAATGTATTTCAAGCTTACAGATCAAGAGGGTAAATTCCATCATTGTCAGAAGAAGCTCCTTCCTTGCACCCAAGTATTACCGGCCACAAACAGCAAAAGCAATATGCACAAAGCCTGCAGTAGCAGAAACACAGAGCTCAAACCTCTCTGCATATCTTTGGGCTGGGAATTAAATCCACCCCCACCACACCTGAGGCTGGACCCCAGGCCCCACTCCCAGTGACATCTCCTCCAGCAAGGCAGCTAGAGGGCCAAGGTATAAATTTTTTTTAGGTTTTATAATTTTTTTTTATTTCCATAACCAATAAAAATAAAATTTTTTTAAAGTTCAACTTGTTGCTCAGTCCTTTGCCTTTCCAGTACGTTTGAGGTGGTGTCTCTCTGTCTATTTTCTCATTCTGTGTTTCTTGGTGGTGCTCTCAGTGAGCTTTCTCGGAACTTCTTTTGTCTCCACCTCCCATCTCATGGTCAGTGTCAGCATGCTGGGATCACAGAAACCCACCATGGCTTTTGGCTTCCTAGGTGGGGTCTGGGAATCAACCCAGGTACTCGGGCTTCAGCAATGAGCACTGCATCCACTGAGCCATATTTATTTTGTTTCTAAGAGGACCAAAACACAGTATTTGAAGCACTACTGAGCAAATGTGTAAGCAAATAAAATGATTAGGAGGTTTCAGAAGAACACAGGAGAAATTATTACTCATTTCTTCAAGAAGAAGACAACATTCAGCAGAGCACTGTGGAGAATTTCTCATTTGGGGTCAAGGGTCTCAGGAACATGGCTGGATCTTGATCCTAAAATTTGGTCCATACTTGTCACCAGGAAGTACGTGCTGGTCTTCAATGCTCAGGATTATGTTCTTCTCCAACTAATACTTCCGTATCAGACCTGAACACGGCTCTCTGGACAGGAGCCTGCACAGGACCAAGGCTTTGGATCCTGGCTCTACCACTTATGCAATATGTAAAAATACTAGTCTTTTGCTCGGATGGATATGATACTTATATATCATAATATTCTTGTTTGAGTACAGAAAATAAGGTACAATTTTATACTCCCTAAAGTGAGTTGGAACATACAGAAGGCCCCACAGGAATTAATGAAGTTTTCAAAGGTTTCAGAGCATGCCCATTGTGGGCTTGTGTATGAGGGAGACCTGACATCTTGCATTTTCATTATCTGATGGATGCCCATTGTTAGCATCTGAATAATCCTCTCTACTTCCGTTCCTTTGTCAAGCATGCTTCCAAATTGCCTACACAACATTGCAATAAACAAGTCTATCCTGGCTCACCAGAGTCTCTTGGTCTCCCAAGATAATCCACATCCTGCGCCTCCCAGCTGCATGACCAGCTTGCTCCAGTCAAGATTTGTTGTTGATGTGCTAAGCCAGCCCTGAAAATCTAAGAACTTAAATGCTAATGGTAACATTCTAATTTTTACCAGAGTGGCCTTAGACATCTGTCTCTATCTATTGTGTCTGCCCTTCTAACACTGTTCATTCTTCTCAGGTGTTTGGAATTTTGGGAGCAGACTCTTGCCGTCTGTGAAGATCAAACTTTAATCCGCAGGTAGAAGTGTTCTTCCCCTATAATGTGCTCTCATTATTTGAATCACTTATCCTCCCAGGCCATTGGATTCACAATCCCAGCAGTATCCAGTTCTTCACTCATGTGGTTCCTGCTGAGCCCCTGAGAGAGGCTTCTGTTGTACACAGAGAAGCCTGTCTTTCCTCCTGCTGCGCCCACTTGCCCCAGACACGCTTGCCTCTTTCTTCTCTTCCTGCAAGTGGGAGGCTTGCTTAATTACACAAAATGCTGTTTCTACTATGAAACAGTATCTTGGGGGAGGGGGAAGCAGTGTCACGTAAATCACTCCCTGCACAACAGGAGTCAAATCACCAAGAACAAAAATGGCAAGAAGCACCCAGTATTGGGGGTTAATTTCTGGGAAACCACATCTTTTATTTCCACAGATACAATGATTTCAAGATAGACCTTTCAGTTAACTTTTTCTGACTTGCTGTCTTCTTCGATAACCACATGTTCCCCTGCCGTGGTTCTGTGTAAGTTCTCAGTGGACATGCTTCACTCTACGTCACACTTGCTGTCTCTGTATTCTGTAACAGGACCTGCTTTTCCTGCATCCATTCTTCTTTTCTTCTTGTTACTGTTTTCTTTTGTCCTGCAAGTGCATTCTAGAAGGCCTCTCTTGAAAAGCCCAGCAGAGAGGCTGCAGGAGATTTCCCACTTGTGCAGAATTCATCAGGTTGCAAAGGGAAGTGTGTGGGTATTTGTCTCCCAGACTTTCCTCCCATCCGTCTTCTCCCATCTCACCAATCAGCCCTGAGCAGGCCAGAAGGCAGTCTATGTAGTCCTTCTTAAGACAGCTGCTGACAGCCCTTGACTGTGGCTGGCAGTTCAAAAAAAAAAAAAATCTGCAAGATGAGATCTGCAATAGGAAGAAGAGAAAAAGTGTGCTGAAAACATCACAGGCCTCCAAGGCGAGAGGAGGGGTGCTGGAGAGAGAACAAAAACAGGGGCACAGTTGGCTAGGAGGAATTAACTTCATTTTTAAAATACTATTTCCTAATGTGCACATACATGTGCACACATACACATGCACTACGGTGGGGAGGCAGAGTTTCTGCAAACAAATGTCCATCCACATTTTCCTGAGTGGCTGTGGAATTGAACTTGGCCAGCAAGCTTTGCAGCAAGTGCTTTAACTGCTGAACCATCTCCGCAGTCCCCAGGAGAAATAACTTCTAATGTTTTAAGGCACATGAAGGCAACTGTGGTTGATAACAATTGTGTAATACAAAATAGTAGAGGACATTCTCAATACAAGGAAATGGTGTGCGTTTGAAGTAACAGGATGCCAGTTAATCTGATCCTACATTATACATTATATATATGCATATTTGAAATGTCACATTGTATTCCATAAGTATGTATACTCTACTGTATATCAAAAAGTAATATAAAATATATATCAAAGAAAAATCCAGGAGAGACATAGCTTTTATTCCTTCATGAATTGTCTCCTCACACAGACACACACACACACAGAAAACGTGAACTATGAAAACGCTGATCATCTTCTTACACAGCTTCCCAGCTGCCCCTACCTCAGCTTTATCCACCTATGTGTCTGCTTACTTAGACAGAAGTCTTCAAGGTCTATAAATGGAGGAATCTACAGGGTTTGAAGTTTCCACACAACATTTATTTCTGACTAGACTTATTTGTATCTCAAAGAAATGTGTTTCTCCACACACTCACCACACTCACCGGAGACCAGCAATGGAAAAATATTTACTTTATACAGAAACATTTCCTGGCATCAAAGTAGGATCCTACACCCTTGTGCTCCCATAATTCTTCATGCCTCGTAGATGTGTCACTGTCTCCTGAGTTCTCTCTTAGCTCCTAGCTCTAAGATACTGTAGCAGACAGCTTCAGGTTCACTAAGATGAACTTCCAGACCAGACACAGTTAAGGGATTTATTGACGCTTACACATCCAGGGGAAGTTCCATAATGGCAGAAGAAGAGCTAAGCAGAGAGAGAGAAGTCATAAGCCATAAGCCATAAGCCAAAAGCTAAAAGCCAAAAGCCACACTGCACACTTCAGGAACTCCAGGTGGAACTAGGCACTTTGCATATCTTTAGATTGGAATTTCAAACCCACCACCACACCTTAAGATCTTTACAGTGAAACCTCCTCCTGCCAGGTGGTGCAGATGCAAACTACAAACTAATAAAACACTGAATATATTGGGGGCCATCTATTCAAACTACCACAGATGGCTTAGCAGTGAAGGCATTAGCCTGTGAAGCCTAAGGACCCAGATTTGATTTCCCAGGATCCATGTAAGCCAGATGCACAAGGTGGAGCATGCTACTGAAGTTTGTTTGCAGTGGCTTGAGGCCCTGGCATGCCCATTCTCTCTCGCTCACTCTCAAATAAATAAATGCATAAATAAATGTATTTTTTTAATTATGGATTAGGGGCTGGAGAAATGACTTGGTAGTTAAGGTGCTTGCTTGCAAAGCCCAAGGACCCAGATTCAACTCCCCAGAACCCACATAAGCGAGACTTACAAGGTCTCACATGTGCACAAGGTGGCACAGTTCTTTGATTGCTGGCTAGAGTCCCTGGCATGTCACTTCTCTCTCTCTCTCTCTTTCTCTCCCTCTCTTTCTTGCTCACTCTCATAAAGAAAAACTATTAAAAACATGGATTATGGTTGGAGAAGAGGCTTTTATTGTTGTCATTGAATCAGATATTTTGGATGTGATCTGCTGATCTCCATATTAAGCATCTTTTTTGTGTGTCAGTTTCAGGGGTGACAAGGTACATTGGAGACTAGCAGTGGCAGTCGTGACCTGATTCCTCAAGGTGGTGGCCAATTGCACTCTGACCTGAGTTGTGGCAGGAGCCTGCTTCTTGTCCCTGTAGCCAGGGCTGCAGAAAAGGTTGGAATCCTGGGGAACACGTCATGGAAGCCTGAAGACTTTGCTGGGTTTTTCAGGGTGAAAGTTGCCCATGGCAATGAACTCACTTGAGCCTCTGGATCTAGAGGAAGATGAAGCAGGTATCTAATATCTTTTATAGACAGGAGACCCAAGGGCACGTGACTCTCAAGATTGCATAGTTGGGAAGGAAGCACACAAGTGCCTTGACATGAAAGCTCATGTCTTGGCCAAGTTCACATTCTTGGGAACTGGGTAATGCTGCAACCCAAGGCAATGCCCCAGATGGACAATGTCAGGTGCTCTGAGATGGTGTCATGGCCCTCCAGGCCTGGGATACACCCTTAGAGAGGGAGAACAGAGAAAAATCACATTTCTCCCCTCTACAGCCCCAGCATTTTCATTTAGAAGAGATGCAGTCAGGAAGACAAGAAGAAACATCAAGGCAGATGGAGAGATGGTTCAGAGGGTGAGAATGTTTGTTGTGCAAACATGAGGTCCTGAGTTCAATCCCTGGTACCCATTTAAAAATCCAGGCAAGGCCATGCATGCCTATAACCCAGCACTGAGGAGAGTGGAGACAGCAGGATTGTTGGGGTTAGGTGGGTATGCATTATAACCTAAACACTGTCATTCCATGTCAGAGACCCTGCCTCAAGGTAGAAGAGTGATAGAAGAGATCATCTATGTTCACCTCTGGCCTCTACAACCACGTGCATCTGCACACACAAACACACATACATAAATACCACCTCTCTCTCTCTCTCTCTCTCTCTCTCTCTCTCTCTCTCTCTCGGTCTCTTTGTCTCTCTCATATACACACAGAGACAGAGGGAGAGAGGGAGGGAGGGAGGAAGAGAGAAATAAACATAAGGGTGCCCCGGCCAGTGGGGCTTCAACGGGAGCAAGGACCCTAGAGAACCTGAAATGAAAGGGACAAGAGACACAAGGAACCGACAGCAAGACAGTAATCTGATCAAGCTGTGTTTTTTATTAATCTCAGGGTGCCTTTTATACAGCAGAACAGGGAAGTTGCTTAGGTATTCTATAATTATGTTTCAACAGGATAAGACCCCAGCCCCAAAGCCATAAGATGTTCCACAGGATAAGGCTCCAGCCCCAAAGCCATAAGATGTTCCACAGGATAAGGCTCCAGCCCCAAAGCCATAAGATGTTTCAACAGGACAAGGTCCCAGCCCCAAAGCCATAAGATAACGACTTCCTCATTCTCTATGGGTTACGTTGTTCTTTCTCTGTGCATGGGTGACTTTCCAGAACAGACAACTTATCACAAAATGGAGTCACTATTCAAGATGGAGGCACTTTTGGTTACCTAGTGCCCAACGGTTCCCCACATAAGGGCATCCTTCTGGAAAGTGTTCTGTGTGTCTGTTAACTATCTGCAAGTTTCCCGTTCTTTGCACCACTTGATCCAGTTACTGACTTTTCCCCTAGAAACAGTCTGAGCCTTTGCTTTTCAGTCTGTTTTATTGTCTTACTGAAAATGAGTTCTCAGACCTGGCTGGCTTGATCTCTGCTTCAGCATACTCACCTATTGGGGCTGGGATTGGGAGTGTCCCATCATATCCTGTCTGGACCAGGAAGGAGTCAGGAGGTGAGTCCAGCTAAAAGCTTATCAAAGAATTTGGGCTGTCAGAGTAAAACCAAGGTACCGAGGCAGGGAGCCAGGGATGTGGAGTTGGTACCAAAGTTTGTGTAGGTTGAGATTTGAAGTGAAAGATTAAAATCAAGTAGGAGAGCCTGGAGCAATGGGGATGTGCTTCTCGAGTTTGAGCTGTGGAGTTCCAGTGCTTTCTGAAAATGTTTTCTCACTCCTCTGTGTGGTCAACAAAGTGTGGCCACTCCTCTGGACTATCACCAAGTCTCACTCATATTTTTGAAAAGTGGTGTCTATCTCCCTTACACAAGAAATGATGCATGTCTGAGGTGATAGAAATGCCAACTGCCTTGACGTAATCATTGCACTTGTATACTTGTATTGAAAGGTTACATTGTGCCCTACAAATTATATATAGCTACTCTGTGTCAATTAAAAATAAAAACATTATTGACAGCAAGGCATCCTAACATTTTTTTATACCTTGTGACTCCTTTTACCACTAGAAACTTTAAAAAAATGTTTTATGACAATCTCCACACATATAGACAGTATACTATGATGGTAATCCCCTCCCATCACCTGAAAAAATTTAAACAATTTTAAGAACATAAGTATATAAATAGGCATATGAATCAGGTATTTACTGGCATAAATCAAAGAAATTTAATTTAAAGCAATTCTTGGTACACATATACTCCTACTTTTGATTAAAGATGAAAAAAAATTGCACAGTAATGAGATGGATGTGATTGCTTATTTTGTCACAAAGAATAAAGTTTTGGTTAAATATTTTACACTTAGGTTATTTTCAATGTTCTTTAGACTTGATAATATTTTTTAAATTTTTGTTTTTTTTTATTTATTTATTTGAGACAGAGAGAGAATGAGGCAGAGAGAGAATGGGCACATGAGGACCTCCAGCCACTGCAAATGAACTCCAGATGCATGTGCCACCTTGTGCATCTGGCTTACGTGGGTCCTGGGGACTCGAGCCTCACAGCAGGGTCCTTAGGCTTTACAAGCAAGTGTTTAACTGCTAAGCCATCTCTCCAGCCCTTGATAACATTTTGACTTTAGAATCACAATGTTGAAAATGCCACTTCACATATAAATAAAGCACAAGGGGTTGGGGATTTAGCTCAGTGGAAGGCCTGGGTTTGGTCCTCAGCACTGAAAAAAAAAAGCACAAAATGGCAGCAGTATGTTTAGGGCTATCTTAGCAATGGTTGGAAATGCTATACTAATTCAAAATCACAATGGACTTTTGGAGCTGAGGGGATTCCGTAGTGGATAGGAGCACTTGCTACATAAGTATGAGAACCTGAGTTCAATTCCTGACACCCACGTAAAAAGCTGAGTGTGGCCATGCATGACTATCACCTCAGCACTGAGAGGGGTGGAGACAGGAGGATTGCTGGGGCTCCCTGCTACACTAGCCTAACTGAAAACAGGAGTTCCCAGTTCAGTGAGAAACTGTCTCAGGGAAATAAGGTGGAAGACTGTGGTACTTTGAAATGTGATATTCTGAGGCTTTGGCACCATAGATTCAGTCATTTTTTATTAAACTTTACATGTGAGCCTCTTGCAGGCAGAATTCTGCTAAAGATTGTGTGGCACTGGGGACTGCTTGCAGCCCAAAGGTGTGTGTATAGTGATTTGATCTCTGGCAGCATGCTTGCTGGCTGTTTGATTGTGTCTCTCTGCTTGTCTCTGTGAGAGGGAGCCAGCTTCTTCTGCCATTGATGGAACTTCCCCTTGGTCTGTAAGCCTGAAATAAACCCATTCCTTCCATAAATTGTGTCTGGTTGGATTTAGTCTCAGCAACGTGGAGCAACAGGATACTCAAAATCCTCCTCTGTTCTCCACATGCATGTGCTTGGGACACAAACACACACACACAGAGAGAGAGAGAGAGAGAGAGATGCAAAAGTAAAATAAAATTAAATATTGTTTATGATAATATGTCAGCATCTCAAACATAAATTTTTAAAATCAAATATTCTGACACAGTAAAATAGCTCCACATATACTAACTTGATGCATGCTCAAAAATTATGATAGGAAAATTTAACAACATGTTTTTCATAATCAAACTATGATGTTTCTGAAAGACAGGAAACTTTGTCTGAAGTAATAACAGTGCAACTCATGACATACAATCCTCTTGAATCAGAGGTGAACAGTGCTCATCAACACTGTGAGCGTGTGCACACACTCACAATGGAAAGTGTACACATGTGTTCAGAACCAAGGCTGCAGTGAAGTCATGTGATGGAGCTGGATGAGCACTGCCACAAACACCTCAGATTCACTATGTGTTTTATTTTCTACTAACTGTTGTTCATTGTGCATTTATTTAAAGTTGCTTTATTAATGTTATTAGTTATGAAAGAGTATGAATGTGCCGGGGCCTCTTGCTGCTGTAAACAAGCTCCAGATACATGTGCCACTTTGTGTGTCAGGCTTTACCTGGATATTGGGGAATCAAACTTGTGCTGGCAGACTTTGCAAGCAAGAGCCTTTACCCACTGAGCCATCTCTCCAGAAAAATTTTATGGTAGCCCAGTTCCAACAAAGTCTTCGGCAATCTTTCCTTCCCCTTAGAGAGTTCATAAGCCATGTCTCCAAGTTCACTAATCTCTGCACTTAGTATTCTCAAACTCTCATAAGAGTAATCCATAAAACTAGGCTTACTACTCCAGAAGGTGTCTTCAGTTGGAAGCACCAAGGCTACGTCCATTCCTCCCAAACAAAGGTTCCAGAAGACCAAAATCCACATGGTCAGTTTCATCTCACCCCACATTCTGGTACCAACTTCTGTGGTAGTGTTAGGAGCAATAGTTAGAAGTAAAAATGGGGACTGTTAGAATAGATAGAAGTAATGAGGAATGTTAGATGCAATCGAAGTAAAAATTGGGCACTCACTCAGCAGTGACAAGATCGCCATAGCAACCAAGGGCCATGACCAGACTGACCAGAGACTGGTAGCTCTGATAAGCAGCACACCCAGCAGTGATAAGATCAACATGGCAACCAGGGGCCAAGACCAGAGACCCTTTGAGAGCTGATATGTAAATGAGCCAACCCTAAGGTGGCTATCAGCAGCCAGGATGACTGAGGAAAAAATGGGTAAAAGAGACTTCTGGGTAAGATGGCAGCATAGGAGCCATGCCAAGCCAGATCAGGGATGGATTTAAGCAAAACTACAGCAAAATACACTCTTTTTATGAAAAGTGCAGAATATTTTTTCTGGTTAAACAGCGGAAAAGCAGGAGATAGCCAGAATCCCACTGTAGAGCATGCAGCCCGATCTTCAGCAGCCTAGTCCTCCATGGCCCCACCTGCCAGGCATGCCTAGCAGCAGCAATAGAGACCAAACAAGGGGACTTTCCAACATCAACAGTTTCCTTTCAGAGCCCAGACATCTAAAAAACGTCTGCTGAGCTACTGAAAGAGATACAGGGGAACAGTGTGAGCAAATACAGGCTTCCTGAACTCACCCATTCCCCAACCATCAGAACCGTGAACTGCCAGCATTCAGCTCCCAGCAGCAGCGCATCCAGCACAGCTGAGCCAAGCGCCACAGGTCAGGGAACAAGGTGGGCTCTCAGCATTGGTGAGTTTGGAAGCCATACCAAAAGGTAACAAGGCCGGCTGAAAAAAAAAAAGGTACATAGGCCTGCATTGGAAGTGTTAATCTCTCTTTCCAGGTCAGAGAAGGTTATGGGTTACATATTTGTGGTTGGCTATACCATTGTCAAATAAGCTGAACATAGGGTGTTAAATATTGCTGCCTTTGATACTTTTAGATTTATAGGGCCTCTGTATTTTGCTTTTGTCATTATTGGGGGCAGGGTTTGAACCAGATCCAGGCTGAACTGGAACCCAATTCAGAACAGAATCCTCTACCTCCTACCTGAAAGGATTAAGGGTGTAGAGCAACAAACATCCTGAGGTATTTTGGCCTTATAAGACTGTTTGTTTTAATTCCCACACTTGTATACTCTGTGCTGGTTTTAATTTAATATGTATTTTGCTCAGTTGAAGTTTAGAACTTACCAGTAAATTTTTCCACCAGTCCACTACAATATTTGCTTAACAAGCAAAATCAACCCCTAGGATTACTTCTGAGGGTGGATTTGGGTACAAGTGCTACACTTTGCACCTTAAACTCATACCCTGAAAGTATATAAGGGTGGATCACCACATCTAAGAACACTGCAGATAAACAGAAAACCTAAGCATCAAATCAATCCAGGATGCAAAAGTCACTGCATTATAATACAAGAAACACAAAGAATCAAGACAATGCAATCCCACCAAAAATTATAAATCTATCAGAAATGATCATCAATGTGACTGTTTTAGATGAAATACCTGACAAAGATTTCAAAAGAATGATGATATCTATAATCAAAGAAATGAAAGAAGAAAATAAAGGATTCAAAGAAGAAAACAAACTCCTGAAAGAGAGCACAGGAAACCAGCTTAATGAAATAAAAAGGTCATTACAGGACATGAGTAAGGAAATAGAAATACTGAAGAAAAACCAGGCTGAAATCCTAGCTCTGAAGAACATATTCAGTGAAATAAAAAACTCTGTGGAAAGTCTCACCAGTAGAATGGATGAAGGAAAGAAAAGAATATCTAAACTAGAAGACCAGGTGGCAGACATAATACAGTCCAACAAAGAGAAAGACAAGCTAACAGAAAGGTATGAATGGGAATTCCAAGACATCCGGGACACTATGAAAAGATCAAACATAAGAATTCAAGGTATAGCAGAAGGGGAAGAATTTCAATCCAGAGGCTTAGCAGGTGTTTTCCACAAAATCATAGAAAAATTTCCCCAAATTGGGAAAGAAATGCCAATACAGGTACAAGAAGCTTTTAGAATACCAAACAGACAAAACCTAGAAAGATCCTCTCCTCTCCATGTTATAACTAAACTACTAAACACACAAACCAAAGAAAATATATTGAAAGCAGTTAGAGAGAAAAGCAAGTGACCTTCAAAGGGAAACCCATCAGGATGACAACAGATTACTCAAAAAAAACTTTAAAAGCCAGAAGGGCTCAGAATGATGGATTCCAAGTTCTGAAAGATAAAAACTGTCAACCAAGGTTACTTTATCTGCAAAGCTATCTATCCAAATTAACGGAGAAATAAGGATATTTCACAACAATGGTCAAACATGGAACAGATCATCCTCAGTATGACAGTCTCAAAAGATAATCATCACATGGTCCAGCTTAACTGTTGCTCCTAACCTGAATCCCATGCCAACACTGGCCAAACCTAATAAACCCTCTGAGGTCCCAGACAATCAAAACATGGGATGGTCTGAGGGAAGGGTGTCCATCTTGAGAGGGTGGGAGGATTCCGGGGGTCTTCATGAACCCTGCCTCATGATACATAAAACCAGCGGCTCCTGGAACAACATGCTAAAACATTGATCCTTCAGCAGGCCCACAGAGGGAACACCCAAAACAGGAATACCAGGTGTGCATCACACAGCCATATTCTTAATCTTGGGACAAAATAAACCATAGCCTTTCTCTTCAGGTTCCTTCTCCAGTCAAGGAATTTGCATTTCTAACAGTCTTTCCTCAGGCATCCTCTCCATTGTTTTAATATAAATCAAGTCAGGCCACCTTCCTTCCACCTTCCTTAAGATTGCAGACTTGTTGACAATAAAGCCCAGGGCGAGCAAAGGGTTAAGTCTCAATGAACTCTGATCTGAAACACTTACAAGGTTTCCTAAAAAAAATCTTGTCAAGTTCTTGGTCCGATATCTTAATGGTAAGAACATCAGTCCAAGATAAATTTAACCTTGATCAAACACTCTGGGCCTGGCCAGAATCTGGAAGAAGGTCAGTCCCCAGACAGTTAGCTAGTATAGTTCCACAGGGTGCTACACAAGCAACTGGGGGAAATGTCCGACATTTGTCCAAACAACTTGCAGTTCTAAGACTATCAGCAAGAAACAACTTGATGTAATGCTCATACAAGTGCAGTAGTGGCAAACAGCCATGGTGGGTAACCAACTGCTCTTGATTTGGCTAATAGATCCACTCAGTGGAATGGGACACATTGCTGGAACTGGGAAATAAATCATAAAGGTACACAAAATAAGCTCAGTCTCCAAGGCCAAGATACCAAAAAAAATAAAAGCTCAGTCTCCAAGGCCAAGATACCACCAAATGTGGGCTAGAAGAGAGCCAACACATGTAAAATTCCCTCCAAAACATATATGGTCATCCCTTCTATCTAGTTAACTTTCTCTCCATTGGAGAATTTTTATCTTTTTTTCAGATGGACAACAAACCTGAATAGAGGATCAGCTAATCACAAAGCTGAAACCATAGAACAATGCAGGGAAGGGCAAGAAAACAGCGTTCCTGGTGATCATGACACCAGAAAAAGGCTGAAGAAGATAAACACAGAGAACATCCAACTCCAACTAAGCCAGATATCCAGAGGCAAAGAGGCTCCCAAAACTTCATCACTGAAGCAGAACTAAAATGACCTAATGTGGCTCAGGGAAACTCACGGAAGAGGGGGGCGGAAAGATTGTTAGAGTCACAAGTTAGGTCATTATGCACAGAACTGGGACAAAAACCTCCAGAACTCTTGATGACCCCTCACAATGTTATAACTAAACCTAAACAACAAACCAAAGAAAATATATTGAAAGCAGTTAGGGAGAGGATAATGGCACTATGAATGTAAAATCAGAAACCCATCAATTTTGACAAAAGATTACTCAACACAAACTTTAAAAGCCAGAAGGGCTTGGAATGATGTATTCCAAGTTCTGAAAGATAAAACTGTCAACCAAGACCATTTTATCCTGCAAAGCTATCCATTCAAATTGATGGAGAAATAAGGATATTTCACAACAAAAACAGGCTAAAGGAATTTATGACAACTAAACCAGCTCTACAGAAAATACTTGAAGGACTCCTTCATGCTGAAGAGAAAGCAAAATATGCACAGCAGGAAATAGGAAAAAATAAAGCATACTCAAATAACAGTTTAAAAAGTGAGTAAAGGGAAAACAGGAAGTACTACAACATAAGAAGAATGGCGAGAATAAATACATATCTTTCAACAATAACTCTTAATATCAATGGCCTCAATGCACCAACCAAAAGACACAGGCTTACAGACTGTATTAAAAGGCAAGATCCTGCTATCTGTTTCCTCCAGGAAACTCACCTCTCAATAAAAGATAGAAACCTTCTTAGGGTGAAAGGATGGAAAATGGTATTTTAAGCAAATGGGCCTAGGAAACAAGCAGGGGTTGCTCTCCTAATTTCTGGCAAGATAGACTTCAAACCAACATTAGTGAGGAAAGATAAAGCAGGTCACTTCATACTGATTAAAGGAACACTCCAACAGGAGGACATTACAATCCTAAACATATATGCTCCTAACATGGGGGCTCCCCATTTCCTCAAACAAACACTATTAGACTTAAGGTCAGACATAACTCCAAAACAATAGTAGTGGGTGACTTCAATACCCCACTCTCATCACTTGACAGGTCTACCCAGCAAAAAATAAGCAAAGAGACAGCTGCATTAAATGATGTCATGGAATAAATGGGCCTAACAGATATATACAGAACATTCCATCCAAATGCTGCAGAATATACATTTTTATCAGCAGCACATGGAACATTCTCTAAAATAGACCATATATTAGGACACAAATCAAATCTTAACAAATACAGGAAAATTGAAATAATCCCTTCTATGCTATCTGACCACAATGGGATTAAACTGCAAATCAGCAACAAGAAAAACTACCGAGCATTCAGAAATTCATGGAGACTAACCAGTACACTATTGAATGATGTATGGATCATTGAATTAATTAAAAAGGAAATCAAGAAATTCATAGAATCAAATGATGATACAACATACCAAAATCTTTGGGACACAATGAAGGCAGTCCTAAGTGGGAAATTTATAGCTCTAAGTGCCTATATTAAGAAATTAGAGAGTTCACAACAAAACAATTTAATGCTTCACCTTAAGGCCTTGGAAAGAGAAAGACAAGACAAACCAAAAATCCGTAGATGGGAAGAAATAATAAAGATTAGGGCAGAAATTAATGAAATGGAAAACAAAAAAAAAAATCAAAAGAATCAATGAAACAAAGAGTTGATTCTTTGAAAGGATAAACAAGATTGATAAACTCTTTGCAATCTGACCAAAAGAAAGAGAGAAGAGACAAAAATTAATAAAATTAGAGATGAAAAAGGCAGCATCACAACAGATACCAATGAAATTCAGAAAATCATACAGACATACTTGTAGTGAATACCTACATAGCCACCAAACCTTTTGCTTATTGATTTGCAAGTCTCAGGAGTCTCATTAACCACCTTGTATGATATGGTGAACAATCTAGGTAACTTTGTGTTCTCCACTTGTGGAAGCATGTCATTTAACCTCACCACTTATTTTTTCAACATTACATCTTGGGAATACTCATCATCTTCATGGAAGTTACCAGAGGATGTCATTTAGCTTCTAATACATATATAGTGACCACTGATTTCTCAACCAAGTCCATGACTCATATCTTCACCATCATGGTACCACAATCTCACATCCTTGATTCCACGATGTACGAAGCTGACCAACTCAATGATGACAGGTGTTATAGGGAGGCAGAAGCCTCTGTACAAAAGTTAACAGATCTCCTACAGCATAACCAGAGACAGTTTATTAATATGGACAATACTGTCAAATAATATTTCCAAAAACATGATAAACCAATTGATCATGTGTCTCAGATGGCACATGTTTACAGACTGGTACTTGGGCCTGGGTCACTAAAGTTTGAGACATGGCACCTTTTTGGACCCACTTGGAAGATTGACACACCTGGACACCATGTGCATTTGGAATTGAAACCTGCCAAACAGGTTTGAACAACTCCTTTATGTGTGAGTTGGCACTGCTATACTAATTGTTTGAGAATATTGTTTTCCTTTACAGACAAGGATTGCACAGCACCACTGATAAGAAGACAAGCCAGTGCATGGAAACCCCATTGGAACATGCCTAATATGAAATCTTTCCAAATCCAGGTTTTGCCCTATACATTTGGGAGATAGATTTTTTTAAGCAATGTTGGAAACATTGCTTGGACTATTTGAGACTAGATGTACATTGCATTGATTAATAGGATACACCCCACCATCTACCTACTACTTCTGTAAATGAAAATGGTTGGTAGTTATTGGCATCAGGCATAAGCAAAATAACTCCTATTTTCCTACGTTTTCACGCCATATCCTCCACCATGATTTGGCAATACATAATAGCCAACTGTGCGAGCAAGTGCCTGTGGTCATGGTCAGAGTTTTGGTAGCCTTGTACATCTTTACATGTATCCTGCCATGATCCAACAGATGATTAGACATGACCCTGCCTGTTGCCATCATGCTTAATTTCTCTTGGTATTCTATGGAACCTACTAATAAGAACCCACCACTTCCTGTCAGAGCTTTGGAAGAATATGGCTTAAGGGAGCTCATTTGCTAAGTTTTGTTTGTTTCAACTTTCTGCTTATTTGACTTGGAAATTGTACCAACAGTCTTTAATTGAATGTAGACTATTGAAACCATCTCATAATGTGACACATTACATTGTTTTGAAATAGTGCTAGGATCTGATTGTTTGCTGTTTTTCACTTTTGCTATGGATTTGCAGTGTTTTATGCTTTAATGTTTTGATGCTTGTGATGTCCCTTCACCCCCTAGGCTGGGGCATCAGGGGGTGGGATGTTAGGAGCAATAGTTAGAAGTAAAAATGGGGCATGCACTCAGTAGTGACAAGATCACCATGGCAACCAGGGGCCACAACCAGAGACTGACCAGAGACTGGGGACTCTGATAAGCAGCATAAGGGTCACCATGGCAACCAGGGACCAAGAACAGAGACTGACCAGAGACCCTCTGGGAGGTGATATGCAAATGAACTAACCCTCAGGTGGCTATCAGCAGCCAGGATGAGTGAAGGAAAAATGGGTATAAGAACTCCAGAAAAAGCTCAGAAAATTGTTGCTCAACTCAGAGAGACAGACTCCAAGTCTCTGTGTTGATACCAACCATGAGAAGACGCAGCCTGTGGGACCTCTAGGCAGCCTGGCATGAAGAAGAGCAAGGCCGGGACACCAGACACTGCCTGGGGACCAAGTGGAGTTGCATGTGAGTGCCCCAGGGGGTTAGGCCCAGGCAGTCAAGGCAGTTGAGAGGACAAGGGACAAAAGGGACCTGACTTAATTAACATGTGTGAAGAGTGAATAAAGTTTGGCAACTGAACTAATATAATCAGCCTCTGGACTCCTGAGTTTAGTGTGAGCTTGTGACAAGCAGACAGCTTCAGGTTTGCTGAGATGAACTTCCAGACCAGGCACAGCTATGGAGGGAGGGACACACCCAGGGGAAGTTCCATAATGACAGAAGAAGCTTGTAGTGCCGGCGCTACCACCATGATCCCGAGCTGGGCGAGGTGCCGAGGATTGAAGAGACGTTCACTGGGTCATTCGTGCTTCAAGAATGCCATTTATTGAATGCAGAGGGTGATATATATAGTCTTACAGCACTGTGGAATGTACCAGGGTTAGAAGGTCATGTTCTCATATCCTGTTGTTTACGTCCTCCTATCCTGTTGTTAACAGTTAAGCAAGAGCCACCTGGGGCAAACAGAACTTGTGTTTAGGCCAGGAAATGGGAGTGGAACAGGATGTTCTTAGGCAAACAATCCTTGGTCATGTCAGTCAAGCAGGGCAGCAGACTCCCTGGGAGGGAGGGTGGACCCCACAGAAGCTGGCCTGCCTCCACAGGTCCAAGCAAAGAGAGAGCAGTCACAAGCCAAAAACCAAAAGCCACACAGCACAGCACACCTCAGGAACTCCATTTAGGCACACTTTGCATATCTATAGATTGGAATTTCAAACCCATCATCACACCTTAAAATCCACCCAGTGATACTGCCTCCAGCCAGGTGGCTGCAGATGCAAACTACAAACTAATAAAACACTGGATATATTGGGTGTCCTCTATTCAAACTACCACAGATGGCTTAGCAGTTAGTTTGCCTGCAAAGCCAAAGGACCTCGGTTTGATTCTCCAGAACCCGCATAACACAGATGCACAAGGTGGCACATTTGTCTGCAATTTACTTGCAGTGGCTGGAGGCCCTGGTGCATGTATTCTTCACATGCTCACTCTTGCTCTATCTGCCTCTTTCTATCTCTGTCTCTCTATAATAAATAAATAAATAAAAATAAAAAAATAACAACCTTGGGCTGGAGAGATGGCTTAGCGGTTAAGGCGCCTGCCTCCTAATTAGGCCTAAGAATGCTGATTCCAATCTCCAGGTCCCACATTTAGCCAGATGCAAAGTGAAGCAAGGGCGCAATGCCACACTTGACCACAAGGGGGTTCACACATCTGGATTTCGTTCGCAGCAGCTGAGAGACTGCTGGCACACCCATCTCTATCTGTCTTCCTCTCTGTCTGTCTCTCTCTGTGTCTCTCTCCAAAAAAAAAAAAAATCAACCTGTGGATAACCACATGTGGAAGAATGAATTTACACCCTGTTCTCTCACCCTGCACAAAAATCCAGAACTCCCCTCAGAGCCAGGCATTGTGGTGCATGCCTTTAATCCCACCACTGGGGAGGCAGAGGTAAGAGGATTGCTGGGAGTTCAAGGCCACCCTGAGATTACATAGTGAATTGCAGGTCAGCCTGGGCTAGAGCAAGACCCTACTTCAAAAAAGCAAATACAACCACCACCACCACCACCACCAGCAACAAAAATCAACTCTGAATACCTCAAGACAGCAATATCAGAAACTCTAAAATGACTAGAAGGTAAAATAAAGAGCACTCCAAATTATAAGCATAGGAGAAACTTTCTGAATAAGATCCCAGTAGCCCAGGCAATTAGACAAACACTCAAAATTTGAGATCTCATGATTCTTTAACCACTGAGCTCTCTCTCAGCCCCTCTGATTCCTTCCACTCTATGAGAACTTGATCTGACAAAAGGAATCTTTCTGTTTATTCTGTTACTGAATGCTGATATCTCATCCAGCACGGGCAATTCATGGTCAAGGGAAACTAGAAAAACAGCTTCACCAGATGGCGCTTGCCCTTGGACCTTAAGATGGTGTGTGAGGGCTGGAGAGATGGCTTAGCAGTTAAGGCGCCTGCCTCCTAAGCCTAAGAACCGGGTTCCAATCTCCAGGTCCCAGATGCAGTGACACAAGGGCGCAATGCCGCATTTGCCCACAAGGGGGCGCACACATCTGGATTTTGTTCGCAGCAGATGAGAGACTGCTGGCACACCCATCTCTATCTGTCTCCCTCTCCCTCTCTGTCTGTCTCTCTCTGTATCTCTCTCCAAAAATAAATAAAATAATTTAAAAGATGGTGTGTGAAAATCGTGAGATAGCAGAATGGGCAAATGCTGCCACCTGCTAGCAGGGAAGACTCATAGTCTATAAAGGGTGCTGTATCCAGCACCCAAGTAAACACACAAACAGTGAACAAGGAATGAGAACTCTTGGCTCTTAGTGTCAGAGTCATGGAACAGCAGGATAGTGAGTCAGGTGGAAGCTGCTTGTAGCTTCATGTGGATTGATACGCCTCACAATCATTTAGACTGCGTGTTTTCTCATGATCATTCATTCATTCAGTAATCCAGGGAATATACCAGACTGGAAGGTACTTCCTTCAGTGCTTGAAACACAGCAACAACTCAGTTGTTTCCTACCCCTAAAAAAAAAAAAAAAAAATCAAGAACAAGAACTTAAGAGCATTTTGTGGCACTCTTTTTCCCAGCACCCCTCTCATACTGCACTTGTCACGTGTGAATGCCAAAGCAGTGGTGAGGAATGGAGGAGAGCCAGCTGAGTTCTCACCTGGACAGTAGGAGCCCCACCATCATCAAACAGATGAAGGGTCCTTGTAAATTGGGAGGCAGTGAAAGTGAGACAAATCAACAATAAAAAGACAAATAGAAGGGGCTGGAGAGATGGCTTAGCAGTTAAGGTGCCTGCCTGCTAAGCCTAAGATCACCAATTCCAATCTCCAGGTCCCACGTTTAGCCAGATGCAAAGTGACACAAGGGCGCAATGTCACACTTGCCCACAAGGGGGCACACGCATCTGGATTTTGTTCACAGCAGCTGAGAGGCTGCTCGCGCGCCCATCTCTATCTGTCTCCCTCTCCCTCTCTGTCTGTCTCTCTCTGTGTCTATCTCCAAAAATAAATAAAATAATTTTTTAAAAAATTTTTTAAAAAGACAAATAACTCCATCAGACTGGCAATGTATGGGAGTAGGCACTCCACCATGGAGGCAGTCTGATGAGTGAGAGGATTCCAAATGTGAGGTTTCTAGGGAGACACACTTTGAATAACAGGTAGCTATCCCTTCACACCAAATGGAATGATGAAAATGTGCAGAGTTGGTGTGCATGTGAGGATGTAAGGCATCTGGCACCCTCAGTATTGATGTCTTTTCTCTATCCTAACAGGCTGCATAGCTCTTTCCAGCATCCTGTCAGCTAGTCAACAGGGTCATCCAGCTCAGCGTCATTTAGATTTCTCAGTGACCTGAAGCCCACTAGGTTTATTTTTAATCAGAATGTTGAAACCAGCCCAATGTTCACCAGTAGAAGACTGGACACACACCTCGTGGCATATGTGAAGTTATGGAAAAGAATAAATTCGTGTTGTACACTGTATCTTGGTTGGTCTCACAGACATTGTGCTGAATGGGAGAAGTCAGGCACTCTGTAATGTACATGTGATTCAGCCACACTTAAAGCTGATGGATAACAAAGGAAGTCAAAGTTGTATTAATTACCTTTATTGCTGCGATAAAAATACCTGAAAAGGGCTGGAGAGATGGCTTGGCAGTTAAGGCACCTGTCTGCTAAGCCTAAGGACACCCGTTGGATTCTCCAGGTCCCACATTTAGCCAGACGCAAAAAGTGATGCAAGGGCGCAATGCCACACTTGCCCACAAGAGGGGACACGCATATGGAATTCATTCACAGAGGCTGAGAGGCCTCTTGCATGCCCATTCTCTCTCTTTCTCTCTCTCTATTTCTCTGTCTCTCTCTGTCTCTCTCTCGCTCTCTGTCTGTCTCTCAAAAAAAAAAAAAAAAAAACCTGACAAAGCAGTTCAAGTGAGGAAGGGTTTATTTCAGCTCGCAGTTCCAACTTACAGACTAGTTATGGTAGGAAAGATGTGGTGGGAGCTTGAGGCAGCTGCTGGTCACATTGAATATAGTGAGTGTTGTAATAAGCTCCATGCTGCTGGGACGAACTTCCAAACCAGACACAGTTTATGGCAGGAAGGATTTATTTCAGACTTACAGATACAGGGAAGTTCCATAAAGGCCCCTTTACCTAATCCAGCAAGGAGAAAAACCACCAGCAGCACCACAAGCAAGCTCACTCTGAGAACCTCAGGCAGCACTCACGCACTCTGCATCCCTTAGGTAGATCTGGCCCCAGTAACACGTTAGGCCTTGACCCAAAGGCCTGCCCACAGTAACACCTCTTCTATCCAGGTGGCTGCAAATCCAGGTTACAAGCTTTAATAAAACTTTTGAATGTATTAGAGGACATAGAGCAAACTACCACAGTGAGGAAGCAGAGAACCATTAATACTGGTGTGTAGCCAGAGCTCTGATTTTCATACAGTCTGGGACCTCTGCTCATGGAGAGGTGCTGCCCATAGTGAAGGTGAGCCTTCCCACCTCAACCAAGTCCAGATCATCCCTCACAGGTGTTCTAGGTCCTATAAAGTTGATGATCAATCTAATCCATCATCAATGAAAACAACACAGAGGTTTTGGTGGAGTTGTTGACTGAGAAGGGCATGAGGGATTTTTCTGGAGGGTAATAGAAAGACCCTATATCTTGGTGTAGGTGTGCTATGATGATCACATAATACATATACACGTAGATATATGTGTGCACACAGACTTAATAACTTGGTGGACTGGTTATAAACTGAGTAACCTGCTCTAATTTTAGGAGACAAAGTTAGAGAAGCTCCTAATACTCAGATATAATTATGTATTTATTTAGGAGGAGGAGGAGAGAGAAAGACACAGAGAGAGAACATACACCAGGACCTCTTTGTTACTGCACATGAACTCCACATGCATGTGCCACTTGTGTCTCTGGCTTTTTGTGGATGTTGGAGAACTGAACCAGGCATTGCAAGGAAACACTTGAACCCCCCTGTCGGAACTTCCTTATACGTAGAAATCAGTGTGAGGCATCCTTGTGAACACCTGGACCTCATGACTAATCACTGCCCGTGTTTCACCTGGATGCCTTAGTCAGGCTGAGTCAAGACCAAGTCAAGGTCTGTGGTGTCAAGTCATGTCATAACAGCATGGCGAACACTGGCACTGTGATTTAAGCACCCTAATTCTTAGTTACAGCATGTTTAAAGGACACCTGAGGGTTAGGGAGATGACTCTGTGGTTAAAGGTGCTTGCTTGTAAAGCCTAAATGCCTGGGTTCAACTCCCCATTATTCACATAAATCCAAATGCATAAAGTGGCACATGCATGTGCAGTTCGTTTGCAGTGGAAAGAGGCTTTCTCTTCTCTCTCTCTCTCTCTCTCTCTCTCTCTCTCTCCCATTTCCGGCAAATAAATACATAAGTAAAAATTAAAAACTGAAAGATTTTATGTGATCACTGGCAGGGTGTCTTGCACCTGTAATCCCATATGAATCAGACTGGCAATGTATGGGAGTAGGCACTCCACCATGGAGGCAGTCTGATGAGTGAGAGGATTCCAAATGTGAGGTTTCTAGGGAGACACACTTTGAATAACAGGTAGCTATCCCTTCACACCAAATGGAATGATGAAAATGTGCAGAGTTGGTGTGCATGTGAGGATGTAAGGCATCTGGCACCCTCAGTATTGATGTCTTTTCTCTATCCTAACAGGCTGCATAGCTCTTTCCAGCATCCTGTCAGCTAGTCAACAGGGTCATCCAGCTCAGCGTCATTTAGATTTCTCAGTGACCTGAAGCCCACTAGGTTTATTTTTAATCAGAATGTTGAAACCAGCCCAATGTTCACCAGTAGAAGACTGGACACACACCTCGTGGCATATGTGAAGTTATGGAAAAGAATAAATTCGTGTTGTACACTGTATCTTGGTTGGTCTCACAGACATTGTGCTGAATGGGAGAAGTCAGGCACTCTGTAATGTACATGTGATTCAGCCACACTTAAAGCTGATGGATAACAAAGGAAGTCAAAGTTGTATTAATTACCTTTATTGCTGCGATAAAAATACCTGAAAAGGGCTGGAGAGATGGCTTGGCAGTTAAGGCACCTGTCTGCTAAGCCTAAGGACACCCGTTGGATTCTCCAGGTCCCACATTTAGCCAGACGCAAAAAGTGATGCAAGGGCGCAATGCCACACTTGCCCACAAGAGGGGACACGCATATGGAATCCATTCACAGAGGCTGAGAGGCCTCTGGCATGCCCATTCTCTCTCTTTCTCTCTCTCTATTTCTCTCTCTGTCTCTCTCTCACTCTCGCTCTCTGTCTGTCTCTCAAAAAAAAAAAAAAAAACCTGACAAAGCAGTTCAAGTGAGGAAGGGTTTATTTCAGCTCGCAGTTCCAACTTACAGACTAGTTATGGTAGGAAAGATGTGGTGGGAGCTTGAGGCAGCTGCTGGTCACATTGAATATAGTGAGTGTTGTAATAAGCTCCATGCTGCTGGGACGAACTTCCAAACCAGACACAGTTTATGGCAGGAAGGGATTTATTTCAGACTTACAGATACAGGGGAAGTTCCATAAAGGCCCCTTTTACCTAATCCAGCAAGGGAGAAAAACCACCAGCAGCACCACAAGCAAGCTCACTCTGAGAACCTCAGGCAGCACTACGCACTCTGCATCCCTTAGGTAGATCTGGCCCCAGTAACACGTTAGGCCTTGACCCAAAGGCCTGCCCACAGTAACACCTCTTCTATCCAGGTGGCTGCAAATCCAGGTTACAAGCTTTAATAAAACTTTTGAATGTATTAGAGGACATAGAGCAAACTACCACAGTGAGGAAGCAGAGAATCATTAACGCTGGTGTGCAGCCAGAGCTCTGATTTTCATACAGTCTGGGACCTCTGCTCATGGAGAGGTGCTGCCCATAGTGAAGGTGAGCCTTCCCACCTCAACCAAGTCCAGATCATCCCTCACAGGTGTTCTAGGTCCTATAAAGTTGATGATCAATCTAATCCATCATCAATGAAAACAACACAGAGGTTTTGGTGGAGTTGTTGACTGAGAAGGGCATGAGGGATTTTTCTGGAGGGTAATAGAAAGACCCTATATCTTGGTGTAGGTGTGCTATGATGATCACATAATACATATACACGTAGATATATGTGTGCACACAGACTTAATAACTTGGTGGACTGGTTATAAACTGAGTAACCTGCTCTAATTTTAGGGGACAAAGTTAGAGAAGCTCCTAATACTTAGATATAATTATTTATTTATTTAGGAGGAGAGAGAGAGAGAAAGACAGAGAGAGAGAAAACATACGCCAGGACCTCTTTGTTACTGCACATGAACTCCACATGCATGTGCCACTTGTGTCTCTGGCTTTTTGTGGATGTTGGAGAACTGAACCAGGCATTGCAAGGAAACACTTGAACCCCCCTGTCGGAACTTCCTTATACGTAGAAATCAGTGTGAGGCATCCTTGTGAACACCTGGACCTCATGACTAATCACTGCCCGTGTTTCACCTGGATGCCTTAGTCAGGCTGAGTCAAGACCAAGTCAAGGTCTGTGGTGTCAAGTCATGTCATAGCAGCATGGTGAACACTGGCACTGTCTGTGATTTAAGCACCCTAATTCTTAGTTACAGCATGTTTAAAGGACACCTGAGGGTTAGGGAGATGACTCTGTGGTTAAAGGTGCTTGCTTGTAAAGCCTAAATGCCTGGGTTCAACTCCCCATTATTCACATAAATCCAAATGCATAAAGTGGCACATGCATGTGCAGTTCGTTTGCAGTGGAAAGAGGCTTGGAATTCTCTCTCTCTCTCTCTCTCTCTCTCTCTCTCTCTCCATTCCCGGCAAATAAATACATAAGTAAAAATTAAAAACTGAAAGATTTTATGTGATCACTGGCAGGGGTGTCTTGCACCTGTAATCCCATATGAGGGAGGCTGAAGCCCAGCACTAGGTAGGCTGTGGCTGGAGGAGTACTGTGAGTCAGAGGCAGCTTGAGCTACAGTATTACACCTTGTTTCAAAGAAAAACAAACAAACAAGAAACAAAAGGAGGGCTGGAGAGATGGCTTAGCAGTTAAAC
>JAEOAD010001845.1:6280000-6512524 GCA_036365145.1 Orientallactaga sibirica
TCAGAGTTACATGGGCCACACGAATGATCAAGGAATGCTTCTCAATCCCATGGGTCTTCCATTGGATTTTGACCCTCTTATGCCCAACTCTGACAACAAGAATGATGGAATGTAACCCTTAGCTTCCTGTCACTTAACAGTGCCTTGATAGAATTGATGAAGTGAGCTGCTCTAGAAGTCTGTAGTTTAGGTAGAGTTGGCGGAATTGGGGTCAAAAAGTGAGACTATGTAAGTAAAGTAGGAATTACTTATTCTTCTTAGGTAGGAAAATACAATACTGATCTTTCAAAGGAAAATGCCATACTGATAAATATATAAATATATCTGAAAATATATCTGTGTGTGTGTTGAGCAATGTCTGAGGTTTGACCTGATCCAGAAAAATTCTATAACTTGACACACAAGCATGCTTCAAGTTTTAATCATGTGCATTCGCTCTGTGCTTATTTTACATTTTGTGACTTGAGCATCCTTCTGACTAAGGCCATTGCAGATGACTGAAATACACATATTTCCTATTGTACAGTCACAAATGTATATAAGTGTAAAATAAGTTGTGTTGTGCATCTTAAACTACTGAAAAGGAAAGCCATTCCTGAATAGGTTAGATGTGCTGGAGGACATTTGTGCTTCTGAGATTCGAACGTCTGATAAAATCAAAACTTCCAGGCATCATGTCAGAGTGTCTATGGGAGGGAATTAGTAGAGTCCAAACCAAGAGCGACAAGCAGTAAAAGGCAACATCTGAATACAAATGGAGAAGTTCCCTGAGGAACATGCTATGAGGAACAGGGGAATGGAAAATGGAGCGGGGACCTTGGGGAGAAGGCTCTGCAGGGCTTGGGATGGAGGAGGGGCTGAGGTCTGCCCCTCCCCCCACCATCAGAAACACTCTGTGACGCGGCTCTGCACTATGATGCAGACCTGGTGCTGCCCAGGCAACCTCAGAACCTAGCTGCCTCCGACAGTCTTGAGATTTACACTGTAGAGAAGTTTCCTTTCTGAATAGCCTTACTGAGCCATGGCCAAGTTTTGCTCGACTTTCTTGGATGCAGACCCCCAAGTGTACCTTTCTCAATATAGTGGGGTTGCTTCTTGATTACCTGTAGTGTCTGACACTGACACCATTCTGACCATCACCATGGCAAAGACATCAGAAAGGTAAGGAGGTATGATGAGCTGATGAGCCCCAAAAGAGTTTTTTTTTTTTTTTTTTTGAGGTAGGGTCTCACTCTAGCCCAGGCTGACCTGCAATTCACAATGTAGTCTCAGGGTGTCCTTGATCTCATGGTGATCCTCCTTATGTTTCTCATTTCTGTTCTTGTGTTACTGAATGTGTTTGTCTGTCGTTGGAGATGGGACACTGAGAAGAGGACAGAGATATTCCTGGGGCACAAGGCCTCCAGAGGTGTGTGTGTGTGTGTGTGTGTGTGTGTGTGTGTGTGTGTGTGTGTAAAGCAACTGGAGGCCTAACGTTTTCATCTGGAGCCCACAAGCTACCTCTAGTGGTATCGCTGAATAGGCCAGGATAACGTAGCCAACAAACACGGATTCCTGGTTTTACTGCCTTTGTTGAAGAGGGGGTCCTCTGAGGGAGAACAGCATCTCTTGACACTGGAGAACATGCACATTTCCACCTTGCTGCTGGCAGGAGGGCAGTGCTGACTGCTGAGGGCCCATCAGAGCCTGGAGCCTGAGCTTTGTCTCCCAGGACCCAGGACCCAGGGTCCTCAGGAGCAGTGCTGTGACTACTGACCTCAGGTACCATGGCTGAGCACAAGACTTCTGACTGAAAACACCAAGTGTGGACCTACCACACAGGATTCTCCACAGTTACAGCAGAGCAAAGAGAACCTCTTCAATCACCTCTGAAAGCTCATAAAGTGAAGGAAGAAATCTTGTTAATTTAGTAGATGCTGCATTCCAGGTTAATGGAAATCTAAGCATCAATTGAGACCCACTTCACAGGAGGGAATTCACGCCTGGTGCTGAAAACCAAATCAAAAGCCTTTGAGTGGGGATGTCAGAAGCTCAAGGGCTAAACTACTACTGTTGTCTGGCTAAATGTTATATTATGCCCACCAAAGTGCCCTCTAAACGCTTATGTTTATGTTCATATATTAATGCTACTCTTTCTCTCACACACTATTTTCATATTTATTTATTTATTTATTTATTTATTTATTTATTTATTTATTTATTTTTGGTTTCTCAAGGTAGTGTCTCACTCTAGCTAAGGCTGACCTGGAACTCGTTATATAGACTCAGGGAGGCCTTGAACTCATGGTGATATTCCTACTTCTGCCTCCTGAGTGCTAGGATTAAAGGCATGTGCCACCATGCCCGGATATTTTTTAAAATTTATTCATTTGCAGAAGGAGAGAGAGAGAGGCATGCCAGGGCCTCCAGCCAATGTCAATAAACTCCAGATGCACTTGCCACTTTGTCTATCTGGCTTTACATGGGTACTGAAGAACTGAACCTGGGTCCTTAGACTAAGGAAAGTGCCATAACTACTAAGAAATCTCTCCAGTCCTATTTTTATTTTTATTTATTTATTTGGTTTCTTTGTTAGGATCTCACCTATCCCAGGCTGACCTTGAACTACATGGCAATACTGCTGCCTCTGACTACCAAGTGATGGGAATAAAGGCTTGTGCCACCACACCTGGCTCTTATTAAACTTTTAAAAATTATTATTTAGGTGCTTTCTCCAGATTTTGTACCTCCTGCAGTTCTAAGATCCCTGTTATGGACACCACTTGTGTACAACATCCAGGGTCATTTGGATAAATATGAAATGAACACACACCAGGAAAAATATGATTTTTTGATGTATAATTTTATTACTGACAACTTTTATACTAACAGACAATAAACCATTATAATTCCCTCCCCTGACCCACTTTCCCCTTCACAAATCCACTCTCCATCATATCCCCTCCTTTCTCCATTAGTCTCTATTTTATTTTGATATCATGTTTCTCTCCTATTATGAAGGGTTTTTTCTCTTAAATTTCATTTACTTGTTTATATTTTTTTAATTTTTTTATTGACAACTTCTTTACTTACATACAAAAATTCACATTATATTTCCCTCCCCTACCCCCATTCCCCTTTGGAAATCCAATCTCCATCATATCCCCTCCCTCTCTCCATTAGTCTCTCTTTTAATTTGATGTCATCATCTTTTTCTTCTATTGTGAGGGTCTTGCGAAGGTATTGCTAGGCACTGCAAGGTCATGGATATCAAGGCCAATTTCTGTCTGGACAGTTGCATTTTAAGGAGTCATACCCTTCCTTTGGCTCTTCCATTCTATCCGCCCCTTATTCCACAATGGACCCTGAGCCTTGGAGGCTGTGGCAGAGATGTTTCAGAGCTGGACACCCCTCCATCCCTTCTTCTCAGCACTATGTTGTCTTTTGGGTCATCCCAGTGGTCATCGCCATCTGAAAAGAGAAGCTTCTCTAACCAGAAGTGAGAGTAGCATTAATATGTGAATATGAACATTAAGTGCAGTGCTTTCAGGACCACTTGATGGGAATAATATATACATTTAGTCAGACAAGAGCAGGCTTTATACCCCTAAGGCTCATGACCTCCCCTGACATAGATTTTTGCTTAGGTTTTTCAGTACCAGGTATGTATTCCATCCCATAGAGAGGGCCTTCAGTCCAATTAGGGAGCAGTTGGTTACCCCAAGAGCAGACATGCCACTATTGCACCTGTTCAGTCATTGGGCCTGTCTGGCCAAACTTGAATTTTCAGTGTCCACTGTTTTCACTGCTGATGACTTCTGTCTCCCATATGGCTGCATGCAGTGCAGCTTTTTCCAGCTTTCAGTTGGCTGGTCTACAGGGAGAAGGTTTTCTGCTCAGCACCAGCTTGCTTTCTCAGTGACCTTGCCTCTCAGGCAAGAGATGTCTTCAGCAATAGGGTCTTACTGTCTGTTTCTCAAGGGAAACCAAGGGCTTTGGCAAAAGCCTTTAATGTTTTGGAGGCTACTGGGACCTCCTTGGCCAACAACTCACTGGAAGGTATCCCATCCCAGGCACTGAAAACTTTCTAGTAACAGTCTACAGCTTCTAGATGTGCCATTATTCAAGTCTTTTCACACTATCTTGAATTTAGATTGATCCTCCCCCTGCCCTTCTTTTAAGCATTCTCTTCCCATGGCCTCTCTTAGGCCATTCCCCTCCCTGTAATCTGTTCTTCTACTTACATATGTGCAATACCATACACTTAAGTCCTTCCCTTTCCTGTCTCCTTTATATCCTTTTACCAGCTTACTGGTTTCTGGTATCGATATTATGAGGGTTTTGTGAAGGTAGTGCTAGACAGTTTTAGGTCATGAGTACTGAGGCAATTTTTCTGGACAGTTGCATTATAAGGAGTCATACACTTCCTTTGGCTCTTCCATTCTATCCACCCCCTCTTCCGCAATGGTCCCTGAGCCATGAAGGGTGTGATATAGATGTTTCAGTGCTGGACATTTCTCTGTCCCTTCTTCTCAGCACTATGTTGCCTTTTGGGTCATCCCAGTGGTCACTACCATCTGATAAGAGAAGTTTCTCTAATCAAAAGTGAGAGTAGGGGCTGGAGAGATGGTTTAGTGGTTAAGGCATTTGCCTGCAAAGCCAAAGGACCTTGGTTCAATCCTCCAGGACCCACATAAGCCAGATGCACAAGGTGGTGCATGCATATGGAGTTCTTTTGCAGTTGCTGGAGGCCCTGGTGTGCCCATTCTCTCCCTTTTTCTCTCTGCCACTTTCTCTCAAATAAATAAAAGTTTTTTTTTAAATGTGAGAGTAGCATTAATAAATTAATATGAATATTAAGAGTGGTGCTTATTGGGAAGTTTGGTGAGCATAATATATGCATTTAACCAGACAAGAGCAGGCTTTATACCCCTAAGGCTCATGACCTCCCCTGCCATAGGCTTTTTAAAAAATTATTTCATTTATTTATTTTTGGAGAGAGACACAGAGAGAGAAAGACAGAGAGGGAGAAGGAGACAGAGAATTGGGCGCACCAGCAGCCTCAGCTGCTGCAAACGAAATCCAGATTTGTGGGCCCCCTTGTGGGCAAGTGTGGCATTGCACCCTTGTGTCACTTTGCATCTGGCTAATCATGGGACCTGGAGATTGGAACCGGGTTCTTAGGCTTAGCAGGCAGGTGCCTTAACTGCTAAGCCATCTCTCCAGCCCCTTCCAGAGGCTTTTGATTAGGTTTTCAGTACCAGGCATGTATTCCCTCCCATAGACCAGGCCCTTCAGTAAAAAACATTTATAAACCACAATCCTGTGGCCTCCTCAGGCACACATGCACCCCAGCAAAACACACATGCTTGTACAACACACAAGCTCATAAAAACAACTACAGCGCTGATGGATGTTTTTCAACATCAGAAGAATATGAAGAAATTTATGATAGGCCTTCCCTCCGATTGAGTAACACTGAGATGCCAGTTTTGAGGTGAAAATCTGAATATAAAGCCAGAGACATTGAATAGGTGTCAGTATGTCAGTTTTCTGAGAGTCTAAAAAAAATCAAGCATCCATCTTCTCATGAAGGATTTTTATGGAAGAGCTCAGGAGAAGGAACTTTTTTTTTTATTAGTTATGTATATAGTGTATATACAGCCATGATGGTACCATCATTAGCCTTCTTTCTGTCCTCCCCCCCCCATAGGTAACATGGGTCTTGCCTTATGGGGGTAGCCATCAGTTACATGGGAGAGGCAATGACTCTGTGCATAATGACCCAATTCATGACTTTAACAATCTTTCCGCCACCTCTTCTACAAATTTCCCTGAGCAATGTTGGGTTTATTTTAGGTCTATTTCAGTAACAAGGTTTTGTGAGTCTCTGTATCTCTGGATATCTGATTTGGTAGGAGTTGAGTGTTCTCTGTGTCTATCTCCTTTGCCCTTGGGCTGGTACCAGGTTCACCAATAAAGCAGCACTCTTGCTCATTTCCCCTATGATTCTATGGCTTCAGCTGGTGCCCTGTGAGGTGTGATGGGCTGATTATCTCCTCAGGTTCTGCATCCATCTGAAAGAGAGAAGCATATTCTCTAGTGGAGAGTGAAGTCAGTTCAAGACACATGGATAAACATTATTATTTTAGAGAGAATTTAATAGGTGTAGGCCATCTTATATCCCACTATTAGTGGGAGCTTGATATTGGAGAGCAGGCTCCTTTTTGGATATGGGTCTGACTTATTTCCCATTTTCAGGTATGGGTTCCATTCCTCTGAGCAGATCTGTTAGACAAATCTAGAGCATTTGGTAACCCACCATGGCTGTGTGCCACTACTGCACTTGTGTGAGCATCATGTCAGGTTGTTTGCTGCTGTGTAGCTAAGACCATGAGTTGCTTAGACATATGGTGGTCATTTTCCCCCAGTCACTTATGCAGCTACTTCTGGCACTAGATAAGCTAACTGTCTGGGGACTAACTCTCTTCCAGATTCCAGCCAGGTCTCTCCATTTTCAGGCTGAACAACATATGGTGTCTTCAGCAATAGGGTCTTACCAATAACCTTTGGTGGGTCATCAAGTACTCTGACAGAAATCTGTCTTCTTTTGGCAAACCTTGTAGGTCTCACTGATCAATAGCTCATTGTGGATGTAACCACATGCTGGTACTTGGAGTTACAGGTCAGTGGCCAGAAAAAGAAGGAAGAAAAAAATATAGGTAATATGAAAGAGAAAGGGAGAGAAGAGGGAGGGATAGAGAGAGAAACAGGAGAAGATTGAGGTTAGTCTTCATCATACCCTCTCCAGTCCACTGTGATTCTGGTGTTCTCTCTAAGCACCTGATGCAGGTTTGACCTTTTATTATGTCTTTCAGGATATAGAATTATGGTACCATTTCCATTTGGGTCCAGTTTTCTATCCCCCAGCCCTGGTCCTACCCTCTAACCCCACCATCCCTACTGTCCAGTCCATGAGATGTTTATTAGGTGTGTCAGCATCTTGTGAAAATACAAATTAGGAGCCACAGATAAGTGAGACCATGTGACACTTATCTTTCTGTGATTGGGTGAGTTCACTAAAAATGATCTTTTCCACCTTTGACCATTTTTCTTCAAATTGCTTTGTGTCATTTTTCCTTAGTGCTGTGTAGAATTCCATTGTATAGATATAACACATCTTTGTTATCCATTCATGTAATGATCAGCACATGGGTTGATTCCAGCTCTTAGCTATTATGAATTGAGCAGCTATAAACATGGTTGAGCAAATATCTCTGAACTGAGGCATGGAGCTTTTAGGGTAAATGCCCAGCAAGGGAATAACTGGGTCTGTTGGTACCTCTATAGTCATCCTTTCTAGGAGTCTCCATATTGCTTTCCATAGTGGTTATACCAGCTTACATTCTCACCAACAGTGAATGAGGGTTCCTATTTCCCCACACCCTTGCCAGCATTTGTTGTCATGAGATTTTTAATATGTCTATCCTTACTGGGGTTAAGGTGGAATCTCATAATGTTTTAATTTGCATTTCCCTGATGATTAGGGATGTTGAACATTTTCTTCAGTGTGTGTTTGCCATTTGTATTTCTTCCTCTGAGAACTCCCTGTGCAGTTCTCTGCCCTGTTTTGTGAGTGGGTTGTTTGAGTTTTTATTGTTTAGGGTTTTTTTTGTAGATTTTAGAAAATAGGCTTCTGTCATGTGTATCTGGCAAAAATTTTCTCCCATTCTGTGGGTAATCTATTGGCTCTGCTTATTGTATGTTTGTTGGTGAAAAAGCTTTTCAGCTTCATGAGATCCCAATGGTTGAGTGATTGTTTAATTTCCTGAGCTACTGGGGTTTTGTTCAGGAAGTCTTTTCCCACTCCTATATCATGAAAAGTTCCTCCTACTTTTTCTTCCAGTAGTAGCAATGTTTCCAATCTTATATTGAGGTCTTTGATCCCTTTGGACTTGATTTTTGTGCATGGCAAAATGTATGGATCAAGTTTCATTTTCCTGCATATGGTTATCCAGTTTGTCCAGCACCATTTGTTAAAGATGCTGTCTTTTTTTCCAGAGTACATTTTTTGGGCCTTTGTCAAATATCAAGCAGCTGTAGTTATCTGACCCAAAGTCCAGGTCTTCTATTCTGTTCCATTGGTCTATATTCCTGTTTTTATGCCAGTACCATGTTGTTTTTATTACTATGGCTTTGTAGGATAGCTTAAGATCAGGTATGGTGATGCCTCCAGAGGTATTTCTTTTACTGAGGATATGTTTGGATATCTGAGACCTTCTGCCATTCCATATGAATTTTGAGATTTTTTTTTTTGAGAGAGACAGAGAGAGAGAGAGGGAGAGGAAGACAGACAGAGATGGGTGCACCAGCAGCCTCTCAGCTGCTGTGAACGAAATCCAGATTAGTGCGACCCCTTTTGGTCAAATGCGGCATTGCACCCTTGCATCACTTTGCATCTGGATAAACGTGGGACCTGGAGATTGGAACCACTGGAGATTGGAACCAGTGTTCTTGGGCTTAGGAGGCAGGTGCCTTAATCGCTAAGACATCTCTCCAGCCCTTGAGATCACTTTTTTTATCTCTGTGAAGAAATATGTTGGGATTTTTATTGGCATTGCATTAAATCTATATTTGCTTTTGTTAAGATTGTCATTTTCACAATGTTAATTCTCCCTATCCACGAGCATGGGTGGTCTTTCCATTTTCTCAAGTCCTCTTCAATTTCTTTCTTGAATATTTTTATGTTTTCATTGTAAAGGTCTTTCACCTCCTTGGTTAATGTTATTCCAAAGTATTTTATTTGTTTGATGCTATTGAAAATGGGACAGTGTTGCTTATTTCTTTCTCTGTATCTTTGTCTTTTGCATATAGAAAGGGTACAATTTTTGTATATTGACTTTGTATCCTGCTACTTTACTGAAGGAGTTAATCACTTTTAAGACTTTTGAGATGGAGATTCCCAGGTCACTTGTGTATAGAAACATGTTGTTTGCAAATAGGGCTAACTTAACTTCTTCCTTTCCAATTTCTCCTGTCTCGTTGCTTAAGCTAGTACTATGTTGAAGAGCAGAGGAGAGAGTGGACACCCCATCTTGTTCCTGATCTCAATGGCAATTCCTTCAGCCTCTCCCCATTAAGTATTATTTGGGCTTTCAGATCTTTATATATAGCCTTTACTATGTTGAGATATAAACTTTCCATCCTCTCTGATGTTTTGATCATGAAATGATGTTGTATTTTGTCAAAGGCCTTTTTCTGCATCTATGGAAATTATCATGAGGTTTTTGTGTTTAAGCTTATTTATGTGGCTTATTACATTTATAGATTTCCTTATGTTGAACCATCCCTGCGTTCCTGGGATGAAGCCTACTTGATCCAGGTGGATAATGCTTTTGATGTGCTGTTGAATTCGGTTTGCAAGGATTTGTTCAGGATCTTTGTATCTAAGTTCATTAGGGAAATAGGCTTGTAGTTTTCTTTTCTTCTCTGCCTGGTTTTCATCTCTTCCTGGTTTTGATATTAGGGTGATACTGGCTTCATAGAAAGAGTTAGGGAGCTTTCCCATTTCTCCAATTGTGTGGCACAATTTGAGAAAAATTGGTTTCAGTTCTTCCATGAAGGTTTGATAGAATTCACCTGGGAAGCCATCTGGGACTGGACTCTTCTTTTTATGGAGGTTTTTGATTACCCTCTTAATCTCGATGGTTTTGATAGTTTGTTTAGGAGATTAGTCTGCTCTGAGTTTAGCTGTGGTAGGTGGTATGTGTCCAGGAATTCATCCATTTCCTCCATATTATCCAGTTTGGTGGAGTAGAGGTTTTTTTAAATAAGTTGTGATGATTCTCCCAATTTCACTTATGTCTGTTTTGATCTCTCATTTTTCATTTCTAATTTTGTTAATTTGAGTTGTCTCTTTTTTCTGCTTGATCAAATTGGCCATGTAGTTTGTTTTTGCTCTGTGTGCTGTGGTGGTTGGTTGACTTTTTCTCTCTCTGATTAAGGCAGGCCAGCTTCTTTATAAACTTCCCTGGTTTATCAATTTAATTTTTTCAAAGAACCAGCTCTTTGTTTGATCAATTCTCTTAATTGTCTTCTTAGTTTCTAATTCATTAATTTCTGCTCTGATCTTAATTATTTGTTTCCATCTGGAGCTTTTGGGTCAGATACCTCTTCTTTTTCCAATGCCTTTAGGTGGATGGTTAGATTGTTGATTTGGGATCTTTCTGGCTTTGTTATGAAGGTGTGTTAGTTTGAATAGATGTCCCCCAATATAGTCAGTGTTTTATTACTTTGTAGTTTGCATCTTCAGCCACCTGGCTGGAGCAATGTCACTGGGTAGATATTAAGGTGTTAGGGTGGATTTGAGATTTCAATCTAAAGATATGCAAAGTGTGCTATGCTCTGTGGCTTTTGTTTTTTTCTGTCTGTGTTTGGTCCTGTGAAGGCAGGCCAACTTCCCCTGGATCCATAAGCTATAATAAATCCCTTCCTTGAAAATTGTGCCTGGTCTGGAAGTTCATCTCAGTGAACCTGAAGCTGTCTGCTATAGAAGGCATTTAGTGCAATGAATTTCCCCCCAAGGACCACCTAATTGTGTCCCATAAGTTTTGCTATGATGTGTTCTCATTGTCATTCATTTCTAGAAATTTTGCAATTTTTTTTTATTTCTTCCACTACCCATTTATTGTTTAAGAGTGTGTTGATCAGTTTCCAGGAGCTGGTTGGGTTCCTGGTGCAACTTTTGTTAATTTCTAGCAATATAGCATTGTGATCTGATATCATGCAGGAAATTATGTCTATCTCCTGAATATATGGAGGCAGGCTTAATGACCCAGAATTTGATCTATTTTAGAGAAGGTCCCATCAGCTGCTGAGAAGAATGTGTAATCTGTGGTTTTTGGGTAGAATGTTCTATTGATGTCCATTAAGTCTAATTGATCTATGGTGGTGTTGAGCTCTCTTGCTTCTGGGTTAATTTTCTGTTTGGATGATCTATCTATTGCTGATAGTGGAGTATTGAAGTCCCCAACTATGATGGTGTTGGTGGTTATTTCTGTTTTGTTGTCAAGTAGATTTTGCTTTATCAATTGTGGTGCACCTGTGCATAAAGGTTCATGATTGTGATTAGCCTCTTCTTGCATTGTTCCCTTGATGAGCAAAAAGTGGCCTTCTTTGTCTTTTTTGATTACTTTTGGCTTGAAGTCTATTTTATCTGATAAAAGTATAGCTACACTTGCTTGTTTCTTATTTCTGTTTGCTTAGAATATCATTTTCCACCCTTTCACCCTGAAGAGGTGTCTGTCTTTAGTGGTGAGGTGAGTTTCTTGAAGACAGCAGATTGACGGGTCTAATTTTCTAATCCACCCTGTTAGCTTATGTCTCTTGATGGGTGAATTAAAGCCATTAATATTTAGGGTAATAACTGTGAGTTTTGATTTAATACCTTCCATATTGTGGTGGCTTATGTGGTTTGGTGTTTTCTTGGTCTTTGTAGTTTTTTTGCCTTCTCAAAATTTGGTTATTGTAATCTACTTCTCGCCGGCACTTGTGGTTGGTTATTTGATTTTTCTGCGTGTAGAATTCCCTGAAGTACTTTCTGTAGGTTTGGCTTTGTGTTCATGTAGTTGTATAGCTGACTTTTATCATGGTAAGTTTTTCTTTCACCATCTATTATGAGGGATACATTTGCTGGGTAGAGTAGTTTGGGTTGGAAGCCATAAGTTCTTAGACTTTGCAGTGTTCCATTACAGGCCCTTCTGGCTTTTAGGGCTTCCACTAAGAAATGTGAAGTAATTATGATGGGGTTTCCTTTATAGGTAATTTGTTGTTTCTCCCTAACTGCTTCTAGGACTTTCTCTTTGTGCTTGATGTTCAGAGTCTTAATGATAATATGTCTTGGAGAATTTCTCTTTGGCCCAGTCTGTTTGGATTACTACTAGCTGCTTGTGTATTGATGAGACTGTTTTGAGAGAGTGGTAAGTTTTTCTTTGATAATTTTGTTGAATATGTTTTCCATGCCTCTGGTCTTAATTTCTTCCCCTTCTGGTATACCCATAATTTGATGTTTGGGCACTTAAGGATATCCCATATTTCCCTCATGTTCTGTTCACAGACATTTTTGAACTTATTGAAACTTTTGGACTCACAATCTGTTTCTTCTATTTTGTCTTCCAGTTCTGAGTTTCTATCCTCCAGTTAGCTGACTCTATTCTTGAGAGAGTCTATAGAGATTTCAGCTTGTACCATTTGATTCATATTTTCTTCTGCTTTTTGATGTATAGTTTCCATCCCTCTGTCAAGTTCCCTTTTCAAAGCATTTTCTGATTTTCTTAATGCTTCATGGAGTTCATCCCTGCATTTTTTAATGTCTCCATTGAGCTTAGCCAGGTAGTTATTGACATCCTCTTTTTTTTTTTTTTTTTTTTTTTTTTTTTTTGCTCTCTTTCAGGTCATTTAACTGTCTTTGTAATCCTTCCTGGTTCTTTTCTATTAGGTCTAATCTAGCAAGGACACCATTCATACAATTATTGGCTTTTTGTTGAGTTTCTGCAAGTTCTGCTATTTGCTTTGCATAGGGTTGCATAGCGTGTCTCTTCATTTTGGGGTTCTGATCCTATTGTCCCTTCTATGTTTTCATTAATTACCTCCATTGTGGGACTGGGCACTCTAACTGGATTTACTTGTATCTGATTTTTCATGCTATTCCTTTTTTTGCTGTGGTCTTCCCATCACAATGGTACAGAAAGCCTATGGTGTGGGATGCTAGCCTGCTGGCTTGGAGTGTATAAGCGGCAGCGTGTAAGGGTGATTGCCTGAGGATTTCAGAGAGGCTGGGTGGGGTCTTGGGTCCCTGTTCTGGGGTGTGAGGGCCAATTGTAAGTGCACATGTGCTCAAAAAGGTTAGGGCATGGACAGTGGTCTGCTGGCCTGGATCCCTGTTAGTAGGTAGGAAGAATTGGCAGCAGGTACCAGCAATATGCACAGGGCTCAGAAGGCTAGGGCTGGGACACTGCCCTGCTGGCCTGGGTCCCAGTTCTTGGGCAGGACCACTTGTTGGGACTTGTGGTCCCACAAGGGGCTCAGAAAGCCTAGGGTGAGGACACTGGCCTTCTGGCCTGGATCCCTGTTCAGGGGTTGGACTTTGTAGTGGAACAGAAGTCACCCACAGGGCTCAGAAAGGCTAGGGCTAGGACGATGGCCTGGATTCCCTGCTGAGGGGTGGGGCCACAAAGTGGGACTGGAGACATGAACTGGGCTCAGAAACACTAGAGCAGGGACACTGGCCTGCTGGGCCAGGACCATGGAGTGGGACTGGGTCCCACTCAGGACTCAGAAAGGGTGGGAGCAGCAATCACTCCAGTGGAGTTCTACACAATGATGGGAAAGCCTGGGGTGGAGGACTTATCCTGCTAGTTTGGTCCACTTGGCCTGTGGTTAGTGCATAAGGGATTTCCAGCTAGGACCCACGGCTTGGACAGCTGCTTGAGGGAATTGGGGAACTGGTGGGCTACCCTAGAGCTTGGGAGTCAGTAGATTCCCTATTTTACTCCTCCACACCCTCCCACTGGGAGCCTTCTAGAATCAGAATCCCCCTACAAAAACCCTTGAATCTTAAGTATCTTGCCTTTCCTTCCCTGTGAGGTAGGGTGATGTTAGGCCAATGACATCTTGACTGGAAGTCCTATCTTGAATTTTAATTGACTCTCACCCTTCTTTTGCTCAATTTGTTGCTCTGGCCTGGCTTAGGCCATTCCACATCCTGTAATCTGTTCTACTTACATATATATGAAACCATCCCCTTAAGTCCTTCCCCCTCTTCCTGCCCTTGTAGCATTTTTCTAGCTTACTGGCCCATTTTTTGGTTCCAGTTCACACACAAGTCTACACATTTGTAGCTAGGATACACATATGAAAGAGAACATGTGACCTTTTTCTTTCTGGGCCTGGGTTACTTAACTTAGCATAATCTTTTCCAGATCCATCTATTTCCCTGCAAATTTCATAATTTCATTTTTCTTTGCTGCTGAATAGAACTCCATTGTGTATATGTACCACATCTTTAAGATCCACTTAGCAGTTGAGGGACATCTAGGCTGCTTCCATTTCCAAGTTATTGTGAATAGAGCAGCAATAAACATTGTTGTGCAAGTATCTCTAAGATAGTGAGAAGAGTCATCAGGATATATGCCTAGGAGTGCTATAGCTGGATCATATGGTAAATCTATTTTTAGCTGTCTCAAGAACCTCCACACTGATTTCCACAATGGCTGTACCAGACTACATTCCCACCAACAGTGTATAAGGGTTTGCCTTTTTCTGCATCCTCGCCAGTATTTATTGTCATTTGTTTTCTTGATTGTAGCCATTATGACAGGAGTGAAATGGAATCTCAAAGTAGTTTTAGTTTGCATTTCCCTGATGGCTAAGGACATAGAACACTTTTTAAGATATTTACATGCCATCTGTATTTCATCTTTTGAGAACTCTCTATTTATTTCCATAGCCAATTTTTTAATTGGGTTGTTTTATTTCTTTTTTTTTTTTTTTTTTTTTTTTTTTTTTTTTTTTTTTTTTTTTTGTGAGGTAGGGTCTCACTCTGGTCCAGGCTGACCTGGAATTAACTATGTATTCTCAGGGTGGCCTTGAACTCTCGGCGACCCTCCTACCTCTGCCTCCCTGACCCGGCCAGCGGGGCTTCAACGGGAGCAAGGACCCTAGAGAACCTGAAATGAAAGGGACAAGAGACACAAGGAACCGACAGCAAGACAAAAATCTGATCAAGCTGTGTATTTTTATTAATCTCAGGGTGCCATTTATACAGGAGAACAAGGAAGTTTGTCAGCAGCTCAGGTATTACCATAATTATGTTTCAACAGGACCAGGTCTCAGCCCCAAAGCCATAAGATGTTCCACAGGATAAGACCCCAGCCCCAAAGCCATAAGATGTTTCGACAGGACAAGGTCCCAGCCCCAAAGCCATAAGATAACAACTTCCTCATTCTCTATGGGTTACATTGTTCTTTCTCTGTGCATGGGTGACATTCCAGAACAGACAACTTATCACAAGACAGAATCACTACTCAAGATAGAGGCACTTTTGGTTACCTAGTGCCCAATGGTTCCCGACATCTCCTCCCTTTCTATTAGTTTTAGAAGGTGTTTTTGTGGTGGCCAATTTTTGTAAACTTTATTAGGACTCCCAGGGTTCCGTGATGTCACGGTGGGCCTGTAACCAACTGGGGGAGCATTGACCTGACTCCTCCCGTGGGATTCTTATCCCACCTCTTTTGGCTCTTGGTACCTTTTGGGGAGGGGAGGCAGAGCCAACACAGAAAGTACGGTACCAACCTCCATGCAAGTCAGGTTTGACTCTCAGGGAATTCAGAAGCGGTCAAAAAGGGGGACCTTCCCTTGCAATGTTTTCTACACCCACGTTGGTGCCCATATTGTACTCACACATTTATGAGCCAATATGCATAGGTCTGACTCCTATGCGGTTCCTGTTGGAGGGGAGTCACTCAGATTATTTTAAGTTTAGACAAGTGCCAATAAGGGAGGAGATATGGGGTACACCTGCAAACTAGGGCAAAGGTTCGGCACCTAGGCCAGGGGGCAGTCGCAGTGGGCGGTCATAAGGCAGGTCTTGGTCTTCAAGGGCCAGGCGATGGTAGTGCACTTGAATTGGTCGTGCTGTGGCTGAATCAATCTGTTCCTTAATAAAGGATGTTAGCTTTTTAAACAACCATGGGCCAAAACTTAGTAAGAGGAGTAAGCCAACCAAAGGACCTAGGATAGAGGGGAGGATTGAGGACAGCCACAGGTGGGAAAAGAACCAACCAGATGTTTCTGTCATTCCTCTATTATTTTTTCTTTTCTCCAAGGATTCTCTGACCTTAGCCATATTATCCCTTGTAACACCTGTATGGTCAGTGTAAAAACAGCATTCTTCCCGTAAGGCAGCACATAGTCCCCCCTCCTTCAAAAGAAGGAGGTCGAGGCCCTGGCGATTTTGAAGTACCACCTCAGATAAAGAGACTAAGGACTTTTCTAAAGCAGTAATTCCCCTTTCTAGGTTTTGAATGTCCTTATCTAGTTGGGAATGCAGGATTTCATATTGGGCATTTCCTTGTACGAGAGCAGCAATACCCGTGCCGGCGCCTGCGGCTCCAACACCTAGAAGCAAGGCAAGCGAAATAGCAGTGCCAGTAATGGGTTCACGTTTGGTCCTATGTGGATAGGGGAGAGAAGAAGCAAGGGAAGCGTCAAAGTCTGGAGCAGGACGATAGGAAATACGAGGGAAGAGTCGGACAGGGACACAGAACTGAGGGGAAGAGAGCAGGCGATCCACGGAAGCACAAGCTGTTAGGCTGTCGTGGCAGGCCCACCAATAGCCCTGGGGGAGGAGATAATAGGAACCAGTAAGAGAGGGATTAACAGAGACAGAGTTTTCACAAAGGGTTGGAGGCATGGAAGAATTGGAGAGGTTTGGGGTATGAAGACAGGTTCCAGAGCCAAGGACATAGGGGATGGGGAGGGAAATGTTGGGGCATTGAGACCAGGGGCAATGAGTATAATCAGTAGTTGTATTGAAAGGAAGTGGGAGGGATTGAGCCACGCCATCATAGAGAGGGAGTGAGGTATGGATGCAAAGCCAGCAAGACTGAGTAAGATTGGGAGAAGAGGAATTGAGTACATTAAAAGTGCCCTTGACCAAGTTAAGGACCAGGTCAGTAGTTGTCAGGGGTGGAGAAGGAGGAGGTGGGAGTGTAACCAGAGCCGGTACGGGGGAGGAGAAGGATATGACAGATGGAGGGACGGGGGGTAACGGGGGATCGGCACGCGAGGAGTGGAGAGTGGTAACAGGGAGAGTCTTCTGTAGCTTAATGGTAAAAAGGACCCCAACATGAGAGCTGCCATAGGCACGGACGGCCCATTGAACACCCCGGGACCAGACGCCATATGGCTGTTGTTTGCCAGGGGCTGTAAAGGTAATAATTAGAGGGTGGCACCACCCAAAGGATGGAGAGGATACTTTGCAAGCCTGTTTTGGATTATCTTCATAGCGGGCAGCTCCCCGGGGATGGGTATAGTTAGCTTTTAAGGTGATATAGTCCCAAGAAGATGAAGGGTTCCAATAAACATCTCCAGTAGTTTCACATCCCCAGCTTGCACTAAAATAAGAGTCCACTCCTCCACATTTCCACGTAAGCGAACGGGGACGGTGATGGCCAGGGGCAACATAGAGGGAGAAAGACTGTAAGAAGGACCTCAGGTAAGAATTATAACATCCCCCTTCACCATAAGAGTGGTGAAGATCAATTTCAGGAGCAGTATGTTGTGTAAAGATGGTGCCAAGTCCCCAAGCGTTCGGGCTGCCGAGGGCCATTTTGCAGAGGCCTGGAGTTAGGGTCGGCCAAGGAATGGTCTGAGAAACTGTAGAGTGGGTCCAGATCACATCACCAACTTCACTGAGCACGGTCCAGGTGAAATTCATGGGTCGATGGTCCGCGGTGATCAATCCAGCTGTTAGGAGCAAGAGGCCAACGAAGGCAGGGGCAGCCATAGTCCTGAAAAAGAAAGGACAAAACCTCAGGGGGGCGGGGAGCCCTCCCTGGGAGAGGGTGAATTTTCAAGGGGTGAGGGTGGTGTCCATTGACGAACTAGACGTTCTGGGAGCCAACGAGGCCCATCATTTTGTTGATCATAAATGCAAGCAGAGCCGCGTCCCCAAATGAGGACGGGATCGGGGCCATGCCACTGAGAAGTGAGGGGATCACGCCACCTAGCGAGGGCGTGAGTGGAGGCCGTGGTGGGATGCCAAAGGCGGTCAGCAGCTGATTTGCCAGAACTGTCAAGGCTTAAGAAATTAAGAACAAACAGAGCATGGGCCAAAATGTTTCGTGGGGTATTTTTTATACCATAAAAGGGCTGAGTTTTTAATTTATTAAGTGCAGCCTTAAGGGTTTGATTAGTCCTTTCCACAATGCCTTGCCCCTGGGGGTTATAGGGAATTCCAGTGACATGTTTTATCTGAAGCATAGAGCAAAAATTTTTGAAGGTATGGCTAGTGTATCCAGGACCATTGTCTGTTTTAATGATTTTTGGAGTTCCCAATGTAGAGACACATTGAAGAACGTGAGAGATGACATTTTTTGAAGCTTCACCAGCGTGGAGAGAGGCAAAAATGAAACCACTAAAGGTATCAATTGTAACATGAACATATTTAAGCTTCCCAAAGTCTGAGAAGTGAGTTACATCCATTTGCCATATTTCATTGGGAAGAAGACCGCGTGGGTTGACTCCCAGATGGGGAACTGGCAAGGAGACGGAGCAAGAGGGACAGGATTTAACTATTTCCCTAGCTTGAGCACGAGTGATCTTAAAGGCAAGGCGGAGGGTTTGAGAATTTAAATGATGCATATTGTGAGCCTGTTGTGCTGAGGAGAGAGGGTCAGTTAGGGCTACGAGAGCAAGGCGGGTAGCAGCATCCGCGTTGGCGTTGCCCTGCGTTAGAGGGCCTGGCAGTGAAGTATGAGCACGTAAGTGGCCTATATAGAAGGGATGAGACCGAGCACAAATGAGGTCCCGGAGGGAGCGGAATAGAGCAGAGGCATTAGTGGAAGGTTTGATATAGGGCATTGTTTCCAGTAGGGGGACCGACTTAGCAACATAAGCACTGTCAGTAAAGAGGTTGAAGGGCTGAGAAGGGAATTGTTTAAAAACTTCGAGGACAGCGCAAAGCTCCACCAATTGGGCAGAGAAATATTGGGTATGGAAAGAAGTTGGTTGTCTGTTTATCACGTAAGCAGCTGTACCATTAGCAGATCCATCAGTGAATATAGAAGGAGCATCCTTAATAGGGTCATAAGAAGTATTAAGGGGGAAAACAAAAGAGTGAATGTTGGCAAACTGAATAAGGGGGTCAGAAGGATAGTGATTGTCAATAATGCCCATAAAGGCAGAGAGTGCTACAGGCCAATCATCATTAGTCTGAAGAAGCCAGTTGAGTTGGTCAGGACCATAGGGGAGGAGGATTGTATTTGGATCTGAGGTGCGGAGTTGAATGGGAGTTAGTATTGATGATTTTTGCAGAGCCCAAATATATATAGTTTGTCTTACAGCACTGTGATTGCAAAAATGTACCTGGAGGTTAGAAGCAGGTTTTTCACAGGCAGCTAAAAGAATGTCATCCATGTCCTAGACTGTTGTTTACAATCCTCCTATCCTGTTGTTTACATCCTCCAAGAATCCATTTATTGAATTGTTATATATAGTCCTATAGCACTGTGGAAATTCCTGTTGTTTTACAGTCCTGTTGTTTACAGAGCCATCCTGTTGTTTGCAAACGGAACTTGTGTTTACAGTTAAGAAATGTGGCAAATGGAACTTGTGTTTAGGGAGAAATGGGAGTGGAAACAATGTTCTTAGGCAAACAATCCTTGGTCATGTCAGTCAAGCAGGGCAGCAGACTCCCGGGAGGGAGGGTGGACCCCACAGGTCCCCCTTCCTTAAATATAAATGAGCATCTGTCTTAGGTTGCCTCGGATGTCGACATCCATCTTACCCGTCATGGAGAAGCCTGCCCAGGCCCCGCAGACTCTCTGTCTTAGGTTGATAGACATCCCCCAGGTCTTACCCGTCATTGATTACTCATTTATCTTGTAAGCTCACCATACTTGAGCAGTGGGGTTATCTGCTGCCAGAGACATCAAGACCTGTTTGGTCTGAAATTGGCACTGGGCTTGAGTTTTTGCCATACAGCAGAGACAGACCAAGGACAAAGCCACACCACCCAGGGTGATTAGCCCTAGGGCCATAGACCCACTCCATTCCTACAAGAGACGGTCTGCAAATTGCAACCCTTTAAAGTAAATCTATTTGTCCTTACAGTAGAGCTATCTGTTGATTTGAATTTAGTATACCCAATTGTATGAGAGAATTTAAATGATTTTGAGTGTTGAGTGTAGAAGCTACTTCCCCTGAGAGCAAGTCCACAGTGCTCGCTGTAACAGCAGATTGGGAAAGGGCTATGCCAGCAACAGTAGCTGCGGCGGCAATTGCAGCAACGATAGCTGCAGATACACCAAGTCTCTTTTCTGCTGGGTGAGAGTCAGCTGTGTCTGTCAAGTCTTCACTGCCAGGTGAGAATCAGCTGTGTCTGTCAAGTCTTCACTGCCAGGTGAGAATCAGCTGTGTCTGTCAAGTCTTCACTGCTGGGTGAGAATCAGCTGCTTCTGTGGCGTCAGTGGCAGGTGGCAGTCCTGTGAAGAACAATTGAGGATATCTCCCGAGGGAGTTTCATTAGTCCCAGATATGCTGTAAAGCATGTACAGAACAGTTGGTGGAATTAGGTGAAAAGTCTGCAATTGACCATGGGCTTAGGATAAGGCATCCAGTGGAATCATCAAAGGAATTGAGAGAGTTAAGTTGAGAATAGTTAAGCTTGAGAACAAAGCACATGAAATTTTTACGGGAATAGATAAGAGTTAAATTGGCTTTTTTTAGATCAAGATGCAGAGCGAAATCAAGTTTTATTTGTTCACAATCTAAAACATTAAGGCCCCCCGAAATCAAAAATCAAGGGCTTGTCTTTTGTAAAATCTTAATAAATTGGCTTTTTCTGGATTACTTGTTCCCAATCCAAAACATTAAGGCCCCCCTGAAATAAAAAACCAAGGGCTTGCCTTTTGCAAAATCTTAATAAATTGGCTTTCTCTGGATTATTTGTTCCCAATCCAAAACATTAAGGCCCCCTGAAATCAAAAATCAAGGACTTGCCTTTTGCAAAATCTTAATAAATTGGCTTTCTCTGGATTACTTGTTCCTAATCCAAAACATTAAGACCCCCCGAAATCAAAAACTAAGGGCTTGCCTTTTGTAAAATCTTAATAAATTGGCTTTTTCTGGATTACTTGTTCCCAATCCAAAACATTAAGGGCCCCCAAAACAAAACCAAGGGCTTGCCTTTTGTAAAATCTTAATAAATTGGCTTTTTCTCTTCAGGAGTCTGCAAAATCAAGTTTTAAATCCAAAACATTTCAAGATGCAAAATCTTAATAAATTGTCTTGCAAGGGTTTAATGCCTGTTTGTAAAATCTTAATAAATTTCTTTTTTTCTTAGCAATTACTTGATTCCTAATCCAAAACATTAAGGCCCCCATTTTCAAAACCAAGGGCTTACCTTTTAAAATCTTAATAAATTGGCGATTTTTCTGCAGTTTTACTTCTTTCCCAATCCAAAACATTAAGGCCCCAAAACAAAACCAAGGGCTTGCCTTTGTAAAATCTTAATAAATTGGGTTTTTCTCTGGATCAAGAATGCCATTTATTGAAATCAAGTTTTACTTGTTATAGATCCAAAACATTAATCAAGATGCAAAGTCTTAATAAATTGTCTTGCTGTAATATGTTTAATGCCCTATTCCTTGTTTCTTTAGCAATCCTGTTGTTTTTCTTAGCAATTTAAGTTAACTGATCTACTAGCAATGAATAAGAGCCAGAAATGGGAGTGGAACCCATTTTCAATCCTTGGTCCCAGTCTCTTACAGACTTCTGATGGCTGGCCAGCCTTCAGGAGCGATCCTTCAGCAGTTTTCCTTCTTTCCCAAATCTGACAGAGTGGTGGGGCCATTTGTATACCTTGGGGTAAAACCTTCCAAGACCCCGAGCTGGGCGAGGTGCCGAGGATTGAAGAGACGCTTCACAGGGTCATTCCTCTTCAAGAATGCCATTGGTTGAATGCAATCTTTTGATCAATATATAGTTTTACAGCACTGTGGAAATGGTACCAGGGTTGGTTGAAGGTTATGGGGTTCTCATTAATCCTGTTGTTTACATCCTCCTATCCTGTTTTTTACAATCCTCCTATCCTGTTGAGGAAGGCTCGATGTGGCCAGCGGCAAGTTGTTCCTGCACTAACAACATTTCTCTGTTGTTTACAGTTCCAAATAATTTTATCAGCATGGGGTGCAAATGGAACTTGTGTTTAGGAAAAGAAACTCAGGGGAACACCCAAGGCCAGGCAAACAATTTTTGGGAGGAGAAATGGGCTCTGTTATGCCTTGTAAATTTTTTCCAAGTCCTTTCCCTGGAATAAAACCTTGACTAAGCATTTGGGAAGTGACAACACTATTGGGGCTACAGAGAACCATATTCATTTGTGAAAGAATGTCTCTTCCCCACAAGTTGACAGGCAGGCCTGGAAGAACAAAGGGGATGACTTGTCCTGAGTTACCCTCCTCGTCAGTCCAAGTAAGGATGCGAGAGCTTTGTTGAGGGTTATTGGATTGTCCAATGCCCTGTAAATGGGTATGAGAGGCAGTCAGGGGCCAGGACTTAGGCCAATGTTTGAGGGAGATTATGGTGGCATCAGCACCAGTATCTACAATTCCATCAAAAGGCTTGCCATCAAGAAGCAACCTTAAAGTAGGGCGATCCAGAGTAACAGAGTGCACCCAATAAGCGTCAGAAGAGCCAGGTTGATTGTTGTCATGATTTGGGGACATAAAATTATTGTTAAGAAAAGTGAGAGGCAACAGAACAAGTTGGGCCATTCGATCCCCAGGCAAAATTATATGGGTTCCTCTTTGGGAGGTGACTAAAACTTGGATGTTGCCGGCAAAATCATTATCTATAACTCCAGGAATTACTTGAATACCCTTGAGAGAAGCGCTAGCCCTGCCTAGGAGCAGGCCAAACATGTTGGGGGGCATAGGGCCGGAAACATTTGTTGCAATTACTTGAGGGCAAGTCTCAGGGGTTAATACTGTGCGGGAGGTGGCACAGAGGTCCAGTCCTGCGCTGCCTGCTGTGGCATGCCAGAGGGTGGACACTGATTCTCCGGTGGGTTGGAGGGAGGGACAAACCTGACCGCCCCAAGATTTGTCCGTGGAGTAGGGGCCTGGAGCTGGCCCCGTTGGAAGTTTCCCGAGACAGGAAGAGTTTTTCCCTGAGAGGCCGACAGAGGACGGCCATGAATGTCAGTCCTGGAGCGACATTCAGAGGCCCAATGTTTGCCCTTCTGGCAATGAGGACAGGGTGTGGTAGGGGGAGGGCGAAGAGAAGCAGAAAGCTGTTTAGGAGCAGTGCATTCACGAGAGAGGTGTCCGGGTTGTTTACAATTATAACATGTTTTCGTACCCTGAGTGAGGCCAGCAGAACGGAGAGCAGCTCCAATTGCTAAACCCATGGCGTGGGAGGAGCCCACGCCTGCACATAACTTGATATAATCAGATATGGTCTCCCGCTTGTGAGAGCGGAGAATAGACTGACAAGCAGGATTAGCATTTTCAAAGGCCAAGTGTTTGATAAAAGGGCTGTTGGTTTCCCCAACGCCAAAAAGGCGCTCAGCAGTTTCATTAAGTCTACTAATAAAGTCACTGTACGGCTCTTCTGGACCCTGCCTAATATTGGCCAGGGAGGCGGTGGCGGCCCCTTTAGGAGGAATGCACCGCCAGGCAGCGAGGCCTGCCTGTTGTATTTGGGCTAAAAGTCCAGGGGGGTAGCGTGCTTGCCTTTCGTTGGAATCGTAGGGATGTTCCCCCAACAATTTTTGTTTTGTCCAATTTTTAGAAACAGTCTTTTGTAAATTACGGCGAGCAAGGTCAGAGCAGTTTTCATTAAATTCAGTGCACCATAGAACAAAATCTCCACCGGACAAAGCCGCGCGAGCAAGGCGATACCAGTCATTAGGCGTAAGCCATTTGTCAGTATAACTTTCCAGAAGTGTAAGAGTAAAGGGAGCCGTGGGCCCATAATTGGAGACAGCCGCTTTTAGCTGCTCAAGAAACTTCAAATTAAGACTTTTATATTTAGGTGGGGGAACAGGCTCTGGGGCAGATTCATCTTCAGAATCAGAGGAGGCAGCATTCCCATCAGCTGGAGCAGCCAAGGGAGCAGGCTCATCATCAGAGTCCGCATCAGACGTGGCGGGAAGGGGAATAGAAGCGGGATCAGAGCGAGTTTGCGTGCGAGTAACAGGAAAAGCAAGAAGGCCAGTATTGCGGGTGTGTGAGTCTGCTTTTGTTCTGCACTTACGGCTGTCAGAGGAAGAATTAGAAAAGGCAGCAAGTTCTTTTGTGACAGAATCAAGTTCCTGGAGAAGCTGTAGCTGAAGTTTTTTATCCTGAAGTGCCCTACGGAGGTCAGAGACAGAAGCTAGTGTGGCAGATTGTAATTCTATGAGGGGTGAGTCAGCGAGAGGTTCAGCAGGCGCAGAAGGAAGCAGGGTAGCAGAGCGGTCTAGGACAGGAGCGCAAAGTGGCGGACAACAGGGAGGAGGTGTTTTTAGAGGAGCTTTACCTGTGGGGCCTACATCAAGTAACGGGGGAAGGGGGGGCCCAGCCTCAATATCCGTTAGGGAGGGATAAAGGTGACAGGAAGGCTTTTCAGAGGCAGGAGATTTAGGTCTCTCTTGAGCCTCATCTTCTCCCATATCAACAATGACAGAGGCGCAAGCAGAAGGGGGCCTAGAAGAGCGTTTAAGAGCAGCCTCTCCCTTATTGACAAGGACCTGTACAGCCATAGAATTATTGTGGACCTTAAGAACATCATTTATAAGATTCCAATAAGAGTAGGCAAAAACAGGGACCTTCTCGGGGCCGAAAGTATCATAATAATCGCGCAAGCAATCTCCAACTCTTAACCAAGTTTTTGCATTTATAGTCCCCTCCTTTGGGAACCAAGGACAAAGATCACCAATGTAATCTAAGAATATTTTTAAGACTTTTCTTTTAACCCTAGTTCCTCGTACCTTGAGGGCTTGTTTTAGCCCAGTCGCAAAAGAGTCCTCTTTTGAAAATGCTTGTCCCATGGTAAAAAAATCTTACCTCACCGTCCGAGTGTTCACGCGGATCTGTCTCACGGGCGGGCAACTCCATGGCGATCACAAGTGGGCCAGTGTCTAACCCCCTCTTCGGGTCGCGGCGGCCTCGGTGCGGGATCCCCAATGGGCAGGTGGCAGACGGTGTTTCAGGCAATCCTGGGTTCGAGCTCTCACGTTGGGCGCCAATTGCCCCGGCCAGCGGGGCTTCAACAGGAGCAAGGACCCTAGAGAACCTGAAATGAAAGGGACAAGAGACACAAGGAACCGACAGCAAGACAAAAATCTGATCAAGCTGTGTATTTTTATTAATCTCAGGGTTCCATTTATACAGGAGAACAGGGAAGTTTGTCAGCAGCTCAGGTATTACTATAATTATGTTTCAACAGGACCAGGTCTCAGCCCCAAAGCCATAAGATGTTCCACAGGATAAGACCCCAGCCCCAAAGCCATAAGATGTTTCGACAGGACAAGGTCCCAGCCCCAAAGCCATAAGATAACAACTTCCTCATTCTCTATGGGTTACATTGTTCTTTCTCTGTGCATGGGTGACATTCTAGAACAGACAACTTATCACAAGACAGAATCACTACTCAAGATAGAGGCACTTTTGGTTACCTAGTGCCCAATGGTTCCCGACACCTCCCGAGTGCTGGGATTAAAGGTGTGTGCCACCACACCGGCTTCTTTCTTTCTTTCTTTCTTTCTTTCTTTCTTTCTTTCTTTCTTTCTTTCTTTCTTTTTTTAGTTCTTTGTACATTCTGGATATAAATCCTCCATCAGATGTAAAGCTGGCAAAAATTTTCTCCCATTCTGAAGGTTGTCTCTTTGCTCTATTCACTGTGTCCTTTCCTATACAAAAACTTTGTAATATCATGACACCCCACTGGTTGATTAGTGGTTTTTATTTCCTGAGCAATTGGGGTTATATTCAGAAAGTCATTGCCTATGCCAATATGTTGAACAGTTTACACTAATTTTTCCTCTGGCAGTTTAAGAATTTCAAGCCCAATATTAAGGTACATGATCAATTTGGACTTGATTCTTGTGCATAGAGAAAAACAAAGATCTATTTTCATCCTTCTACGTATGGATATAAAGTTTTCCCAACACCACTTGTTGAAGAGGCTGTCTTTTCTCCATTGAATATTTTGGCATTTTTGTCAAAAATCAGATAGTTGTAGCTGCCTGGATTAACATCTGGGTCCTCCATTCTGTTCCATTGATTTATGTGTCTGTCTTTGTGGCAGTACCATGCTGTTTTTGTTACTATAGCTTTGTAATATAGCTTAAAACAGGTATGGTGATACCACCAGCCTTATTTTTGTTGCTCAAAATTGTTTTTGCTATTTGGGGGTTTTTGTACTTCCAAATTATATGATTTCGGTTCCTTGGTTATATATACTTCACTTCCTTGGTTATGTTAATTCCAAGGTACTTTATTGATTTTTTTGAGGCAATTATGAATGGGAGAGATTCTCTGGTTTCATCCTCTGCAGGTTTATTGTGAGTATATAGAAAAGCTACTGATTTCTGTGTGTGTTTTTTTTATATCCTGCTATGTGGCTAAAAGTGTTGAGCAGTAATAACATTTAGCAGATAGAGTCTTTAGGGTCCTTTATGTATAGAATCATATAATCTACAAATAATGATAGTTTGATCTGTTCCTTTCCAATTTGTATGGCTTTTTTCTTTTTTATAATTTATTTATTTATTTATTTATTTATATTATTCTAATTTTACATTCATATTGGTGATTCAATTAGTCTCCTCCCTGTCCTCCCTCTTCCAATGGGATCCTCATCAGTGGGGAATGTGGGGCATGCATTGTGGGGGTAGTCAAGAGTTATGGGGGATTGGCCAAGTCTCTGAACATAATGCGCCAACTTGTGGCTCCAACACTCTTTCCACCCCCTCTTCCATGAATTTCCCTGACCACATTGGGATCATTTTAGTTCTACTTCAGTGATGAGGTTTTGGGAGCCTCTGTGTCTCTGGATATCTGGCTTAGTAGGAGTTGGATGTTCTCTGTGTTTACCTCCTTCAGCCTTTTTCTGGTGCTGTGATCCCCAAGAATGCTGAATTCTTGCCCTTCCCCCACATTACTCTATGGTTTCAGCTGGGGTCCTGGTGAGGTGAGATAGGCTGATCCTCCCTTCAGGTTCATCGTCCATCTGAAAAAGATAAATTCTCCAACGGAAAGAGAAGTTAGTACTAGATAGACGGGATGGCCATAGATATTTTGGAGAGAATTTGATATGCATAGGCCCTCTTCTCTTGGAGACTGGGCTCATTTTTTGTACATGGTTTCGACTTATTTACCAGTTCCAGCAATGAGTTCCATTCCACTGAGTGGATCTATTAGCCAAATCAAGAGCAGTTGGTTACCCACCATGGCTGTGTGCCACTACTACACTTGTTTGAGCATTACATCAGGTTGTTTCCTGCTGGACTGTGAGTTGTTTGGAAAGATGTCAGTCATTTTCCCCCAGTCGCTCATGTAGCACCCTCTGGAACTAGACTAGCTAACTGTCTGGAGACTGACCCTCTTCCAGATTCCAGCCAGGTCTCTCCATGTTTTGTCTCACCCATGTATGCTGTCTTCGACAGTAGGGTCTTATGATTAATATTTGGTGGGTTATCAAGAACTATGACAGAAATCTGTCTTTTTTTGGGGAAACCTTGTTGGTCTCTTGGAGCAACAGGTCATTGTGAAAGTTAACCCCATGTTGGTACTGGGAGTTATAAGTCAGCACCAAGGAAGGTGAAGGAAGAAAAAGATAGGTAATATAAAAGAAGAAGTGAGTATATAGAAGAGGAGGAGAAGGAGGAGGAGGAGGGGGAGGAGGAGGGGGAGGAGGAGGGGGAGGAGGAGGGGGAGGAGGAGGAGGAAGAAGAGAAGAAGGAAAAGAAGAAAAAGGAGAAGGAGAAGGAGAAGGGGGGAGAGAGAAACAGGAAAAGATTAAGGTTGGTCTTCATGATGTTCTCTCCAGTTCCCTGTGGTTCAGGTGTTCCCTCTGCAGGCCTGCTGAAGGATCAATGTATTATCCTGTTGTTCAGAATATAAGGTTTTATAGAACCATTTCCTTTTGGGTCCCTATTTGTTTCCCCGGCCCTTATACTCCCTCCCACCCTTTCAATCCATCCAACCCTTACTCTTCCTCCATCCTACCCTCCCTATTGTCTGGTCCTCAGGGTACTTATTAGGTTTGGCAGCATCTCAGGCAGATTCAGGTTAGGAGCCAGAGATGAATGAGACAATGTGATGATTAACTTTTTGTGATTGGGTGAGCTCACTGAGATGATCTGTTCAATGTTTGACCTTTTTTTTTTTCAAATTTCATTATTTCATCTTTCCTTACTGCTATGTAGAATTCCATAGTATAGATATACCACATCTTTGTTATCCATTCATCTAGTGATGGACATCTGGGTTGATTCCACCTCTTAGCTATTATGAATTGAGCAGCTATAAACATGGTTGAGCAAATCTCTCTGATCTGAGGCCTGGAGCTTTTAGGGTAAATTCCCAATAAGGGAATAAGTGGATTTGTTGGTAGGTCTATAGTCATCCTTTTCAGGACTTTCCATATACCTTTTCATAATGGTTGTATCAATTTACATTCCCACCAACAGTGAAAGCTTGTTCCTATTTCTCCACAGCCTTTCCAGCATTTGTTTTCATTGTTTTTTTAATGTTAGCCATTCTTAATTGGGTAAGGTGGAATCTCATAGTTGTTTTAATTTACATTTTCCTGATGATTAGGGATATTGAACATTTTTTAAGTGTGTGTTTCCTGTTTGTATTTCTTCCTCTGAGAACTCCCTGTGCAGTTCTCTGCCCCATTTTGTGAGTGGCTTGATTGATGATTTATTGTTTAGGCTTTGGTGTTCTTTGGAAATTCTATAAATTAGGCCTCTGTCAGTTGTATAGCTGGCGAAAATTTTCTCCCATTTTGTGGGTAATCTGCTGGCTTTGTTTATAGTATATTTGTCAGTGAAAAAGCTTTTCAGCTTCATGAGATCCCAATGGTTGAGTGATTTTTTAATTTCCTGAGCTGCTGGGGTTCTGCTCAGGAAGTCTTTTCCCACTCCTATGTCGTGGAAGGTTCCTCTTATTTTTTATTCCAGTAGTAGCAAGTTTCTGGTTTTATATTAAGGTCTTTGATCCATCTGGACTTGATTTTTGTGCATGGAGAGATGTGTGGGTTGAGTTTCATTTTCCTACAAATGGTTGTCCAGTTTGTCCAGCACCATTTGTTGAAGATGCTGTCTTTTATCCATTCTGCATTGGTAGGGCCTTTGTGAAATATCAAGTGGCTGTAGTTATTTGACCCAAAGTCTGGGTCTTCTATTCTGTTCCATTGGTCTATATTCCTGTTTTTATGCCAGTACTATGTTGTTTTTATCACAATGGTTTTGTAGTATAGCTTTAGATCAGGTATGGTGATGTCTCCAGAGGTGTTTCTTTTGCTAAAGATATGCTTGGATATCCAAGGCCTTGTGCCTTTCCATATGAATTTTGAGATAGTTTTTTCTATCTCAGTGAAGAAAGAAGTTGGGATTTTTATCAGCATTGCATTGAATCTATATAGTGCTTTTGTTATGATTGCCATTTTCACAATGTTAATTCTACCTATCCAGGAGCATGGGAGGTCTTTCCATTTTCCTAGAACCTCCTCAATTTCTTTCTCGAGTGTTTTTATGTTTTCATTGTATAGGTCTTTCACTTCCAAGGTTAATGTTATTCCAAGGTATTTTATTTTCTTTGTTGTTACTGAAAATGAGACAATGTTAGTTATTTCTCTTTCTGTATTTTGTCTTTTGCATACAGAAAGACTACTGATTTCTGTGCATTGATCTTATATCCTGCTACTTTGCTGAAGGTACTAATCAACTTTAAGAGTTTTGAGATGGAAGTTCTCGGGTCACTTATGTATAGAATCATGTCATCTACAAATAGGGCTAACTTAACTTCTTCCTTTCCAATTTGTATCCCTTTGATTTCTTTCTCCTGTGTTATTGCTTGAGCTAGTACTTCTAGGACTATGTTGAAGAGCAGAAGTGAGAGTGGACACCCCTGCCTTGTTCCTGACCTCAACGGGAATTCCTTCAGTCTCTGCCCATTAAGAATTACTTGGGCTTTAGGTGCTTTATATATAGCCTTTATTATGTTGAGATAAGGGCCGTCTATGCCTATTCTCTCCAATGCTTTGATCATGAAGTGATGTTGTATTTTGTCAAAGGCCTTTTCTGCATCTATCAAAATGATCATGTGGTTTTTGTGTTTAAGCTTGTTTATGTGGTGCATTACATTGACAGATTTCCATATATTGAACCACCCCTGCATTCCAGGGATGAAGCCTACTTGATCAAGGTGAATAATGCTTTTGATGTACTGTTGAATTCTGTTTGCAAGGATTTTGTTCAGGATCTTTGTGTCTATGTTCATCAGGGAAATGAGCCTATAATTTTCCTTTCTTGTGGTATCTCTGCCTGGTTTTGGAATTAGGGTGATACTAGCTTCATAGATGGAGTTGGGGATCTCTCCCTGTTCTCTGATTATGTGGCACAGTTTGAGAAAAATTGGTTTCAGTAATTCCATGAAGGTTTGATAGAATTCAGCTGAGAAACTATCTGGCACTGGACTCTTCATTTTGGGGAGGTGTTTGATTACCTCTTCAATTTTGAAGGGTGTGATGGGTTTGTTTAGGAGATTAATCTGCTCTGGGCTTAGCTTTGGTACATGGTATGCATCCAGGAATTCATCCATTTCCTACATATTCTCCTGTTTTGTGGAGTAGAGGTTTTTGAAATAAGTCCTGATGATTCTCCCTACTTCACTCATGTCGTATTATCTCCTTTTTCATTTCTAATTTTGTTAATTTGAAGCATTTCTTTTTCTTTTTCTTTTTTTTTTTTTTTTTTTTTTTTTTTTTGCTTGATCAGATTGGCCAGGGGTTTATCAATCTGGTTAAGTTTTTCAAAGAACCAGCTCTTTGTTTCATCAATTTTCTTAATTGCCCTCTTAGTTTCCAATTCATTAACTTCTGCTCTGATCTTAATTATTTCTTTCAGTCTGGAGCTTTTCGGGTTGGCTTCTTCTTGTTTTTCCAATGCCTTTAGGTGTATGGTTAGGTTATTGATTTGGGATCTCTCTGTTTTTGTTATGAATGCATTTAATGCTATGATTTTTCCCCTAAGGACTGCCTTCATTATGTCCCATAAGTTTTGGTATGATGTGTTCTCATTGTCATTCAATTCTAGAAATTTTGCAATTTCAGTTTTTATTTCCTCCACAACCCATTCATTGTTGTAAAGTGTGTTGTTCAGTTTCCAGGAGCTGGGTGGATTCCTGGCATACTTTTTGTTGTTAATTTCTAGCATTACAGCATTGAGGTATTTTATCATGCAGGCAATTATATCAATTTTCTTGAAAATATGGATGCAGGCTTTGTGGCCCAATATATGATCTATTATAGAGAAGGTTCCATGTGCTGCTGAGAAGAATGTGTAATCTGGAGACTTGGGGTGGAATGTTCTGTATATGTCTGTTAGGTCTACTTGCTCTGTGGTGTTGTTGAGCTCTCTTACTTACCTGTTAATTTTCTGTTTGGATGATCTATCTATTGCTGATAGTGGAGTATTGAATTCCCTGACTATGATAGTGTTAATGGTTATTTCTGTTTTGTTGTCAAGTAGTTTTTGCCTTATGAATTGTGGTGCCCCTGTGTTTGATGCATAAAGATTGATGATTGTGATATCCTCTTTTTTGATTGTTCCCTTGATAAGTAAGAAGTGGCCTTGTCTTTTTTGATTACTTTTGGCCTTAAGTCTATTTTATCTGATATTAGTATAGTGATGCCAGTTGTTTCTTATTTCCGTTTGCTTGGAATATCTTTTTCCATCCTTTCATCCTGAGAAGGTGTCTATCTTTAGTGGTGAAGTGGGTTTCTTGAAGACAGCATATTGAGGGGTCTAATTTTCTGATCCATTTTGTCAGCTTATGTCTCTTGATGGGTGAATTAAGGACACGAATGTTAAGAGTGAGAACTCTGAGAGTTGATTTAATCCTTGCCATGTTGTGGTGGTTTGGTGTTTTTTGGACTTTGGGAGGTTGTTTTGAATGCCTTCTCTGAGTCTGGATATTATGATTTGCTTCTTGTAGGTTCTTGAGGTTAGTTATTTGATTCTTCTGTGTGGAGGATTCCCTGGAGTACTCTCTGTAGATTTGTTTTTGTGTTCATAAAGTTATACAGGTGGGTTTTATCATGGAAAGTTTTTCTTTCACCATCTATTAGAAGGAATATTTTTGCTGTGTAGAGTAGTTTGGGTTGGAAGCCATAAGCTCTTAGACTTTGCAGTGTTCCATTCCAGGCTCTTCTGGCTTTGAGTGTTTCCATCGAGAAGTCTGAGGTAATTCTGATGGGGTTACCTTTATATGTAATGTGTTGCTTTTCTCTAGCTGCTTTTAGGATTCTCTCCTTGTTATCAATATTTAGGGATTTTATGATAATATGTCTTGGAGAATTTCTCCTTTGGTCCAGTCTGTTTGGAGTTCTGTTAGCTTCTTGTACCTTGATGGGACTTTCTTTTCAGAGATTGGGAAAGTTCTCTTCATTAATTTTGTTGAATAAGTTCTAGATTCCTTTGGTCTGAATTTATTCCCCTTCTGGTATCCCCATGATCCTAATGTTGGAAAGTTTAAGGCTACCCTACATTTCCCACATATTCTGTTCACAAAAATTTTTGAACTTATTAAAACTTTTGAATTCACATGCTATTTCTTCTGTTTTGTCTTCCAGTTCTGAGTTTCTATCTTCCACATAGCTGACTCTGTTCTTGAGAGCTTCTAAGGATTTTGGGGTTTGCTCAATTTGGTTTGTATTTTCTACTACTTTTTTTGTTTGTTTGTTTGTTTTGTTTTTTGAGGTAGGGCCTCACTCTAGTTCAGGCTGACCTGGAATTCACTATGTAGTCTCAGGGTAGCCTCGAACTCACAGTAATCCTCCTACTTCTGCCTCCTGAGTGCTGGGATTAAAGGCATGTGTCACCATGCCTGGCTATTTTCTACTACTTTTTAATGTATAGTTTCCAATCCTCTGTTGAGTTCCTTTTTCACATCATTTTCTGATTTTTTTAGTGCTCCTTGGAATTCCTCCTTGCATTTATTTATGTTTATTGAGCTTAGCCAGCTTCTTATTGAGGTCCTCTCTCTTTTTTTCCCCTTCAGGTCATTTAACTGTTTTTGGAGCTCTTCCTGGCTCTTTTTTTATTAGGTCTAATCTTACAAGGACAGCATTCATACATTTATTGGCCCTTTTTTGACTATTTGAAAGTTCTGCTATTTTCTTGGCCAGGGTTGCATTGCTTATGTCTTCATTTTGGGAATCAGATCCTAATATCTCTACTATGTTTTGGTTAGAGTCATGCATTGTGGGACTGGGCGGTCTTATTGGATTTACTTGTATTTGATTATTCATGTTATTTCTCTTGTGCTGTGGTCTGCCCATCACAGAGTAGGAGTCTTGGTAACTGAAGTGTATTTACTTTTAGGTGTCTTCAGTGCAGAGAATGGGGGGTGGGGCAGCACGCGGAGGGTGGACAAGGCTGCCCTCTGAGGTGGAGGACAGGGGAGTGGGGTGAAGTGGTTTCCCAGTAGGCATGGCTACCTGTTGAGGCAGAGGGCAGGGGGTGGAGTGATACATGGAGGGTTCCCCCTCTGGGGAGGGTGGCAGGCATGGGGAGGGCAGGGGGGGTTGCTGTGGCATGGAGGACCAGATGGACCAGGTTCCCAACCAGGTGGAGGGTGAGGGATGAGGCTGTGCCAGCACCCTGTGGGTGGTGCTACCTGCCGGGGATAAGGGTGGGGGATCGGGCTGTGAGTGTATGTGCTGGAGAGTACTACCCATAGGAGGGGAAGTTGTGAGGGCTACAGGTTGCCCTATTGCACAGGAATTGGAGTTTATATTTCTCAGTGCCCTCCCAGATCCCTGTGTACCCCAAAGACTGCTAAAGATCCCTAAAGGACTTGCCTTGGATTCGGTGCCTGGTGAGGCATGCTTATATGGACACCATCTTGACCAGAAGGTCCTCTTGTATGCCTTTTATATGTGTCTCTTGCATTATTGCTATAGCTAAGACTTCCAGAACTATACTAAATAAAAGTGGTAGACAGTGGACACCATTGTCTTGTTCCTGAATTTGGTGGAAAATCTTCAAGTTTTTGCCCATTTAGTATTATGTTGGCTGTACGTTTGTCATAAATAGCTGTTATTATGTTGAGATCTGTTCCTTCTATCCCCAGTTTCTTTTTTTAATTATTCTTTTTTTATTGAAAACTTCTATACTTACATACAAAAAACACATGATATTTCCCTCCCCTCCCCCCATTTGACTTTAGAACTCCAATCTCCATCATATCCCCTCCCTGTCTCCATTAGTCTCTCTTTTAATTTGTGTCATCATCTTTTTCTTCTATTTTGAGGGTCTTGTGATGGTACTGCTAAGGCACTGTAAGGTCATGGATATCAAGGCCAATTTCTGTCTGGGCAGTTGCATTGTAAGAAGTCATACCCTCCTTTTGGCTCTTCCATTCTATCCACCCCTTCTTCTGCAATGGTCCCTGAGCCTTGGAGGGTGTGACAGAGGTTTTTCAGTGGTGGGCACTCCTCCATCCCTTCTTCTCAGCACTATCTTGCCTTTTGGGTCATCCCAGTGGTCATCACCATCTGAAAAGAGAAGCTTCTCTAACCAGAAATGAGAATAGCATTAATATGTGAATATGAACATTAAGTGTAGTGCCCCCCCCGGGCAGCTTGGTGGGAATAATATATACATTTAGTCAGACAAGAGCAGGCTTTATACCCCTAAGGCTCATGACCTCACCTGCCATAGACTTTTGCTTAGGTTTTTCAGTACCAGGTATGTATTCCCTCCCATAGAGAGGGCCTTCAGTCCAATTATGGAGCAGTTGGTTACCCCAAGCATAGACATGCCACTATTGCACCTGTTCAGTCATAGGGAAGGACTTAAGAGTATGGTATTGCACATATGTAAATAGAAGAACAGATTACAGGGAGGGGAATGGCCTAAGCGAGGCCATGGGAAGAGAATGTGTAAAAGAAGGGCAGGGGGAGGATCAATCTAAATTCAATATAGTGTGAATAAGACTTATGTACACCTACTTTTTTGAATAATGGCACATCTAGAAGCTGTAGACTGTTACTAGAAAGTTTTCAGTGCCTGGGATGGGATACCTTCCAGTGAGTTGTTGGCCAAGGAGGTCCCAGTAGCCTCCAAAACGTTAAAGGCTTTTGCCAAAGCCCTTGGTTTCCCTTGAGAAACAGACAGTAAGACCCTATTGCTGAAGACATCTCTTGCCTGAGAGGCAAGGTCACTGAGAAAGCAAGCTGGTGCTGAGCAGAAAACCTTCTCCCTGTAGACCAGCCAACTGAAAGCTGGAAAAAGCTGCACTGCATGCAGCTGTATGGGAGACAGAAGTCATCAGCATTGAAAACAGTGGACCCTGAATATACCCAGTTTCTGGAGGACTTTTACTATGAAAGGATGGTGGATTTTGTTGAATGCCTTTTCTGCATCTATTGAGATGACTATGTGATTTTTATCCTTCAGTCCTTTTATATAGTGTATTACATTTATCGATTTGTGTATGCTGAATCATCCCTGCATCTCTAGGATAAAGCCTACTTGGTCAGGGTGAATAATCTTTCTGATATATTCTTGTATTCTGTTTGCCAATATTTTGTTCAGAATTTTTGCAACTATGTTCATGAGGGAGATTCATCTGTAATTTTCTTTTTTTGTTCTATCTTTGTCTGGTTTTGGTATCAGGGTGATGCTGGCTTTGTAGAAGGAGTTTGGTAGAATACCTTCCTTTTCTATTTTATGGGAAAGTTTGAGAAGCAGTGGTTAGTTCTTCCATGAGGTCAGGTAAAATTCATCTGGGACTGGACTTTTTTAGTTGGGTGACTTTTTATAACTACTTGGATTGCTGTACTTGTGATAGGTCTATTTAATTGGCTTATCTCAATTTAATTTTCATAGGTCATATGAATTAAGGAAATCACCCATTTCTTTCAAATTTTCAAACTTAGAGGCATATATTTCTTTTGTACCTGTTGTAATGGTGACTTTTTCACTTCTAATTTTATTAACTTTTGTCTCTTCTCTCTTTCTTCTGGTCATATTTACTAAGGGTTTCTCAGTCTTGTTTATCCTTTCAAAGAACCAACTCTTTGCTTCATTGATTCTTTTGATTTTTGTTTTTTGCCTTTTGTTTCATTAATTTCTGCCCTAATGTTTATTATTCCCATCTACTAATTTTTGGTTTGCATTGCTCTTCTTTTTCCAAGGCCTTAAGGTGAAGTAGTAAATTGTTTATTTGTGAAGTCTCTAATTTCTTAATATAGGCACTTAGAGCTATACATTTCCCTCTTAGGACTACCTTCATTGTGACTCAAAGGTTTTGGTATGTTGTATTCTCATCATCATTTGATTCTATGAATTTATTGATTTCCTTTTTATTTCTTCAATGATCCATTGATCATTCAATAGTGTACTGTTTAGTCTCCATGATTTGTGTATGCTCTGTAGTTTTTCTTGTTGCTGATTTGTTGTTTAATCCCATTGTGGTCAGATAGAGTACAAGGGATTATTTCAATTTTCCTGTATTCATTAAGATTTGCTTTGTGTCCTAATATATGGTCTATTTTGGAGAATGTTCCATGTGTTGCTGAGAAAATCGCATATTATGCAGCATTTGGATTGAATGTTCTGTAGGTATCTGTTAGGTACTTTTGTTCCCTGGCATCATTTAATCCATATGTCTGTTTGTTTGTTTATTTATTTATTTATTTATTTTGCCATGATGACCTGTCAATTGATGAGAGTGGGGCATTGAAGTATTGAAGCCATTGATATTAAGAGTTTTTATTGAAAGGTATATGTTTATTCTCACCATTCTTCTTGTTTTGTAGTACTTCCTGATTTCCCTTTACTCTCTTATTTTAGTTGTTATTTGAGCATGTTTTATTTTTTCCTGTTTCCTGATGTGTGTGCTTTGCTTTCTCTTCAGTGTGAAGGTTGCCTTCAAGTATTTTCTTTAGAGCTACCTTAGTTTTCATAAATTCCTTTAGCCTCTTTTTGTTATGGACTATCCTTATTTCCCCTTCAATTTGGATAGATAGCTTTGTGGGATAAAGTAATCTTGGTTGACAGTTTTTATCTTTTAGAATTTGGAATACATCATTCACAGACCTTTTAGCTTTTAAATTTTGTGTTAATCTGCTGTGATACTTATTGGCTTGCCTCTATAGGTGACTTGCTTTTTCTCTGTAACTGCTTTCAATATATTTTCCCTGGTTTGCATGTTTAGTAGTTTAATTATAACATGGCGAAGAGAGGTTCTTTCCAGTTTTTGTCTGTTTGGTGTTCTAAAAACTTCCTGTGTCTGCATTGGTATTTCTTTCCCAATTTGGGGAAATTTTTCTTCTATGATTTCTTGAAAACTTCTACTATGATTTAATGAAGGGTCAGGTTGATGCACTCTTGTGCTCTCTTACCAAACTTCTTTTGTTCTTTTTCTTTTTTTCTCTCTCACTTTTGGTTAGAGAAGCTTCTCTTTTTAGATGGTAATGACCTCTGGGGAGACTCAAAAACTCATTAAAGTGCTGAGAAGAAGTGACAGTGGAGTGTTCAACACTGAGTGAGACATCACTGTCACAACCTCCAAGGCTCAGGGGCCATTGCAGAAGAGGTGGCAGAAACAATGTGAGACCCAAAGGAAGGAGAGGAGTTCTTTGGAATGCTGTCTTCCAGACACGAAATGGTTGTGGCATACTTGACCTCACAATGGCTGACACTACCTACATAAGACTGCATAATAATAAGGGAAAATGATGACATGAAAATATAACGAGGACTAGTTGGAAAGAAGAGGTATTTAGTGTAGAGGAGGAGACATGGGAGCATGAGGGGGACTATGATCAGGGTACATTGTTTATATGTATAGAGGATGTCAATAAAACGTTTAAAAATACAACAGCTGAGTGAGTGAGAGAGGAAAAAAGACAACAGCTGAGGCATTTTTTGAAGACAAAGGGACACATATGGGTAGTGAAATGACTGATTGTAAATAATAACTACAACCATGTGACCAGCTGAAGCAATGGGTACTGAGTATTTATGCTTTATTTTTCATAATGAGCATGTATATAATTGTATGATGTTTATTTTCTTTCCTTATGTTTCCTTATATTTAAGAACTTTGTTCATTTTCCAATGCAGTATTTAAGTTACAAGATATCACAGAAAAGAATGAAAACCAACTGTAGTAGATAGACTCACATCACTGAGATGAACTTCTAGACCAGGTAGAGCTATGGAGGGAGGGATATTTATTGAGGCTTACAGATCCAAGGGAAGTTCCATAATGGCAGAAGAAGCTGGCCTTCTTTTACAGGTCCAAGCAGAGAAAGAGCACAGCCCCAAGCCAAAAACCCAAAAGCCACACCACATAGCACCTTTAGGAATCCCAGGCAAAACTCGGGCACTTTGCATATCTTTAGACTGAAATTCCAAATCTACCTCCACACCTTAGGGCTGGAACCTAGGATCGGCCCAGTGACACCTTCTCCAGCCAGAAGACTGCAGATCTAAATAACAAACTTTAATAAAATCCTGACTACATTGGGGGCATCCATTCAAGCTACCACATCAAATATTGGCAGTAATTTCCTTCCCTCAAAGAATACTCCAGGGCTAGAGAAATGGCTAAGCAGTTAAAGTCACTTGCTTGCAAAGTCTGATAGCCCAGGTTCAGTTTCCCAGTAACCATTTAAAGGCAGATGCACAAACTGGCACATGTGTCTGTAGTTCATTTGTAGTGGCAAGAGGCCCTGTTGTACCCATTCTCCCTCTCTCTCTCTCTTTCTTCTCTTGCTCCTTCCTCTTTGTGCTTGCAAATAAGTAAAAAATTTTTTAAAAAAGAAGGACTGGAGAGATGGCTTAGCAGTTAAGGCACTTGCCTGACAAGCCTAAGGACCCATGTTCGACTCCCCAGATCCCACGTAAGCCAGACACATGGGTGATGCATGTGCAAGGTTGCACATTCACACAAGGTGGCACATGCATCTGGAGTTCTACTACAGTGGCTGGAGTTCCTGGCATGCCAGTTCTCTCCCTCTGTCTCTCTCTCTTTCTGTCTCATAAAAAGCAAAAGACCATTCTGTTGTGCTTGCCTCAAAAAAAAAAAAGTACATTCCAGACACAGACAGCCTCAATGGTGGATTTTGTCATATGATTATGGAAGAAACAGGTCCAATCAGACGCACTGCCTTTTGTCAAACAAAGACTATGTTGAGGAGCCACTGATGAGTCCTTCTTGAAGGATGAATCAAACAAGGACACTAAGACTGGTTTTAGGGTTAGAGCTTCATCAACACATTAACAATCTTAAAAAGGGGAGTCATGATTTACATTAAAACAATTGAAGAGTGTTTGAAATAGGTTTATTTTGTGATGGATAAATGGGAATAAAAAAAGAAATGTGATGATAAGATACAACATAAAGACAGGACATAAAGTCCCTAAAAAATGCTAAAAAGCCTTTTAAAAGATAGACCATGGTTTATAAACAAATGTTACATTTGCTATGAAGGATGTACTGCCTTGCAAATGTCACCTGTGGTGTGCAGGGTGTACTGCTTTACATGTTAAAAGTATTTAACTTGTTTAATTTTACAAAACTCACTATCTTCCAAAACTATAAAAACCTTCAAAATTAAACTGTCACCTGTACAATATGTGATAATACCAGGCCATCTGTTTGAATGAGATAACTGCTAACCACTTCTTTCTTGTTTCTTTCTTCACCTTTGTAAGTAGGCTTGTGACTGTTGTCACATAGACTTGTTCAGCAAGTTGTCCTTATAACCCCTGACCTGATGTAATGGCCAGAAAGAAATGCCCCCAAATTTTACTAATATCATATTCATGTCAGACTGGAGAATCTCTGAGTGACCCCAGACCCACCTTTTGGCTATAGTTTTACCTGCTTGGTGGCTGGTTGGCTTTTGCTTTTTTTCCCTGAAACTCCTGCCTTTATGGAACTTCCCACCTTGGTCCCATTTCTGTCTCTTGATAATAAGGAAATGTTATAAACAGATCACAGGATATAGCTCACCTGTCATCCAAAAATGACATCTGTTTGAAATACTCTAAACCTTTGGGGCTTGTGACTGTTTTGACTTTTGTTGGCCTGATGTAATTGTTTCTAATATCATATTCAAGACCTCTTGACCCACTAATTCTGGAACATGCATCTGGAAAACTAGCTATTTGAAATACTCAAAGGGGCATTAGGCCTATTGTTTCCAGCCACAATGAAGCCAGCCACAATGAAGCCTAGTGGTTAGAAACCCTCAGCCTCTGGCAATTGGCAGATATAGGCTGAGATTTTCTGCCACTTTTGTGACTTTGAGCAGGTTGTTAAAATGTTCAGTGATACCATATTATTTTGAAAATAACAATAGTTCTTCAGCTGTTGGCAAATGAAATGGGAGAATGTATTTGAACTTCTGCACTGGTTATAAGCTTTATATCAGTCTGTTCTTCATTATACAAAGTGCTAAAACTGGAAAAACCCCTAACAAAAAAAGGTGAAGATTTTGCCTCCCTTGATATATATAGTGAGGTATGATGTCTTTAATATATTTTGCCCATTGTTAGAAAGCACAGTCCTCGGGAATTTACAATGAATTCATGGCTAATGTGAACACTGGCCACTTTCTTTTGTGTGGGCCAACAATGCTACCCCATGTGCCACTCTTTATTGGCATTTCAGTTTTTCTCATTTTTCCAATTAAAAACGTGCATGTGGAAAGATGTATGACAAATGTATAAGAAAGAATTTAGGAGCAATAAATATGTCCCTAGGCCACAGCTCTCTTGTTCCTATCTCTAAAATTGTGCCTCATCTGGGGTAGTTTGTGACTTGGAGGGCTGAGCTTCCTGCTCTTCAGGGACTAGGGCCAGCCCTTACAAGCTGTTGTCTATTTACCTGAGACATATTCTTTGTGCCCATTGTGGAATATCCCCTGTGAAACCAGCATGAATCACCCCAGTCAGTGCAGTATATATATGGTATATGTGTGTGCATATATGTATGTATGGTGTGTGTGTGTGTGTGTGTGTGTGTGTGTGTGTGTGTGTGTGTGTATTCTTTGCTTGTTGGTTAAGACTCATGAGGATTCCAATGTGGCCAGTCTTCCAGTTCTAGGACATAATTGCTATGTTCCCATTACATGTCAATTAGTCCAGAGCCATTGCTACCCTGATTACTTCTTGGCCAAGATCCAGTGTAGAGTAGCTGCTACTTTAATCAGCATGATGCCATAATGTTATGGGCCAATGTGATGTCTTATGGAAGGGAAAGACATCAAGGTCTCTGAAAACTAAATAATCACTTGTAGTTGGAGAGGTGAGGCAGGACAGTGAGGGGCTTTAGAAACAAATGTGGACCAAAAGCATTTATACACCAATAGCTGCATATCAGGTACAAAGAATGATTTTATTGATAGAAGCACATAAGCCACATCTAGGGGCTAGGCAGATGGCTCAGTGGTTAATGCACTTGCCTGCAAAGCCAAAGGACCCAGACTTGATTCCTCAGGGCCCATGTAAGCCAGATGCACAAGGTAGTACATGAGTCTGGAGGTCTTAGCATGCCAGTTCTCTCTTTCTGTCTCTCTGTCTCTCTCTCTCTGCCTCTTTCTCTCAAATAAATAAATTTAAAAAAACACATCTAGTATAGCAGCTGCAATTTGCATGGCCACTTGGTTAAGCTTATGGTCACCTACTGTAGTTCCCTGGCATTCATTTATTTGCTGTGAAATGGGCAAGTTAGGTGGGGAGCAGATGGGACTCACTGCCCTTGACCCTGCAAACACTCAATGGATGCTGGCCCTGATCTCTGGCATCCCTCTACAAATGCAGTATAGCTTATCTCACTGTTCTTAGGGCTCTCTTCTTTAAAATGGTTGTGTGCACATGTGTGTGTGTGTGTGTGTGTGTGTGTGTGTGTGTGTGTGTGTGTGTGTTGGGATACACACATGTGCAAGTGCATGTGGAGGTCAGAGGACAATCTCTGGTGCTGTTTCCCAAAGACACCATCCACCTTTTTTTGGAGACAAGGTCTCTTATTGGCCTGGAGCTTGCCAACTAGGCTAGACTTGCTGACCAATGAGATCCAGGGATCTTCTGTCTTCGCCTTCCCAGCACTGGGATTCTAAATGGTCACCACAGCTCCTGGCATTTTTTCAGTGGGTCATTGGGATTGAGCTCAGGTCCTCATGCTTGCAAGGCAAGCACTTTACTGACTGACTTATCTTCACAGTCAAGAGATGTTTCCTATGGCTCATAAGAAACTCATTTGTTTAGGAAATATGTCCATCATGGTAATGGAGAAGTGGTGGCAGGATCTTGGGGTGGTTGGCCCACATCTTGGCAGATCTGGAATTAGGGGGCTTGGAATAGAAGCAGGGCTATCTTATAATCTTCAAGGCCTGTCTCTAGTGATCTCCATCTGTCAGCAAGATCCCTTCTCCAAAACTTTCCACAACTTCCCTTAACAGATCTACCAGTTTCAGACCAAGTGTTCAAACACATGTCTGTGAGGGACCTTTCATACTCAAACCAGAATAGTCCTCTTGGGCTGAAAGTCAGTTCATAACCTGTGTCCACTATTTCCCCAAAATATGGTCACTTCCTTTCATCCAATATACCATCAGGTCACCTTGCAAAAGACTGCAATCTTGGAAAAGCTGGAAGAGAGACTAGTCATATAAATATTTGCCAGTGTGTTAGGGTTCTTCCATAAGGAGACCCAGAATCCATTCATTAAAAGTGTCCTGGGGCTGTAACCTAGTGTGTATTAGTCAACTTTTCTGAGATAAAATACCTCACAAATATCAGTTTAAGGAAAGAGGGGTTTATTTCAGCTCACAGTTACAGGTTACAGCCCATTATGGTAGAGGAGGCATGGCGGCAGGGGTGTGAAGCAGAGCTAATCACATTCAGCCCACAGTGAGGAAGCAGTGAGTGATGAAGGCTGGTGCTCCCTCCTTTTGATACATGCCAGGACCCCAACTCATTTGATGGTGCAGACCAGAGTTAAGGTGGGGCTTCCCAGGCTGACTAACTTAATGAAGACAGTCCCTCACAGGCTTGCCCAGAGGTTACTTAATCTAGGTAATCTCACAGGTGATTCTTGGTCTTGCCAAGGTGACAATCAACATCAACCATCACATACATAGTGAAACCTGAGAACTTACTGACTTTGAACTCTTCTGCTCCTCAAGTAAGGACTTAGTAGACCAGTCACATATGAAGAGTGCCAGTATCATTAAGCTTATGCTATTGCTGTCTCTGAGTCAGGCTACTCTGATTAACGCTCCAGTGTCTGTCCACTATTGTAACCACACCTGCCTCAAACTTCATAAAGTGCTCCCTTTTGACAAAGAAGGGTTCTTCCCGGTAAGATGGTGGCATAGGAGCCATGCCAAACCAGCCCAGGGATTAAGCAAAACCACAGCAAAATACACTCTTCTTCTGAAAAGTGCAGGAGTATAGGTTTTTCTTAGACACAGCAGAAAAGCAGGAAAGACCAAGATCCACCAGAAAGGAGGAAAATGGCCAGAATCCCACTGAGGAGCTTGTATCCCTGATCCATGGCGACCCTGATCCAAGTGATCTGTGCACCCAGCAACACCAGCCAGGTGCTGCAAGCAGCAGCAGCAGAGACCAAACAAGCAGTGCATCCAGCACAGCTGAGCAGAGCTTCAGCTCCACAGCACAACACAGAGGGATCGAGGTGGGCACACAGCATTGCTGAGATTGGAAGCCACACCAAAAGGTAACAAGGCCATCTGACAAAAAAAGAAAAAAATAGGTACATAGGCCTGAATTGGAAGTGCTAATCTCTCCTTCCATGTCAGGACAGGTTTGGGGTTACATATTTTTGGTTGGTTTTATCATTTTCAAACAAGCTGTACTTGGAGGGGTTGAATATTGCTGCCTTTAATGCTTACAGATTCACAGGGTCTTTGTCTTTTGCTTCTGTCATTATTGGGGACAGGGTCTGATCTAGATCAGGCTAACCAGAAACCTAATTCTGAACAAAATTCTCTACTTCCTAGCTGACAGGATTAAGGGTGTAAAGTAACACACATCCTTAGGGATTTTGTCTTTATAAAACTATCTGTTTTTTTAATCCCCACTCTTGTATACTTTGTGCTGTTTTTTATTGAATGCGTATATTGCTCAGTTGAAGTTTAGAACTTGCCAGTATATTGTTCCACCAGTCCACTACAATACTTGCTTAACAAGCAATCTCAACACCTAGAATTACTTCTGTGGTTGTATTGGGGCATAAGACTATACTTGTCACCTTAAACTCATATCCTGAAAGTATATAAAGGTGGATCACCCATCTAAAAACACTGCAGATAAGTAGAAACCCAAGCATCAAATCAATTCAGGATACAAAAGTCACTACATTATAATACAAGAAACATAAAGAATCAAGACAATACAATCCCACCAAAAATTATAAATCTATCAGCAATGATCACCATGTGACTGTTTTAAATGAAATACCTGACATAGATTTCAAAAGACTGATTCTATCTATACTCAAAGAAATGAAAGGATTCAAAGAAGAAGAAAAAAAACCTCCTGAAAGAGAGCACAGAAAACCAGCTTAATGAAATAAAAAGGTCATTACAGGACATGAGTAAGGAAATAGAAATACTGAAGAAAATACAGGCTGAAATCCTAGCTATGAAGAACACAGTCAGTGAAATAAAAATCTTTGTGGAAAGTCTCACCAGTAGAATGGAAGAAGGAGAGGACAGAATATCTAAATTAGGAGACCGGGTGGCAGACATAATACAGCCCAACAAAGAGAAAGACAAGCTAATAGAAAGGTATGAATGGGAATTCCAAAACACCCGGGACACTATGAAAAGATCAAACATAAGAATCCAGGGTATAGCAGAAGGAGAAGAATTTCAATCCAGAGGCTTAGTAGGTGTTTTCAACAAAATCATAGAAGAAAAATTTCCCCAAATTGGGAAAGAAATGCCAATGCAGATACAAGAAGCTTTTAGAACACCAAATACACAAAACCTAGAAAGATGCTCTCCTCGCCATATTATAACTAAACTACTAAACATGCAAACCAAAGAAAATATATTGAAAACAGAGAAAAAGCAAGTGACCTTCAAAGGCAAGTTTATCAGGACCACAGCAGATTACTCAACACAAACTTTACAAGCCAGAAGGGCTTGGGATGATGTATTCAAGTTCTGAAAGATGAAAAGTATCAATCAAGATTACTTTATCCTGCAAAGCTATCTATACAAATTGATGCAGAAATAAGGATATTCCACAACAAAAACAGGCTAAAGGAATTTATGACAACTAAACCAGCTCTACATAAAGTGCTCCCTTTTTAACCTTGTCATCCTAGGATCCACCTAGCCCCACTGCATTGCCCAGGTTTCTGAATTCAGTGGTAGTAGTTCTCACTATAATTTCCATCCTACAATTCAGTGATCACTGGCTCTTCAAGGGTACTACAATGCCCCATATCCCAGGGAGATGGTTCAGTCAGCCAAGTGCTTGCCCTGCCAGCATGAGGATATCAGTTCAGTCCCCAGAGCTCACATATCAAAATGCTGGATGTGGGGTTGGAGATATGGCTTAGTGATTAAGTGCTTGCCTGTGAAGCCTAAGGATCCAGGTTTGAGGCTCAATTCTCCAGTATCTACATCAGCCAGATGCACAAAGTGGCGCATGCATCTGGAGTTTGTTTACAATGGCTGGAGGCCCATTCACTCTCTTTCTGCATCTTTCTCTGTCTGTCTGTCTCAAATAAATTTTTAAAAATTTTTAAAAAATGCTGGATGTGGTGACATGGGCTTGTAATTCTAGCCCTGTGGGACGGTGAAGGCAAGAGGCCTCTTTGGGCTTTCTGATGCTAGTTTAACTTATTTGGTGAGCTCCAAGCCAATGAGAGGCCTGATCTCTGGCATATACACTCATGCACATCCACCAACATTAACACACACAATCAACACATGAAAAAATAAAATAAAATACCCTTTACATATTTATTTCTCACAGCCATGTTGAAAGTCATGCCTTTCCAGGACTGTTTAGCATGTTTTAATGGTAAATACCCTCTAAACCCCAATCTCCATAAGCCTTTGAATCTTTCCCTGTGTCTACCAAGGCAAGCCTGCTATTTGGCTTCTTTTGGTGTAGGCCACCTTTTGGTCCAATTTAAATAAGGCATACAAATTGTTAGAGCCATTCTACCATCTCCACCTCTGCAAAACTAGAAAAATAACTAGAGTGTCTGCTTAGTGGAGACATGTATATCAATTTGGCCAAATTCAAACATACACTTCTATCATTTTCCCACATCCTTCATATCCATTCCACATATTACTTATGTTATTGTTGGCATAGTGTGGCAAAATCATGCCATCATTTTGAAGTGCACATTCTCATTGGTCACACTTCTACTTCTTCTCTTATAATCTCCTTGGGCCTGAACTGTGTTATACACCTAGAAACAAGGACTTATGGGGCCAGCTAGGTCCCAGGAGACTCAGTAAAGCCTTGTAAGGTGACTGCTTCAGCAGAACAGTTATGTGTTCCCTAGGCAAAGCCAGGCTTACCTGGGATGAAGAGAAAATGGCTGCTTTACCTGGCAAAGATTCCTCAGAATTTAGGGATTCCGGGCACCCCTGTCTCATCAGGGTCTTCATTCACATCCTATTCCACCTCTGGGGTTCCCATTCTTTTCCAACCAGTGCCTACACTTTAGTACCAGCTATGTGCAGAGATGTGTCCTACTCAGCAGAATGAGATACCAGGTGTGGCTTTCAGTGTTCTTGTTTCTGCAGGTGCAAGAAAGAGGGGTCACCGGGCGTGGTGGCACATGCCTTTAATCCCAGCACTTGGGAGACAGAGGTAGGAGGATCGCCATGAGTTCGAGGCCACCCTGAGACTACAAAGTGAATTCCAGGTCAGCCTGAGCTACAGTGAGATCCTACCTCGAACCCCCCCCCAAAAAAAAAAAAAGAAGAAAGAAAGAAAAGAAAGAAAAGAAAGAAAAGAAAAGAAAAGAAAAGAAAAGAAAAGAAAAGAAAAGAAAAGAAAAGAAAAGAAAAGAAAAGAAAAGAAAAGAAAGAGGGGTCTGTTCTTGGGCAGACATAGAAAATTGCAGCTCATGTATGCAGTGTTGCAGCTGGGAAGTAGAATTCCTGGCATTGTCCATTTCTTTCTCCACTTTGTCTGGCACAATTAGGAGCTCATCACTTTGAGGAGATATCTAAGGTGTCAAATACATGGCCTGGACGAGTTTGTTTCTTGTGAGCACCTGATTAGGAAGATCTAATGGTAACACCTAATGAGAAAGTCCAAGGTGCTGTCTGAGAGAGTTTAGTTTTTTCTTGAACCATGCAAATATTTGAAGAGGAGCAATGTGCCCAAGTTAATGAAAACAAAGTGAATGTGGATAAAATTGATGACAGGTTTTATCACAGTACATTCTTGTTCATTTCTGTCTTCAATGTCTATCCCAGTACCTGACTCTTACAAAGCAATCTGAAAATACTCAATGCATTTTGGTTTACATAATAATATAAGGATGAGACTGGGCACAGAATGAGGAGGTATATGTTATCTATAATTCATAGGGACTTCTTGGCTGACAATGAACACACCCAGCTCCCTATGCATGTTCAAACCATGGCCTGCAAGCTGTATCTGGCCCAGGATAGCTATGACCAACACAAAATCACAAGCTTACTTAAAGTATTATGAGGATTTTTGTAACTCAGTTGTGCTGTTCTTGAGCATAAAGTTTATAGATGGTAACATTGTGTCTCAATGTAAAAATAAGATGTGAATTACAAGGTTGACTTGTTGGCAAGAGGCCAGGGATCACTGGGAGAGGATGAGGTCCACCCTCTGTATTCATTGCTTTTCTGATCATAAGCACAGCAGAACAAAGCAAATACAACAAACATCCTGGCTTCCAAGTTGATTTGAATATTTTCCCAATAATTGCTGCTACTTTATATCTGTGTCACTATTAGCTAGTGATGTTAAGAACCATGTAAGTGAACACTTATTCCACTGGCTTGTATGCAACTTTTCATCTTACACTGTGTGTGTGTGTGTGTGTGTGTGTGTGTGTGTGTGTGTGCCCTCATCTAACCCTTACCTTTTCTCAAATGGGATGAAATATGCCAAATGCTTCATTCCAGGGCTTTGTGTATGGTGAACATGCTTCCCATCCTCTACTATAGATAGTTCAGTTTTTAATTCCCCAAACTACTCAATCAATTTTCCATCAGTGGACTAGATTAATGAAGTAATATGTAAGTATTACATATTGTTCAATAGCAGACTTAAAAATCAGGATTTGGAATAGGTTACAAAATTCTTTACTTTGAATTCAGAGTCTTAAAATTTCTAGCCTGGGCATGTCTACACAGATCTCATTCTGCCCCATTGGGCATTTCATTTCAGATGTGGTGGATTCTACTCTCAAAAAAAAAAAAAAAAAAAAAAAAAAAGAGCCAGGCATGGTGGTGCACACCTTTAATGCCAGCATTCAGGAGGCAGAGGTAGAAGGATTGCAGTGAGTTCAAGGCCACTCTGACACTACATAGTGAATTTCAGGTCAGCAGAGGCTAGAGTGCAAACCTACCTTGAAAAACCAAAATGAATAAGTAAGTAAATAAATGAATGAATAATTTAAAAAATTTGGCCTCTCATGCTTGCCAATAACCTTTCCATTTCCCTGCCAAAAGATATGGACTATGTTCCTATCTTAGTTATTTTACTTTACTCATGCTGTGACCAAATACCTGATGGGAAGTAGTATAAGGAAGAAAAGGGTTTATTCTGTTTTAAAGTTTCCAGGGGACACAATCCGTAATGGCAGGGGAGGCATGGCCATCTAGTCAGGAGCAGGAGGCCAGCTGGTCACACTGTCCAGAGTCAGGAAGCAGAGTTGCTGGACTATAAAACTTCCAGATCCACTCCCAGTAACCCAATTCCTCCAGCAAGGCTCCACCTGTGAAAGGTTCTACAACCTTTCCAACCAACACCACTAGCTGGAGACCAAGTGCTCAAATACATGAGCCAATGGGAAATGTTTTACCTTTAAACCACAGAAGCTCCCATTCCTTGAATTTGGAGCAGCCATACTGCCTGCCCAATGATAAGGCACCTGCAGTGATGTTCTGCAATTTTTGAGTCCAAGTTCAAAAAGACAATACTTTCTGCTGCCTCTTTCTTTCTTTTTTAAAATTTCATTTATTTATTTTCAAGCAGAGAGAGAGAGAGAAGAGACACAGACAGAGAGAGAATGGGTGCACCAGGACCTCCAGCCACTGCAAACGAACTACCGATGCATGTGCCCCTTGTGCATATGTCTTACATAGGTCCTGGGGAAATGAACGTGGGTCCTGTGGCTTTGCAGGCAAATGCCTTAACTGCTAAGCCATTTCTCCAGCCCTGCTGCCTCTTTCTGAGAGAACTGAGAACACAGCCATCCCATGCTAGGGAAACTTGGCCCATGGAGAAGACACATGGAGGTGTCCAGAGCAAAGCCACAGTGGTTTCTCTCATTGCCTGAGGGGTGGCTGCAGGAGCATTTGGAGGATTCAGCAAAGGAGCTGAAGGGCAATCTCAGGCGTTGAGAGTCCCAAAGTCCTGGGAACCATGGACCAGTAAAAATCCTACCCACACCGCACCTAGAACAATTCCTGAACCATAGAATAAGCACAAACTGATATTTTCCCATTGAAGGATGGTCTTCATTGCTAATAGCAATAGATTTGCAAGCCCCCCATGATCATTTTCCATGGTATACAGAGACCACATCATGAAAACAATAGACACCAAGTCTTATACACATGAAAAAAAGGCAGGGGGCTGGAGAGATGGCTTAGGGGTTAAGGCGCCTGCCTCCTAAGCCTAAGAACACTGGTTCCAATCTCCAGTGGTTCCAATCTCCAGGTCCCACGTTTAGCCAGATGCAAAGTGATGCAAGGGTGCAATGCCACACTTGACCACAAGGGGGCACACACATCTGGATTTCATTTGCAGCAGCTGAGACACTGCTGGCACTCCCATCTCTGTCTTCCTCTCCCCCTCTCTCTCTGTCTCTCTCTCTCTCTGTCTCTCTCTGTGTCTCTCTCCAAAAAAATAATAGAAAATAAAAAATAAAAAGTTTAAAAAAAAAAAAGTCAGGGTTCTGGTTAACATGGTGACATAGGAACCATGCCAAAACAGCCTAGGGGAGAAAAAGAAAAAAAACAACAAAAAAACACTCTTCTACTAAACAGTGAGGTATATAGTAAATTATCAACCAAAGCAGAGAAGTAGGAGAGATCCAGAGCATCTAGAGCCCACAGAAACAGGCAGAAGCAGCTCCACCAGCACAGGCAGTGAGTTCCACGTTGCCACAGTCACCAGGCTTGGCTTGAGCCACAGGAAAAAAAAAAAAAAACAGGTGAAAGAATTTTCCATTCACACTGGCCTCCTCGCAAACTCAAGAAATGTGGAAGGAGGATGGCAGAGACCAATGGAGCAACTTGTGAGGAAGAAGATTGTGAGGACCAGTGGGTGGATTTCAGCCTCCATCCACCCCCCCCCCACTGCCAGCACAACCACCAGAGACCTGGGGAAGGGAGCTCACCTACACAGCACTGGGCACAATCAGAGCAACCCACAGACCCAGCCTACATGAGTCCACCACACAGCAAAGAGGGACCCAAGTGGCCATGCACATAGCTGAGACCAAAGCCATCCCAAAAGGTAACTGGGATTACACCAGGTCAGTACCCGCCAAATAAGCCTGGTATATAGGCTTGCATTGGAAGGGCTAATTGCACCATCTATGTCAGGGTAAATTATATGTTAAATCTGATGGATGGTTGGATTTAACATTCTTAAATAAGCTATATTTTGCGGTCCCACCCTTGAGCAGGGATACAGCCCAGCAGGCCAGTGACCCTGCTCTATCCTTTCCGAGCTACATGCATGTCTTCTCTCCCACTCTGCGATCCCGCCCCTGAACAGGGATATAGCCCAACAGGCCAGTATCCCCACCTCAGCCTTTGGACTGAGTTTTTTTTAATAAAAATTAATATTTACATCATTTATATTTCCTTTTTGTTGCTTTCCTTAAAATATTGTTGTATTACATTAATCTGAGCATAACTGATGTCATAATATACATTTAAGATTACATTTTCATATTTCTATTTGGGAACCAAAATCGAACAGGTTTTTAACATTGTTCCTGAGGCTTGAGACATTAAACTCTAAAAACTTTCTGGACACTTCTAGTGGGCTAGAAAGAAAAGTTCAGTAGGTCAGTAGGAATTCTTTGATGACTGCTGGATTTAATAAGGATATTTTATCACCAAAAGTGTATTTAACCTTTCTGAGGTACCCTGTAAGAATGAAAATATTTAATTTTCATCATGAATAAGTGACATTTATATGGAACTCCACTTTCAATTCTGTGACATAAAACAAGCTGGGCAGTAATACAAAATAACAACTAATAAACATGTATCAGGAAAAGTGAAGATTTACTTTTGTAAAAAATAACCTTTAAGCCAGGCATGGTGGTGCACGCCTTTAATCCCAGAACTCAGGAGGCAGAGGTGAGAGGATCACCATGAGTTTGAGGCCAGCCTGGGATCACATAGGGAGTTCCAGGTTAGCCTGAGCCAGAGTGAGACCCTACCTTGAAAAAAACATAACCTTTAAGGGCTATTTAACCTGTTGAAGAGTTTAGGTGTTAGGGAATGAATTAGAATAAAATGTCATAATCAATACAATTACTTTATAAACTAATCTAAAAAATTAGTACAAGTCACCAGGCAAGGTGGCGCATGCCTCTAATCCCAACACTAGGAAGGCAGAGGTAAGAGGGTCGTTGTGAGTTCGAGGCCACCCTGAGACTCCATAGTGAATTCCGGTCAGCCTGGGCTATGTGAAACTCTACCTTAAAAAATAAATAAATAAAAGATTAGTACAAGTAATTATGATTGAAAATGGTAAGGGAGAAGAAAAAGAAAAGAAAAAGAGAAAGAAAGAAGGAAGAAAGGATAAAGGGAGGAAGGGCAACAACTCCAAATTACAAAAACTGATATTACTAAAACCTTCCTCTCCATTGGAATTAGGAGTGCTTTTGGTCCCTACCATGATGATGTGTGACCCTTTCTTGTTCCAGTCTGATCTAGTTATGTGTTGTTTCATCATGACCATCTCTTCTTCCTCTTAAACATTTGCATGTTCTGTATCCTTGGTTCAGAATATGGCAGTAATTTTGGTGGGTGATACAGACAAAATAGAATCCAGTTTAAGTCACATGTCAATGACAAAATATTTGCAAAAGGCTGCTTCACTAAGTATTCAGTGTTTCAATTACTAACACTAATATTTCCCCATCTTTTACATGCATTTTAAAGAAATATGGTAATGAACTTTCATCAAACTTCTGTACTTTTACTGTATTACTTCTATAGTCAAGAAAATTTCATATTTTTAAAAATTGTTTAAATAATTTATTTATTTATTTGGCAGAGAAAGAGGGAGGGGAGAGAATGGGTGTGCCAGGGTCTCCAGCCACTGAAAATGAACTCCAGATGCATGTACCTCCTTGTGCATCTGGCTAACATGGGGTCCTGGGGAATCAAACCTGGGTCCTTTGGCTTTGATGGCAAATGCCTTAACTGCTAGGCCATCCCTCCAGCCCCATATTTTGAAATATTTGTATGTATGATACAATTAAAATTTTGCCAATTTAAATATTCTGAAGACAGAATTGGAGAACATTTTGCCATGCTTCCTTCACAGTTAAAAACAAAACACTGGTAGGAGAAAAGGGAATCTAGAACAAAGACAAACACCAACAAATACAAAAACAAAATAAACATAAGTATCAGTTGAATTAACAAAGTTCTTAAACCATGGGCTCTGCCTGGTAAATCCCAGTGAGATTTTATGGTTCTTGTTTCAAAAGAAAAGTAAACATGTGCAGTATTTTGCAGGAAGTAACCTAAGATTCAACACAATTAAATATTTAAAAAATGTAAATTTATTCAGTATCTTCTTGCAATAATAAGGGATAAAATATCAGTAGTGGGAAGACTAGTATTTATGTTTGGTGATCAGGTTTGTTGGAAGTGTAGGAATAACTTGTAAAATCTCTGGCTTAGGAAAATCCTATTACAGTGTTATGGAGTGGAGGCTCCCCAGCAAGAACTTCATCTTTGACTCTTATGCTTTAGGGACCTTGAAATGAAGAGCTACTGGAGTCTTCATATCTTTCCTCTAAATTAACTAATTAATTTATTTGCAAGAAGAGTGGTGGAGAGAAAATGAGAGGAGAATAAGAGAGGGAATTGATGTGTCAGGACAACTTGCTATTGCAAACAAACTTTGTGCATCAGGCTTTACGTGGGTATTGGGGAATCAAACCCAGGCTGTCAGCCTTAGTAAGCAACTGCCTTTAACTGCTGAGCCATCACTTTATGCCCCAGTGTTTGAATCTTAACCCAATTTTTTTGCTAAACTGGAATCTACCTGGCTGTTAATTTTGGTGCCCCAGTAACTCTTTTTTATATTATTAGTTATCTATATAATATGCATGGAGCCATGATGGTACCATTGTTAGCCTTCTCCCTGCTCTCCCCCCTCAGGGATTGTGGATCTTGCATTGTGGGGATAGCCATCAATTATGGGGGAGAGACAATGTCTCTGTGCATAATGACCCAACTTATGGCTCTAACAATCTTCCTGCCCCCTCATCCGTGAATTTTCCCTAAGCCATGTTGGGTTCATTTTAGTTCTATTTCAGTGACAAGGTCATGGGAGTCTTTATGTCTCTGGATCTCTGGTTTGGTAGGGGTTGAGTGCTCTCTGTGTCTATCTCCTTCACCCCTCTGCTGATACCAGGTTCTCTGAGAAAGCTGCACTCTTGCTCATTTCCCCAATTATTCTATGGGTTCAGCTGGTGCCCTGGTGAGGTGTGATGGGCTGATTATCTCCTCACATTCTACATCCATCTGAAAAAGAGAAGCAAATTCTCCAGTGGAGAGTGAGGTCAGTGCAAGGTACATGGACAGCCATTATTGTTTTAGAGTGAATTTAATGGGTGTAGGCCCTCTTGTATCCCACTATTGGTGGGAGCTTGATATTGGAGGGTGAACTCATTTTTGGATGTGGTTCTGACTTGTTTTCCAGTTCCAGGTATGGGTTCTGTTCCACTGAGCAGATCCTTTAGCTAAATCAAGAGCAGTTGATAATCTACCATGGCTGTGTGCCACTATTGCATTTGTGTGAGCATCACGTTAGGTTGATTGCTGCTGGGAAGTTTACATCTCGAGTTGCTTAGACAGATGTTGGTCATTTTTCCCCAGTTGCTCATGTAATACCTTCTGGCACTAGAAACGCTAACTGTCTGAGGACTGACTCTCTTCCAGATTCCAGCCAGGTCACTCCATGTTCCATCCCAATAGCATATGGTGTCTTCAGCAATAGGGTCTTACCATTGACCTTTGGTGGGTCATCAAGTACTCTGACAGAAATATGTCTTCTTATGGGAAACCTTGTAGGTCTCACTGACCAACAGCTCATTGTGGATGTTGACCTGATGTTGGTATTGGAAGTTACAGGTCAGTGCCACAGGAAAAGAAGGAAGAAAAATATAGGTAGTATGAAAGAGAAATAGAGAGAGAGAAGAGTAAGAAGAGGGGATGAGAGAGAGGAACAGGAGAAGGTTGAGGTTAGTCTTCATCCTACCCTCTCGAGGCTCCTGTGATTCAGGTGTTCTCTCTAAGCACCTGATGAAGGATCAGCCTTTTAGTGCATCTTACATGTTATAGGATTTTTTGGTACCATTTCCAATTGGGTCCAGTTTTTTGTCCCCCCCTTTATCTTCCCTTCTCTCCCCACCATCTCTATTGTCCAGTCATAAAAATGTTTCTTAGGTGTGTCAGCATTTCAGGCACAGATTAGTGAGACCATGTGACACTTATCTTTCTGTGATTGGGTGAGTTTGCTGAGAATGATTTGTTCCAACTTTGACCATTTTTCTTCAAATTGTATTGTGTCATTTTTTCTTACTGCTATGTAGAACTCCATTGTGTAGATATAACACATCTTAGTTATCCATTCATCTAATGATGGACATCTGGGTTGATTCCAGCTCTTAGCTATTATGAACTGAGCACTATAAAAATGGTTGAGCAAATGTCTCTGAACTGAGGCTTGAAGCTCTTAAGGTAAATTCCCAGTAAGGGAATAACTGGGTCTGCTGGTACCTCTATGGTCATCCTTTTTAGGAGTCTCCATATTGCTTTCCATAGTGGTTGTAACAGCTTACATTCCAACCAACAGTGAATGAGGGTTCCTATTTCTCAACAACCTTGCCAGCATTTGTTGTCATTAGATTTTTTAATGTTTGCTATCCTTATTTGGGTAAGGTGGAATCTCATAGTTGTTTTAATTTGCATTTCCCTGATGATTAGGGATGTTTAACATTTTCTTAAGTGTGTGTTTGCCATTTGTATTTCTTACTCTCAGAACTCCCTGTGTAGTTCCCTGCCTCATTTTGTGAGTAGGTTGTTTGAGTTTTTATTGTTTAGGTTTTTGAGTTCTTTGTAGATTCTAGAAATTAGGCCTCTGTCTGAAGTGTATCTAGCAAAAATTTTCTCCCAATCTGTGGGTAATCTACTGGCTCTGCTTTTTATATGTTTGTGAAAAGGCTTTTCAGCTTCATGAGATCCCAATGGTTGAGTGATTGTTTAATCTCCTGAGCTACTGGGTCTTTGTTCAGGAAGTCTTTTCCTACTCCTATATCATGGAAAGTTCCTCCTATTTTTTCTTCCAGTAGTAGCAGTGTTTCTGGTCTTATATTGGGGTCTTTGGCCCATTTGTACTTAATTTTTGTGCATGGTGAGATGTGTAGATCAAGTTTCATTTTCCTACATATGGTTTTCCAGTTTGCCCAGCACCATTTGTTGAAGATGCTGTCTTTGGTCCAGTCGACATTTGTTGGGCCTTTGTCAAATATCAAGTAGCTGTAGTTACTTGATCCAAAGGCTGAGTACTCGATTCTGTTCCATTGGTCTATAATCCTGTTTTTATGCCAGTACCATGTTGTTCTTATTACAATGGCTTTGTAGTATAGCTTTAGATCAGGAATGGTGATGCCTCCAGAGGTATTTCTTTTGCTGAGGATATGCATAGATATTTGAGGCCTCCTGCCATTCCATATGAATTTTGAGATCATTTTATCTATCTCTATGAAGAAAGACGGGAGTTTTATTGGTATTGCATTAAATCTATATGTTGCTTTTGGTAAGATTGCCATTTTCACAATGTTAATTCTGCCTATCCAGAGCATGGGAGGTCTTTCCATCTTCTCAATTCCTCCTCAGTTTCTTTCTTGAGTGTTTTTATGTTTTCATTGTAAAGGTCTTTCAGCTCCTTGGTTAATGTTATTCCAAGTTATTTTATATATTTTTGATGCTATTAAAAATGGGACAATGTCACTTATTTCTTTCTCTTTATCTTTGTCTTTTGCTATAGAAAGGGTACTGATTTTTGTATATTGATTTTGTATCCTGCTACTTTACTGAAGGAGTTAATCAACTTTAAGAGTTTTGGGATGTAGGATCTTGGGTCACTTATGTATAGAATCATGTCATCTGCAAATAATGCTAACATAACTTCTTCCTTTCCAATTTGTATCCCTTTAATTTCTTTCTTCTGTCTTATTGATTGAGCTAGTACTTCCAGTACTATATTGAAAAACAGAGGTGAGAGTGGAAACCCCTGTCTTGTTCCTGATCTCAATGAGAATTCCTTCAATCTCCCTGTATTAAGTATTATTTGGGCTTTAGGCTCTTTATATATAACCTTTATTATGTTGAGATATAGACCATCCATTCCATGTTGTATTTGTCAAAGGCCTTTTCTGCATCTATTGAAATAATCATGTGATTTTTGTGTTTAAGCTTATTTGTGTGGTGTATTACATTGACATATTTTCATATGTTGAACCAATCCTGCATTCCTGGGATGAAACCTACTTGGTGCAGGTGGATAATGCTTTTGATGTGCTGTTGAATTTGATTTGCGAGGATTTTGTTCATGAACTTTGCATCTAGGATCATCAGGAAAATAGTCCTGTAGTTTTCTTTTCTTGTGGCATCTCTGCCTGGTTTTGGTATTAGGATGATACTAGCTTCATAGAAGAAGTTAGGGAGTTCTCCCTGTTCTCCAATTGTGTGGCACAATTTGAGAAAGATTCGTTTCAGTTTTTCCATGAAGGTTTGATAGAATTCTGCTGAGAAGCCATCTGGTGCTAGACTCTTCTTTTTAGGTAGATTTTGATTACCCTTTCAATCTCGGTGGTAGTGATGGGTTTGTTCAGGAGAGTAATCTGCTCTGAGTTTAACTTTGGTAGGTGGCATGTGTCCAGGAATTCATCCATTTCTTCCATATTATCCATTTTGTGGAGTAGAGGTTTTTGTAAGTCCTGATGATTCTCCCAATTTCACTGTCTGTCTGTTATGATCTCTCCTTTTTCATTTCTAATTTTGTGAATTTGAGTTGTCTCTTTTATCTGCTTGATCAAATTGGCTAAGGGTTTATCAATTTGGTTTATTTTTTCAAAGAACCAGCTCTTTGTTTCATCAATTTTTAAATTGTTTTCTTAGTTCCCAATTCATTAATTTCTGCTCTAATCTTAATTATTTTTTTCTGTCTGGAGCTTTTTGGGTTGGATACTTCTTGTTTTTCCAATGCCTTTAGGTGGATAGGTGAGGTTATTGATTTGGGATCTCTCTGTCTTTGTTATGAGGGCATTTAGCACAACGAATTTTCCTCTGAGGACCACCTTCATTGTGTCACATAAGTTTTGGTATATTGTGTTCTCATTGTCATTCATTTCTAGAAATTTTGCAATTTCATTTTTTTATTTCATCCACAACCCATTTATTGTTTAAGTGTGTTGTACAGTTTCCAGGAGTTGGTTGGGTTCCTGTCACATCTTTTGTTGTTAATTTCTAGCAATACAGCATTATGATCTGATATCATGCATATTTGGAGGCTGGCTTTATGACCCAGTATATGATCTATTTTACAGGAAGTTCCATGTGCTGCTTAGAAGAATGTGTAATCTGTGGGATTTGGGTAGAATGTTCTATATATGTCTGTTAGGTCTAATTGATCTATGTTGTTGTTGAGCTCTCTTACTTCCCTGCTCATTTTCTGTTTGGATGATCTGTCTATTGCTGATAGTGGAGTATTGAAGTCCCCAACTATGATGGTGTTGGTGGTTATTTCTGCTTTATTGTCAAGTATGTTTTGTTTTATGAATTGTGGTGCACCTGTTTTTGGTGCATAAAGATTGATGATTGTGATATCCTCTTGTTGGATTGTTCCCTTCATAAGTAAGAAGTGGCCTTCTTTATCTTTTTTGGTTACTTTTGGTTTGAAGTCTATTTTATCTGATATAAGTATAGCTACACCTGCTTATTTCTTATTTGTGTTTGCTTGGAATATCATTTTCCACCCTTTCACCCTGAGGAGGTGTCTGTCTTTAGTGGTAGATGTGTTTCTTGAAGACAGCAGATTGAGGGGTCTGGTTTTCTGATCAACCTGTTAGCTTATGTCTCTTGATGGGTGAATTAAGGCCATTAATATTCAGGGAAATAACTGTGAGGTTTGATTTAGTACCTGCTATATTGTGGATTATGTGGTTTGGTGTTTTTTTCTTTTTTTGGTCTTTGTGGGTTTTTTTTTTTTTTTTTTTTTTTTTTTGTTAATGTGGACTGCTTCTTGGGGGCAGTTGAAATTGGTTATTTGATTCTTCTGTGTGGAGAATTTCCTGAAGTACTCTCTGTAGGTTTGGCTTTGTGTTCATATAGTTGTAATAAAGATGAGTATTATCATGGAAAGTTTTTCTTTCACCATCTATTATGAGGGATACTTTTGCTGGGTAGAGAAGTTGGGGTTGGAAGCCATATTTTCTTAGAGTTTGCAGTGTTCCATTCTAGGCCCTTCTGGCTTTTAGGGTTTCCATTGAGAAGTCTGAGGTAATTCTGATGGGGCTTCCTTTATATGTAATGTGTTATTTCTCCCTAGCTGCTTTTAGGACTTCCTCTTTGTGATTGATGTCTAGAGTCTTAATGTGTCTTGGAGAATTTCTCCTTTGGTCCAGTCTGTTTGGAGTTCTGCTAGCTTCTTATAACTTGATGGGATTTTTTTTTTTTTTTTTGAGAGAGAGTGGGAAAGTTTTCTTCAATTATTTTGTTGAATAAGTTTTCCATTCCTTTGGTCTGTGTTTCTTCCCCCTCTGGTATACCCATGATCCTAATGTTTGGATGCTTAAGGGTATCCCACATTTCCCTCGTGTTCTGTTCACAGAAATTTTTGAACTTGTTGAAATTTTTGGACTCATGAACTGTTTCTTCTGATTTGTCTTCCAGTTCTGAGTTTCTATCCTCCACTTGGCTGACTCTATTCTTTAGAGCTTCTATAGAGTTTTGGGCTTGTTCAGTTTGGTTCATATTTTCTACTGTTTTTTTTTTTTATGTGTAGTTTCCATCCCTTTGTCAAGTTCCCTTTTCACATCATTTTCTGATTTTCTTAATGCTTCTTGGAGTTCATCCTTGCATTTTTTATGTCTTAATTGAACTTAGATAGCTGGTTATTGAGGACCTCTTTTATTTTCACTCTCCTTCAGATCATTTAACTGTCTTTGGAACCCTTCCTGGTTCTTTTCTATTAGGTATAACCTAGCAAGGATGACATTCATACAATTATTGGCTCTTTGTTGAGTTTCTGAAAGTTGTGCTATTTGCTTGGCCAGGGATGCATAGCTTGTCTCTTCATTTTGGGGTTCTGATCCTATTGTCTCTTCTATGATTTGATTCAAGGCATCCATTGTGGGACTGGGCAGTCTAGCTGGATTTACTTGTATCTGGTTTTTCATGCTATTCCTTTTTTGCTGTGGTCTGCCCATCACAATGGTTCATAAAGCCTAGGGTGTGAAATGCTAGCCTGCTGCCCTGGAGTGGGATTGGGTGCACTGGTGAGTGTCAGGGTGATGGCCCCTGGAGTTCCAAAAGGCTTGAGTGGGTGACAGTAGCCTGCTGGCCTGGGTGCCCTATCGGAGGTGGCAGGGGAAGGGGACTGCAACTGCCCTAGTTGGGCTCAGTAAGGGTAGGGCAGGAACACTGGCCTACTTCCCTGGATCCCTGATCTGCCCTGGGAGGGGAAGTGGTGGCACCTGTCTGGCGATGGGGCTCACAAAGGCTAGGGAGGCACCTGACCAGTGATAGAGCTCTGGCCAGTGAGGTAGGGACCTGACTGGTGATGGGGCTTAGGCAGGCCTGGCAGGACCTGACCTGTGATGGCACACGGGGGTCTGGCTGAAGGAGGGACCTGACCTGTGATGGGGCTCATTCAGGCCCAGCAGGACCTGTCCAGTGATAGCATGCAGGACTCTGGCTGGCGAGGGAGGGACCTGAATGGCGATGTGGTTCAGGAAGGCCCAGTGGGATCTGATATGCAATGGTGTGTTGGGCTCTGGCCAGCAAAGGAGGGACCTGACTGGTGATGCAGCTCAGGCAGGTCTGGTGGGACCTAATGCAGCTCAGGCAGGCCCAGTGGGACCTGGCCTGTGATGGCACCCAGGGATCTGGCCAGCAATGAAGGGACCTGATTGGTGATGTGGCTCAGGCAGAACCAGCAGGACCTGTCCTTTGATGGTGAGCAGGGCTCTGGCCAGTGAGAGATGGACCTGACCGGTGATACAGCTCATCCAGGCCAGGTGGGACCTGGCCTGGCAAGAGAGGGACATGACCAGCAATGGGGCTCAGGCAGGTCCTGTGGGACCTGATCTGTGATGGTGCATGGGGCTCTGGCCAGTGAGGGAGGGACCTGAATAGTGATGGGGCTCAGGCAGGCCTGGCAGGACCTGATGTGGTTCAGACAGGACCTGATGTGGTTCAGGCAGGCCCAGTGGGACCTGGCCTGTGAAGGCACATGGGGCTCTGGCTGGCAAGGGAGGGATCTGACTGGCAATGTGGCTCACACAGGCCTGGTGGGACCTGACCTGCGATGGCATGCAGAGCTATGGCTGGTAAGGGTGGGACCTGACTGGTGGTGGTGCCTGCCCAAGAACATGGGAATCAGTGGATTCCTTATTTTGCTCATCCACCCCCTCCCTCTCAAAGCATGTAAGAGCCAGAAAACCCTTTAAAAATCCCTTGAACCTTAAGGGTCTGGTCTTTACTTCCCTGTGAGGTGAGGTGAGGCTAGGCATCTTAACCGGAAGTAACTCTATCTATTAAACTGAAAAGACTCTTTCCTCTAAAAAGGACACTTGTCATTTCCAGCCTTGCCAGAATTCATAGGTAAATATTTAATGTTATCTGTTATGTTGGCATGACATAAGCAAGCTTTTTATTTATTTACTTATTTTATTTTAGAAAGAGTTTGAGATAGAGACAGAGGGTGAGAGAATTGGCACACCAGCACCTCAGTCACTACAATTGAATCCAGATGCTTGCGCCACCTAGTAGGCATGTGTAACCTTGTGCTTGCTTCACTTTTGTGCATCCGGCTTATGTGGGATTTGGAGAGTCAAATATGACTCTGTAGGTTTTGCAGTAAAGTGCCTTAACCACTAAACTATCTCTGCAGCCCTGCAACCTTTAATATTCATGTAACATTTTACTAAATAATTTTGAGACATATTCTGTCAGTTTCCAATGGAAGTTTCCTGGACAACTGTAGCATAATTAAATCCACAAATATGAAATTAAAGGGTTGGAAAAAATGGCTCAGTGGTTAACATGCTTGTCCACATAGCCTAAGGATCCAGGTTCAATTTCCAGTACCCACAGAATCCAGATGCAGAAGGTGGCACATGCATCTGGAGTTCGTTTGCAGTGGCTAGAGGCTTTGTGCGTGTTCTCTCTCCTAATAAATAAATGAAATGAAATGAAAAAATGAAATGAATTTTTCTTGGCTTCTAAGGAACAAGATTCTCACTACAATGTTTCTGCAATCCCTACCTGAGAATGAATGGTCCTGGATAGGCTAAGATACTGAAAAAGAGACTTCCAGTGAATATAGCAGAATAGGACCCACAACAAAGAATCTTTGGATAAAAGGATGCAAGATAACAAACCCAAAATACATTCTTCTACCAAAAAGTTAACAGTGTGTAAAAAATGATTAACTGAGGAGAGACTGTAGCAGAGAAATGTGAAGGAGCTAGGAGCTGCCAGCATTCACACAACCAGTTAGTATCAGCTACAGTCCATGGTGGCATTAAAGTGCTTCTACTGAGCCAGCAAGAGAAGAAAGAAAAGGGAGCAAATAGAGAAAATGAGGAGATCTAAGTCCCATCAATACAGTGAGAAAAAAAAATAGCCTACTGCTTACCAAAACAAAACAAAACAACAACAACAAAAAACCTGTCACTTCTACCACATCTGCTAGGTCCCAGGAGACATCACAGAGCAAGTGGAGCCATGAGTACTGCTCTCACTGCTAGCCTGATAACCAACTCCAAAAAGATAGTGTCAGACACCATGTTGAACACAAAGCCAAACCTACAGAAAGCACTTTAGGGAATTCTACACACAGAAGAAACAAATAACGAACCGCAAGTGTTCACGAGAAGTAGATCACAATAAACAAACCGCAAGAAACACCATGAAAACACCAAACCACATAAACCACCACAACATGGCAGGAATTAAACCAAACCTCACAGTTATTACCCCAAACATTAATAGCCTTAATTCACCAATCAAGAGACATAAGCTGGACTTCTGATTAAGATGTGGGCATAGGAACCACGCCAAAATAGGATAGGAGGAAAAAAGCAAAAAAAAAAAAAAAAAAAAAAAAAGCAAAATACAGTCTTCTACTAAAAAGTGAGGTGTATAGTAAATTATCAATCAGAGAAATAGGAGAGATACAGAGTGTCTAGAGCCCACAGAAGCAGGCAGAAGTGGTCCCAGCAGCAGTGGTGAGTTCCATGAAACTGCAGCTGCTAGACTCTGCCTGAGCTGCAGGATTTTAAAGCCAGGTGAGGGGATTTTCCAATCACACTAGACTCCTCACAAACTCAAACGTGGAAGGAGGATGGCAGAGACCAACGGAACAACTTGTGAGGAAGATGATCATGTGGAACAGTGGGCAGACTTCAGCCACCACCCACAGCCTCCCGTCCCCCACCACCAGCACAAGCACCAGCAAGCTCCAGAGACCTGGGGAAGGAAGCTCACCTACCCAACACCTGGCACAATCAGAGCAGCGACCCACTGCCTAGCCAGCCTTCCTGAGCCAACAACAAAGCAAAGAAGGACCCAAGTGGCTATGCAGCATAGTTAAGATCAAAGCTGTCCCAAAAGGTAACTGGGATTATACCAAGTCAGTACCCACCAAATAAGCCTGGTGGAGAGGCTTGCATCAGAAGGGCTAATTGCACCTTTCATGTCAGGGTAAATTATATATTAAATCTGATGGATGGTCAGATCCGACATTCTTAAATAAGCTATATTTTGGGCTGCTCATTTGTTGCTTCCTGATTTATAGTGCCTTTCTTTCCTCCTCTGTCATTGGGGAAGTGTCTCACTTGGTCACAAGCTGACCTTGGAACCCTCTACAGACCAGAAATCTTAGCCTCCCAGTTGATAGGATTAAGGGTGTGGGACTGTGATGGTGTTAAAGGATCTGTTTGTCATAATACCTAATTTTGCACAAATATTCTGTGCTATATTTCATTGAATGGGTACATTGTTTAGTTAAATCTTTAGAATTTGACTTTATTCTGTTCCATTCAGCCGACTTGAATACTCTCATGGCAGGCAAACCCAATATCTAAAGTCACTTTTCTGGTTACTCTGAGAGTCTTAAGAGCCACACCTAGCACCTTAACCTCCTACCCTGAAGATATATATTATCAGATTGATTGAGACATCTCATATTACTACAGATAATTAGAAAACCCAAGCATTAAATTAATCCAAGATGCAAAAATCTCTACATTATAATACAAGAAAGACAAAACATCAAGACAATATAAATCTACCAAAAATTATTCATGCATCAGAAATAACCTTCAGTGACACTGAATTAGAGGAAATGCCTGAGAAACATTTCAAAAGAATGATTATAAGTATGTTCAAAGAACTCACAGAGGAAATCAAAGGGTTCACAGACCTCAAGGAGGAAATCAAAGGATTCAAAGAACACACAGGAAACCAATTTAATGAAATAAGGAGGTCAATAGTAGACATAAATAAGGTAATAGAAATAATAAAGAAAACCCAGTCAGAAATACTAGCAATAAAGAACACAGTCAGTGAAATAAAAAACTCTGTAGAAAATCTCTCTAGTAGAATGGATTAAGGAGAGAACAGAATATCTAAACTAGAAGACCAGGTGGCAGATTTAATACAGTCCAACAAAGAGAAAGACAAACTAATAGGAAAGTATGAATGGGAATTTCAAGATATTTGGGACATTATGAAAAGATCAAACATAAGAATTCAGGGTATAGTAGAAGGAGAAGAATTTCACTCCAAAGGCATAGTAGGTGTTTTCAACAAAATCATACAAGAAAACTTCCCCCAAATTGGGAATGAGATGCCAATGCAGATCCAGGAAGCCTTTAGAACACCAAACAGACAAAACCTGGAAAGAACCTCTCCCTGCCATATTATAATTAAACTACCAAACATACAAACCAAAGAAAATATATTGAAAGTAGCTAGAGAGAAAAAGCAAGTCACCTAAAAGGCAAACCCATCAGAATCACAGCAAATTACTCAATACAAACTTTAAAAGCCAGAAGGACTTGGAATGATGTATTCCAAGTTATGAAAGATAACAACTGTCAATCAAAGTTACTTTATCCTACAAAGCTATCCATTCAAATAGACAGAGAAATAAGGACATTCCACAACAAAAAACAGGCTAAAGAAATATCTGAAGACAAAACCAGCTCTACAGAAAATACTTGAAAGGATCCTCCATGCTGAAGAGAAAGAGAAGCACACATATAAGGAACCTGGGAAAACAAACCATACTCCAATGTTTGTTAATACAAGAGAGCAAAGGTAAAATGGGAAGAACTACAAAACAAGAAAAATGGCAAAAATAAATACACACCTTTCAATAATAACTCTTAATATCAATGGCTTTAATGTCCCAACCAAAAGACATAGGTTTGCAGACTGGGTTAAAAAGCAGGATCCTTTAATTTGTTGCCTCTAAGAAACTCACCTTTCTACAAAGGATGGACACTATATTAGGGGGAAAGGTTGGAAAACAGTGTTTCAAGCAAATGGGCCTAGAAAACAAGCAGAGGTTGCTATCCTAATATCTGACGGGTAGACTTCAGACCAACATTAATTAGGAAAGTTAAGGAAGGACAATTTATATTGATTAAAGGAACAATCCAATAAGAGGACATTACAATCCTAAACATATATGCACCTAACATGGGGGCTTCCAATTTCATCAAAGGAGCACTATTAGAACTAAGGTCACAGATAACACCAAACACACTTGTAGTGGGTGATTTCAACACCTCTCTCTCACCAATTGACAGGTCATCCTGGCAAAAAATAAACAGAGATGCTTCTGGATTATATGAGGTCATAGAACAAATGCACCTAACAGATATATACAGGACATCCAAGTGCTGAAGCATACACATTCTTTTCAGCAGAACATGGCACATTCTCTAAAATGGACCATATATTAGGACATAAAGCAAACCTTAACAAATATAGGAAAACTGAACTAATTTCTTGCATGCCATTGGATCACAATAGGATCAAACTACAAATCCATAACAAGAAAAGCTATAGAGCACATGCAAAATCATGGAAAGTAATTAATACAAAACTAAATTATGAATGGGTAATGAAGAAATCAAGAAGGAAATAAAAAAATTCATGGAGTCAAATGGTAATGAGAACACAACATACCAAAACCTTTGGGACACAATGAAGGCAGTCCTAAGAGGGAATTTATAGCTTTAATTGCCTATGTTAAGAAATTAGAAAGGTTTGCAAGTAAACAACTTAATGCTGCACCTTAAGGGCTTGGAAAAAGAAGAACAAGGTAAACCCAAAAGCAGTAGAAAGGAAGAAATAATAAAGATTAGGGCATAAATTAATGAAATAGAAACTAAAAAAAAAATCCAAAGAATCAATGAAACAAAGATTTGGTTCTTTGAAAGGATAAACAAGATTGATAAACCCTTAGCAAATCTGACCAAAAGAAAGAGAGAACAGACACAAATTGATAAAATCAGAGATGAAAAAGTCACCATTACAACAGATACCAGAGAAATTTTAAAAAAATCATAGGGACATACTATAAGAACAAATATTCCACTAAGTTTGAAAATCTGAAAGAAATGGATGATTTCCTCAATATATATGACCTACCTAAATTAAAGCAAGATGAGATTAATCACTTAAATAGACATATAACAAGTATGGTGATCCACGCAGTTATAAAAAAATCTCCCAAAAAAAAAGTCCAGGCCCAAATGGATTCAACACTGAATTTTACTGGACCTTCATGGAAGAACTAACACCAATGCTTCTCAAACTTTTCCATAAAGTAGAAGAGGAAGGAACCCCACCAAACTCCTATGTAGCCAGCATCACACTGATCCCAAAACCAGACAAAGATAGAACAAAAAAAGGAAAATTACAGACCAATCTCCGTCATGAACATAGATGCAAAAATTCTCAACAAAATATTGGCAAACAGAATACAAAAATATATCAGAAAGATCATTCACCCTGACCAAGTAGGCTTTATCCCAGAGATTCAGGGATGGTTCAACATATGTAAATCGATAAATGTAATACATTATATAAAAGGACAAAAATCACATGATCATCTCATTAGATACAGAAAAAGCATTGGACAAAATCCAACATCCGTTCATGATAAAAGTCCTACAGAAATTGGGAATAAAAGGAACACATCTCAACAAAATAAAGGTTATTTATGACAAACCCACAGCCAACATAATATTAAATGGAAAAAAATTTGACATTTTTCCACAATACAATGGTGACCACTGTGCCCAATTTTATTTAATATAGTACTGGAAGTCTTAGCCATAGAAATAAGGCAAGAGTCCACATAAAAGGGATACAAATTGAAAAGGAAGAGATCAAGTTATCATTATTTGAAGATGTATGATTCTATACATAAAGGACCCTAAGGCTCTACCAGCAGACTGTTAGAGCTGATAAACACCTATAGCCATGTAGCATGATACAAAATAAACACACAGAAATCAGTAGCCTTCCTATATGCTAACAGCAAACACAGAGGATGAAATCAGAGAATCACTTCAATTCACAATTGAATAAAAAAATAGTAATAAAGTACGTTGGGATAAACCCAACCAAAGAAGTGAAGGGTCTCTACAAGGAGAACTTAAAAGCATTCAAGTGAGAAATTGCAGAAGACATAAGGAAATGGAAAGATATCCCATGTCCTTGGATTGGAGAATCAATATTCTGAAAATGGCAATCCTACCAAAAGCAATCTACACATTTAATGCAATCCCCTTCAAAATGACAATGGCATTCTTCACAGAAATAGAAAAAACAATCCAAAAATTCATTTGGAAGCACAAAAAACCTTGGATATCTAAAACAATTTTGAGGAACAAAAATAAGGCTGGTGGTGTCACCATACCTGATTTTTACCTATATTACAGAGCCATAGTAACAAAAACAGCATGGTACTGGCACAAAAACAGACATGTAGATCAATGGAATAGAGGACCCTGATGTAAGTCCAGGTAGCTATAGCCACCTGATCTTTGACAAAAATGCCAATAATAGTCATTGGAGAAAAGACAGCCTCTTCAGCAAATGGTGCTGGGAAAACTGGATATGCATCTGTAGAAGGATGAAAATAGATCATTATCTTTCTCCATGCATGAGAATCAAGTCCAAATGGATCAAATACCTTAATAGAAGACATGAAACTCTGAAACTGCTGGAGGAAAAAGTAGGGAAAGTCCTTCAACATATTGGTCTTGGCAAAGACTTTCTGAATATAACCCTAATAGCTCAGGAAATAAAACCACAGATCAACTGCTGGGGCCTCATGAAATTACAAAGCATTTGTACAGCTAAGGACATGGTGAATAGAGCAAAAAGACAACCTATAGAATGGGAGAAAATCTTTGCCAGCTCTACATCTGACAGAGGGTTAATATCTAGGATATACAAAGAACTGAAAAAATTAAATAATAAGAAATCAAACTACCCAATTTCAAAATGGGCTTGGAACTAAATAGAGAGTTCTCAGAGGAAGAAATACAGATGGCATATAAACATCTAAAAAATGTTCTACATTCCTAGTCCTCAGGGGAAAGCAGATCAAAACTACATTGAGATTCCATCTCACTCCTGTCAGATTGGCTATAAAAGGATATTAAAAAGTCATATGGAAACCTACTTTTCTGGACAATGGAACACTCAGAAGCCATATATTGTTACTAGAAAATTTTCAGTGCCAAGGATGGGATAATTTCAGTGAGTTGTTGGCCAAGGAGGTCACAGATACCCCCAAAACATTATAGGCCATTGCTGAGGCCCTTGGTTTCCCACCAGAAATAGATGGTAAGACCCTCTTGCTGAAGACTGCACATGCTTGGGCAGCAAGTTCACTGAGAAATCCTGCTGGAGCTGAGCTAAAAGCCTCCTCCATGTGGACCAGCTGACAGAGAGTTGGAAAAAGCTACACTGCATGCAGTTCAATGAGAGTGAGAAAACACCAGTGATGGTACTCAGCAATGAACACTGCAAGCCTTAAATTTGGCCAGCTAGGACAAATGAGCCCATGGGTGCAATAGTGGCATGTCTGTTATGGTGGAAACCAACTGCTTTCTAATTGGACTGGAGGCCCGCTCCATGGGAGGGAATACATCCCTGATACTGAAAACTTGTAACAGGGGTAGTCATTAGCCCTAAGGGTGAAATGTTTGCTGGTGTCTCACTAAATGTATATACTCTGTTCACCAAACTGCCCAGTAAACACTTCTCTTAATGTTCACACCCATATATTAATGCTACTCTCACTTTTGTTTACAGAAACTTCTCTTTTCAGATGGTGGCAACCTTGGGATGACTCAGAAGGCACCATGGTGCTGAGAAGAAAGAACAGAGGAGTGCTCAGAACTGAAAAATCTCAAACTCATCTTCCAAGCCTCAGGGTCCATTGTGGAAGAGGGGCAGAAAGAATGTAACAGCCAAAGGAAGCGTAGAACTCCTTACACCATACTTCTCCAGACACAAAATGGCCTGGATATCTATGACCTTGCAATGTCTGACACTACCTACATAAGACCATCATAATAGGAGGAAAATATCATGACATCAAACCGAAAAGAGAGACTGACTGAGAGGAGGAGGGAATATGATGGAGAGTGAAGTTTCAAAGGGGAAAGTGGGGGGAGGGAGTGAAATATCATGGGATATTGTCTACAATTAAAGAAATTGCCAATAAAAAATAAAATTAAAACAAAAAAAAAAAATGTCAGAGGGGGCTGGAGAGATGGCTTAGGGTTAAAAGCACTTGCTTGCAAAGCTAAAGGACCTTTAACCTTTCTTTTCTCTCCATGGTTTTCCCAGACCCTCCATGTGGGATCTCTAGCCATGTGGGTGCCCTTCCTTGGCTCTGTACTTCTGTCAATAAACACTATAATTTAATAATTAAAAAACAAGATATAAGCTCACAGGGTGGATCAGAAAATAAGACCCCTCAATCTACTGTCTTCAAGAAATCTACCTCACCACTAAAGACAGACACCTCCTCAGGATGAAAGGGTGGAAAATGGTATTCCAAGCAAATGGAAACAAGAAACAAGCAGGTGTAGCTATACTTATATCGGATAAAATACACTTCAAACCAAAAGTAATAAAAAAAGACATAGAAGGTCACTTGTTGCAAATCAAGGGTACAATCCACCAAGAGGATATCATAATCATTAATCTTTATGCACCAAACAAAGGTGCACCACAATTAATAAAACAAAATATACTTGACAAGAAAACAGAAATAACAACCAACACCATCAGAGTTGTGGACTTTCATACTCCACAACTGGCAATAGACAAATAATCCAAACAGAAAATTAACAGATAAGTAAAAAAGCTCAACAGCACCATAGATCAATTAGACCTAATGGACATCTAGAGAATATTTTATCCAAAAACCACAGAGTACACATTCTTCTAAGCAGTCCATGGAATGTTCTCTAAAATAGAACACATACTGGGTCATAAAGCCTGCCTCCATATATTTAGGAAGATCGACATAATTTTCTGCATGATATCAGATCACAATGCTGTATTACTAGAAGTTAACAAAAAAGTTGGGTCAAGAACTGAATCAGATCCTGGAAAATGAACAACTCACTCTTGAACAATAAATGGGTAGTGGAAGAAATAAAAAATGAAATTGCAAAATTTTGGAAATGAATGACAATGAGAACACATCATAGCAAAACTTATGGGACACAATGAAGGCACCTCAGGGAAAAATTCATTGCACTAAATGCCTTCACAACAAAGACAGAGAAATACCAAATCAACAACCTAACCATCCACCTAAAGCAATTAGAAAAACCAGAGATATCCAATGCAAAAAGCTCTAGACAGAAAGAAATAATTAAGATGATAGCAGAAATAATGGATTGGAAACTAAGAAGACAATTGAGAGAACTGATCAAACAAAGAGCTGGTTCTTTGAAAAAAATAAACAAAATTGATCAAGCAGAATAAAGAGACAATTCAAATTAACAAAATTGAAATGAAAAAGGGGAGATCACAACAGACATCAGAGAAACTGGGAGAATCATCAGGACTTACTTCAAAAACCTCTACTCCAGAAAACTGGATAAAATGAAGGAAATGGATAAATTCCTGGACACATAATATCCCACAAAGCTAAGCTCAGAGCAGATTAATCTCCTGAACAAACTTACTGCAACCATCAAGATTGAAAGGGTAATCAAAAACCTCCCTAAAAAGAAGAGTCCAGGACAAGATGGCTTCTCAGAGCGGAATTCTATCAAACCTTCATATAAGAACAAAAAACAAATTTTTCTCAAATTGTGCCACACAATCAGAAAACAGGGAAAGCTCCTCAACGCCTTCTATGAAGCTAGTATCACTCTAATACCAAAACCAGGCAGAGATGCCACAAGAAAAGAAAACTACAGGCCTATTTCCCTGATTAACTTAGGAGCAACGATCTTGAACAAAATCCTTACACACTGAATTCAATAGCACATCAAGAGCATTATTCACCTGGATCAAGTAGGCTTCATCCCAGGAATGCAGGGATGGTTCAACATAAGGAAATCTATCAATGTAATAAACCACACAAATAAGCTTAAACACAAAAACCACATGATCATTTCCATAGATACAGAAAAGGCTTTTTACAAAATACAACATCATGATCAAAACCCTGGAGACACTAGGTATGGACACTCTATACCTCAACATAATAGAGGCTATATATAAAGATCCTAAAGCCCAAATAATACTTAATGGGGAGAGACTGAAGGAATTCCCATTGAGATCAGGAACAAGACAGGGGTGTCCACTTTCTGCTCTTCATGTATTTCATATAGTACTAGAAGTACTAGCTCAAGCAATAATTCAGGAGAAAGAATTAAAAGGATACAAATTAGAGAGGAAGAAGTTAAGTTAGCCCTATTTGCAGAAAACATGATTGTATATGTAAGTGACCTGGGAACCTCCATCTCAAAGCTCTTAAAAGTGATTAACTCCTTCAGTAAAGTAGCAGGATACAAAGACAATGCACAAAAACCAGTAGCTTTTCTATATGCAAAAGAGAAAGATATAGAGAAAGAAATAAGCAACATTTTCCCATTTTCAATAGCATCAAACAAAAATAAAATAAAATACCTTGGAATAACACTAACCAAGGAGGTGAAAGACCTTTACAATGAAAACATAAAAGCACTAAAGAAAGAAATTGAGGCGGACTTGAGAAAATGGAAAGACCTCCCATGCTTCTAGAAAGGAGAATTAACATTGTGAAAATGGCAATCTCACCAAAAGCAATATACAGCAATACCAATAAAAATCTCAACATCTTTCTTCATAGAGATAAAAAAAATCTCAAAATTCATATGGAATGATAAAAGGCCTCAGATATACAAACATATCCTCAGAAAAGAAATACATCTGGAAGCATCACCATACCTGATCTTAAGCTATACTTCAAAGCCATAGTAATAAAAACAACATGGTACTGGGATTAAAAACAGGATGATAGACCAATGGAACAGAATTGAGGATCCGGATTTTGCGTCAAGTAACTATAGCTACTTGATATTTGACAAAGGCCCCAACAATGTAGACTACAAAAAAGACAACATCTTTAACAAATGGTGCTGGGAAAACTGGATAACCTTATGCAGGAAAATGAAACTCAATTGACACATTTCACCATGCAAAAAAATCAAGTCCAAAGGGATCAAAGACCTCAATGTAAGACCAGAAACACTGCTACTACTGGAAGAAAAAGTAGGAGTAACTTTCCATGATATAGGAGTGGGAAATGACATCCTGAACAAAACCCCAGTAGCTCAGGAAATTAAACAATCACTCAACCATTTGGATCACATGAAGCTGAAAAGCTTTTATACCAACAAACATACACTAAACAGAGCCAATAGATTACCCATGGGAGAATGGGAGAAAATGTTTGCCAGATACACAGAGGCCTAATTTCTAAAATCTACAAATACCTCAAAAAAACAACCCACTCCCAAAATGGGACAGAGGACTGCACAGGGAGTTCTCAGAGGAAGAAATACAAATGGTGAATACACACTGAAGGAAATGTTCAACATCCCTAATCATCAGAGAAGTGCAAATTAAAACATATATGAGATTCCACCTTACCCCAGTAAGGATAGCACACATTTAAAAAAACTCATGACAACTAATGCTGGCAAGGTTGTGGAAAAATAGGAACCCTCATTCACTGTTGGTGGGAATGTAAGCTGGCACAACCACTATGGAAAGCAATATGGACACTCCTAAAAAGGATGACTATAGAGATACCAGCAGACCCAGTTATTCCCTTACTGGGCATTTACCCTAAAAGCTCCAAGCCTCAGTTCAGAGATATTTGCTCAACCATGTTTATAGCTGCTCAATTCATAGTAGCTAAGAGCTGGAATCAACCCATGTGCTGATCATTACATGAATGGATAACAACGATGTAGCACATCTAGACAATGGAATTCTACACAGCACTAAGGAAAAATGACACAAAACAATTTGAAGAAAAATGGTCAAACTTGGAACATATCATTCTTAGAGAACTCACCCAGTCACAAAAGATGAGCATGACATGGTCTCACTCATCTGTGGCTCCTATTTTGTATATTCCCGAGATGCTGACAATCCTAATATATATCTTGAGGACTCGACAATAGGGATGGTGGGGTAGGAAGGCAGAGAAAGGGTGGTGGTGGGGGGACAAAAAACTGGACCTAAATGTAAATGGTACTATAAAATCCTATATCCTGAAAGTCATACTAAAAGGTCAAACCTGCATCAGGTGCTTGGAGAGAACACTGGAATCACAGGAGCCTGGAGAGGGTATGATGAAGACTAACCTCAATCTTCTCCTGTTTCTCTATCACTCCCTCTTTTCTCTTTCTCTTTCATATTACCTACACTTTTTCTTCCTTCTTTTCCCTTGGCACTGAGCTGTAACTACCAGTACCATAATGTGGTTAACATCCACAATGAGCTGTTGATCAGTGAGAACTACAAGATTTCCCAAAAGAAGACAGTACTTGATGACCCACCAAAGGTTATTGGTAAGACCCTACTGCTGAAGACACCATATGCTGTTCAGACAGAACATGGAGACCTGGCTGGAAACTGGAAGAGAGTCCCTAGACAGTTAGCTGGTCTAGTGCCAGAAGGTGCTACATAAGTGACTGGGGGGAAATGACCAATATCTGTCTAAGCAACTTGTGGTCTAAGCTACTCAGCAGCAAACAACCTGACATGATGCTCACACAAGTAGAGTAGTGGCACACAGCCATGGTGCCAACTGCTCTAGATTTGGCTAATATACCCACTCGGTGGAATGGAACCCATACCTGGAAATGGGAAACAAGTCAGAACCATATCCAAAAATGAGCCCACTCTCCAATATCAGGCTCCCACCAATAGTGGGATAGAAGAGGGCCTACATCTATCAAATTCTCTCTAAAATAATAATAGTTATCCATGTATCTTGCACTGAACTCACTGTCCATTGGAGAATCTGCTGCTGTCTTTCAGATGGACACAGAACCTGAGGGGAGAATCAGCCCATTATACCTCAACAGGGCACCAGCTGAAGCCATAGAGTTATGGGGAAAATGAGCAAGAATGCTGCTTTATCAGGTGGACCTGGGTACTAGCACAAGTGTGAAGAGATAGACACAGAGAACACTCAACCCCTACCAAATCAGACATCCAGAGACAGAGACTCACAAAACCTTGTCACTGAAATAGACCTATAATGCACCCAACATGGCTCAGGGAAATTCACGGAAGAGGGGGCAGAAAGATTGTTAGAGCCATGAGTTGGGTCATTATATTTCCTGTCCTGCATAACTGATGGCTACCCCCATAAGGCAAGACCCACATTACCCATGGGGGGAAGACAGAGGGCAGGCTAGTGATGGTATCATCATCGCCATATATATACTATATACAAAACAAATAAAAAAATTTCACCAGTGGGGGGAAAATCACCACATTGCTGAGAAGTGACAGTTGAAATATCTCTATTACACTCTGCCAAGGCTCAGGGATTTGAGTGACAGAAAATAGGGGTGGGTGGGAATTAACATGGTTTATTGTCTATGTTTCGAAGTTTAAAATTTTTTTCAAGGACTTAATTTCTAAATTACATCTCAGAAAGATGGTTCCAGTTTAATCATATTTATCAGCTCATACAGAAAAAATACTGTTTTATACAGATCTGAAAATATGGCACCTTTAAGGTGTCAACTTTCTCTCATTTTGATTAGTCATCTCCCCTGTATTCATTTCTATTTGTAAGAAGAATGTTTTCTAGACAAAAGTGAGCATAGGATTAACGAAAAGGTTTAAACATACATTTTGAAGGCTGCTCATCGTTTTAGTCAAAGAACATTCATTGGAAGGTTCCTTTTGGTGTCTATAACCATCCATGCCATAAGTTTCTTATTTTTTTCAAGGCTTCATCTTATTGTAGCCCAGGCTAACCTAAAACTCACTCTGTTGCTGCAGGCTGTCCTTGAACTACCACCAATTCTATCTCAGCCTCCTGAGTACTGGGAATAAAGTTGTGTGCCTCTACCCATAGTTATATGCCATGTTTGATTCAATTCTCTATAATAGGTACGTATTCTATTCCCCTGAACATGAGCTCTTAATCAATGTTGTAAGAGCTGATTACCCATCACTTATATGCCCCTATGCACTGGTGGCTGTGTCTTGCCTGGCTGGTTAATTTTGGAGCTTGGATGTTCCACTGTTTGAACAGAAAGTAGATGGATTTTCTCCCACAGCAGCTCACACAGCAAGTTTTATCACTATGGTAAGAGTGTCACAGTGAGATGGCTTAAATTTCAGTTTCAACTTTATTTTTCCATTCCCTGGGACCACAGCCTGTGGTGTATTCAGCAAAAGGTTCTTACCAGTTAGTTCTGGTGGGTAACCAAGCACAGTGGCAATTGACTGCATTGTTTTGTACATGATGCCCATCCTGGATTAACAAATTTTGCTACTATTATGAAGAATATAGGGGTAGAAAATTACAGGAAGAATGTGCAAAGAATTTAACATGGAATGTGCCAAAATAGTGAGGTAAAGAACTTGTGCCACGACTCCATGAGGGAATTTGCTTGGTGTTTATAAGGTAAAGATCCTGTAAAAATATTCCATGAGGGAATGTGTCAGGTATGTGTGAGGCAAAGAACCTGAGTAAATGTTCATTAAGGAAGTGTACCTACTGTGTTTGAGTGACAGCTGGGATGTAAGTGAGTCTGAGAATGGAGTAGGTAATGGATAGCCTGGGAAATGCATGGGAGAGGACTGAAGGTTCAGACTTAAAAACCGTTGTAAGGACTAGAATTTACTATTATTGAACCTTGCTAACATTAGGATTACTGTCATAAGATTTCTTAATCATTGTACCTGGGGCTTAGAAATATACAACTGAGGGCTGGAGAGATGGCTTAGCGGTTAAGGCACATGCCTGTGAATCCTAAGGACCCCAGTACAATTCTGCAGGTCCTACATAAGCCAGATGCACAAGGGGGCATCTGGAGTTTGTTTGCAGTGGCTAGAGGCCCTGGCACACCCATTCTCACTTGCCCTCTTTCTGTCTCTAATAAATAAAAAGAAAATCTTACAAAAAATATACACATGAAATCCTATTAAAATTTTTGATATCTGCTATGAATGGACTGTTCATTGGTGTGCCATATTCAGTTAATTACCGTAGTTATATTAATCACATTTTTCTTAGTGCTTGTATTATTTTTGGAATGTGAAAACTTCTACCGATCTCCTGTTGTTTTCTTATGTACAGTTCTCTTGTGTTACTGGGCAGAGCACAAGGAATATTTAGTACCTTTAGTGGGCTTTCTTTGCTACTGACCAGTCTGACCTTTGACCAGCTGCCTCTGTCATTGTCTGGCATATACATTAAATAATATATTTCTGGTATGTTTTGTGGATGCTGGAACTCGTCTTCATCAGTCCATTATGTGTCCTGAAGGCCAGTGGATCTCTAAGTTAGATTGGGATGGCTGAGGAATTCAATCCTATAGCCTGAGAACATACCAGGTACTCTTTCTAGTCTGAAAACAGCTGTTATTGGACTGCCCAGTCTATATCCTGTAATGAATCACACAAATCCCATTCAAAATCTCTCTCTCGGTACTGATGTTCTAGAAGACAATGACCAATGCAAATAAAAATATAAAGATGTACGTTTAGGTCTTCCATGTATAAACTGATAACACCTGCAAATAGAGATACATTATCTTCTTGTTTTCCTATTTGCATCCTTTTTTTTTTACTTCATTTGTCTTATTTCTCTAGCAAAGGTTTCCAGCAGTATAATTATTAAGAACAGAGAAATAACACCCTACTTTTCTTCTAACTTTATTGAAAATCATTTTAATTTTGTCCTAATTTAGAATAATGTCAACTAATGTTTTGTTATATATCATCTTCAGTATGTTAAAATGTTTTTTATGTTTCAGTCAGCTTTATAGTGCTGAGATGAAATTCCAAAACAGGCACATAAGAGGAACATAATTTATTTGAATCTGGCAGATAGAGAAGTTCCATAATGGAAGAATCTGGTCTCCTTTTACAGGTCCATGCAGAGAGAGTGAAGCAAAACCACTAGCATCATAAGCAAGCAAACCTAAGATCCACCCACAGTGCTGTCAAACTACAAGCTTGAAGAAAACTCCTGAATCTACTGGGGGACATTCAAATACTACATTCCACCCCTGGCACCCAATAGATTTATAGTCATCTACAATGTAAACTGCATTCAGTCCAATTTTAAAGGTCCCCATCACCTTATCTGAGAGCTTTAAGATTCTTTCTTAGCTGTGAGTCCTATAAAATCAAAACAATTTATATACTTTCAACATATAAAAGCAGAGAGTAAAAATCGCAAACTGTTATAAGGCATGACAAGGAGATTCTGGACCAATGCAAATGCAATAACCATCAAGGAAACAGCAAACATTTGCAGTTCAAATCTGATAACATAACCAGTGACAGTCTCTGAAATTCCCAATTCTGCACCTCTGCCTATGCTGAATAGCCAGAAAAAACTTCCATCCTGACCCAACAGTGCTTCATGGTAGCCTTTCATAGCCCTTGTATATCTGAAGCATCTTCAGGTCTCGATGGAAACCATGGTCCATCTTCCAATGTATTCATCATATTCTGCCTGTATGCCATGTCTCAGCAGCAGATCCTGGAATCATGTGGACATCATGACTCACCCCCTCTATTTTTCATGCTTCATAAACCAATACCAGGTGTGCAGGGCACAGCATTATTCTTGATTCTTGAATGAAATAAATCATGACTTCTAAGAATAGGTTCCTTCTTTTCATATTTCCTTTCAAAATATTTTTCATTTATACTATTAAGTCTTTCTGGGGTGGAATAACCTTAGGCATTCTCTCCATTGTTTTAATGTAAAGCAGGTGAGCCATCTTCCTTAAGATTGCTAATATGTTTGATAAGAGCTGCTTCAGCAACCAATTTCATTGTGAATAATTTTAAATTTACTAGTTTCCACAACTTTCAATTATGAATTTCTCACCTTTATATCTTTTTAAAGCAGTATCCACCCTTTTATAAAAATTTTAATTTTTTTAGAGAAAGCAAGCGAGGGAGGGAGGGAGGGGAGGGAGGGAGAGAGAGAGAAATGGTGCACCATGGCTTCAGCCACTGAAATTGATCCAGACACAAACAACACCTAGTGGGTATGTGCAACCTTGAGTTTGTCTCACCTTTGTGTGTCTGGATTACGTGGGATCTGGAGAGTTGAGCGTAGGTCCTTAGGCTTCAAAGGCAAGTGCCTTAACCACTAAGCCATCTTTGCAGCCCTCAACTCCATATCTTTAGCAAAGCACATCAGTCCCTTACAAATAATTTAACTATGGTCAAACTGTAAGCATGTGCTGGAGAATGCAACTATTCCTTGTGCCAGTAGCAGTTTGAACAAAGTTTTCTGCAGTCTTTCCCTTCCTCTTAGCCAGTTTATAAGTAAAGCCTTCAAATACAAATCTCTTGACACTTTGTATTTCCAGATTCTCCACAAATTAGTCCATTAACCTTGAATTAGCACTCATGCAGACATCTTCAGTTGCAAAGAACAAGCCCATGCCCACTATTCCAAAATAAATTCTCCAAAAGACCAAAATATGAATTGGTAGATCCTCTCAGCAACTCTACCTCACTCCTCAGTATTAATTCTGTCACTCAGCTTTAGGCTGCTGAGATGGACTTCCAAACCAAGCACAATTTATAGGAGGAATTGAACATATGAAGCTTATAGATAGAGAAGTTCCATAATGAGGGAAGAAGCTGGCCCCCTTTCACAGTCCATGCAGAGAGAGAAGAAACTACCAGCACCATAAGAAAGGACATTCCAGTAATCCAGGCAGAGCTCCAGCACAGTGGATATCTTTTTTGATGGAAACAGATCCACCCACAAATAAACCTTAGAGATGGACCCTAGATCCACAAATAGTATCATCAAGTTCAAGCTTAAATAAAATGCCTGAATCTATTGGGGGACATAGTTTCAAACTATCACACCTTGTGAATGATCCATGTACCTCTGCAATATAGCCATCCTGCTGTCATAAGTGAGATTTTTGATGTATTCTTGCACCTGTTTGCAAAGATTTTGTTTAAAATGTTTGCTTCTGTTTTTAAGAAATTGGTCTTAAAATGTTACTGCTTGTTATAGACCAGTTTAAATTATTAACAAATTCCCAGTTTTAGACATTGGGATGTTAGGTATATCTATATCAAGTCTTTCTCTAAACTCAGAGTTCAGCGATTCAGCTAAACAAACCAAATAGTCAGATCTGGGATTCCTTGTGTCCTTCATTTTCCTGGAATCACACACATGAAAAACCTCAACCTAAATTTTTCAATATTTTATTTACTTTTTGTTTGTAAGGAGAGGGACAGGGTGAGAGAAAGAGAAGGGGTATGCTAGGACCTCTACTTGCTGCAAACTCCAGATGCATGTGACACTATGCATCTGTCTTTATGTAGGTACTAGGAAATTAAACATCAATCACTGCTCTGTGCAGGCAAGTGCCTCAATCACTGAGAATTTTTACCAAATCCACACATAGCATTTTTACATTCATGCTGGGGATCCAAAGTCATGCCCTCGTGTTTACATGGTATGAACTTTACCCAATTAACCATCGCCAATGTCCTTTAAAACATTTTTGATAACCATTTTTCATATATTATTTTACATTCATTACATCTTATATCAATTATGCACATTAACAATTGAATAATAGCTGGACATAGTGGCACATGCCTTTAATTCGAGCAGTCAGGATGCAGAGATAGACAGATCCCTGTGAATTAGGGGACAGCCTGACACTTCATAGTGAATTCCAGGTTAGCCTGAATTGATCAAAAACATGAGCTAGAGGAGAAACATTGCATTCAAGCATCAATTTTTTCCTCTGGCCCACATAAACCAATGACCATTTTATGATTACATATGTATTCAGTCTGATATAAGTCTCCAGAGTATTTAGCAAATATAATGCAGCATAAAACTCAAAAATCCAACATCTCAATGAGACACCAGAAAATCTATTAATTTTGAGCCTTGTTAACTCAAAGTATAGTTACTAATTTCCACAACATAATAACACAGAGTAAACAATTCCACTTCAAAAACGTGTAGCAAGGAAATATTGAAAGAATATAATTGGGAAAACAAACAGGACAAACTTCAAACATTGTAGCTTTGCCTTGGAAACCTGAGCCAAAAAAATCCATCTGGTTGCCAAATTTAATCCCTCCAGCCCTGAATACTACCTTTATGGGGAAACCAAACTACACCAGCAGGAGCAACATTCCTTGATGGCACTCCCCAGAAAATCCAAGCACTTTCACTTAAATACTTTTCATCTTCACAGCTCCATTTTTGACATCATAGGGTTTGCACTCAAGAACTTCAAGACTTCCCTCAGCTGTAATGTAGCAATGTTAAGGCTTTCTGTATTTCCTGACCCCACTTTCCTGCCTTTGTTCTACTTCCAAAAGCAATAAGGTGAGTGACCAAAATAGAAAAGTAGTATCTTTCAGTATTGTTATTACAGACATCTCTTATTTCAAGACTGACCAGCACTACTCATACTGTTGTAGTACATAGCCAGATTCCCATCCTCAAAGACAGAAATCTCTTAAAGGGTTGTAGTTTGCAGAAAATGGTGCTTCTATGTCTTGGCATTCAAAACTTCTCAGATTTCCTGTTATGGAGAACAAAATATGATTCCTTTTAAATTCAACAGTCTTCCAGTTGTCAGGAACTGTTCACAACACAGAAAGTGGTCATCACACAAAATACTACTGTCAAAATTTCTTATACATCACACTTTATTCTGATTTTAGCTTTTTCAACCATCATAATTGTCATTAAGCTTTGGTTACATCACTGCATGGATCCTCAATGCAAATCAATCCATATAGTTCCCACAAACCAAATACAAAAGAAGAAAATCTACAAGTTTTCAGAAATTCAACAAACTAATACTTAAAGAATAAACTGTATTTCTTTTTCAGGTTCATGAATATTATCTGCAGGTTTTCAGCATTCATTACATTCATGTGATTTCTAAATTATGAGTTGTCTCATACATAGTAGGCTGTGCCTGAGAAAGAAAAGCTTTTACACAATCATTACATTTACATGGTGCCTAACCTGCATGAATTCTCTGATGCACAGTGACCTGTGACTGGAAGATGAATGTATTTCCACATTTTCATTCACATGGTATCTCTCCTATGTGTATTTTCTAATGTAGAATTTGGTTTCACTTCCACAAGAATCCTTTCTCAAATTTATTCTATCCAACTGGCTTCTCACCTTTGTGGGTTTTCTTATAATTTGTGACTTAGGACTTCAGTAAAAAAGTTTTCACACTTTTAGTACACTCATGTGGCTTTTCATCTAAGATGCACACTGAGCTGTGTCTTCTGGAAAAAATCTTTCTCACATTCATTACACTAATAATCAATGGGAGATGAATATGTTTCTACATTTATTTTATTCACATAACTTCTTTCCTGTGTGAGTTTTGTGATGCATATTGAACTTTGAATGTGATTTGAAGAAACCTTTCCCATACTCAGTATATTCAGATGGATTCTCACCTGTGCATTCTCTTATGTTTATTAAAACTTGAGTTAGTAATAAAAGTTTTCCCACATTTATTACATTCGTATGGAGTTTCAACTGTATGAATTGTCTGATGATTATTAAGATCAGACTTGGCAAGACAAGTTGTCCCATATTCAGTACACTCATACAGATTTTCAGTTCTGTGAGTTCTTTGATGCACAGCAAGATATGTCTTGGAGACGAAGCTCTTTGCACATTTAGTACATTCATATGGCTTTTCACCTGTATGAGTTCTCTGATGCAGAGTGAGGAGTGTCTTGGAGATGAAGCTCTTGCCACATTTAGTACATTGATATGGCCTCTCACCTGTATGATTTCTCTGATGTTTTGTAAGATCTGACTTTACAAGGTAAGCTCTCCCACAGTCATTACACTGATATGGCTTCTCACCTGTGTGAGTTCTGTGATGTATAGTGAGCTGTGACTTGCAGGTATAGGCTTTCCCACATTCAGTACATACATATGGCTTCTCACCTGTATGAATTCTCTGATGCTTTATGAGATTTGATTTGAGGATGAAGTTCTTCCCACATTTAGTACATTTATATGGCTTCTCACCTGTGTGAGCTCTTTTATGATAACTGAGGTGTGACCTGGAGATGAGAGCTTTCCCACATTCAGTACATTCATATGGCTTTTCACCTGTGTGAATTCTCTGATGTATGGTGAGATTTGACGTGGACATGAAGGCTTTCCCACATGCAGTACATTTGTATAGCCTTTCACCTGTGTGAGTTCTCTGATGCTTAGTGAGATGTGACTTGGAGACGAAAGCTTTCCCACATTCAGTACATTCATATGGCTTCTCACCTGTGTGAATTTTCTGATGTGTAATGAGATTTGACTTGGAGATGAAGGCTTTGCCACATTCAGTACATCCATATGGTTTCTCACCTGTGTGAGTTCTCTGATGCACAGTGAGATTAGACTTGAACATGAAGGTTTTCCCACATTCCGTACATTCATATGGCTTCTCACCTGTGTGAGTTCTCTGATGCTTAGTAAGTTGTGACTTGGTGATGAAAGCTTTCCCACATTCACTACATTCATATGGCTTATCACCTGTGTGAATTCGACGATGCACATTGAGATGTGACTTGGTGATGTAAGCTTTCCCACATTCATTACATCCATAAGGCTTCTCACTTGTCTGAGTCCTCTGACGCACAGAAAGACGTGACTTGGAGATCAAGGTTGTCCCACATTCATACAGCTTCCGATTTGTGTTTGTTCCTTGATGACAAGTGTGATGTAACTTGTGGTAAATAGCATTCTGACATTGATTAAAATCATCAATTTTTGTCCAGTGCATTTTCTGTTGATTTTGTAATTCTGAGAAATACAAAGAAACTTGTTACATTTCAAATAGTAAACAAAAATTTGACTTACAAGTACATCCTTATATTTGATAAGGTATTATATAGCTCACAATAATTATATTACTACTACTTTTCAATTGACTTCTTTACAATTGTCTAAGGTACATTCCTCAACTTGAGGTATGTCTTACACAACAAAGTATAAGCTCAGCAAATGCTTCACTATATTCACAGAACTTATTACAGATCTTTAAGTGAGACTACTTTTTATTGTATGCTTGGTTTTCTTGCTTCCTCAATAAGATCTGGTCTAATTTTTCCAAAGACAGCAATTGTCACATTTATTAGGTTTATTCAATAATTTACTTTTCAGCAAAATATCCTATTGGGTATGAAGAAAAGTTTTACTTTATTTTCCACTTACATTACCTTGCCTAAGTGTTTCCAAATCATTTTACCATATGTTGACTGGATGTTTTGCTTTCCACATGTTTGGTTTATTACAAAGATTAGTGCAGAATTCTACTACAATAACACAGGATGTTCTGTATTTGTTTCTAGTTTCTCCACTACCACATTTCTCCATGGAACATGTGCACGATAGGTTTGTTTTCCTTATATGTTTATATGTGTATGTGTGTTTTTGAGTTTGGAAATGTGTATTACCAAATGCATATTTGCTAATAATAGTTCAAGTTTGAGGGCCAATCCTTGCCTTTAACCTCGTTCCAAAGTGCCTCCTGTCGTAAACTACCATGTATGCAATGATTCTGGCCTATGAGATTTGAGGGATCCTTAATGTTTGGATAATTATGGGGATCTTAACCCGTGATTATGCAAAAAGCACATTAAGCCACTGACTGATCTCTCCAGCTAACATTGCATTTAATAATGACTGTGGACATGATGGTTTTATATTTTTCAATTACTGTTATCTAATGATAATAGGAGATGAGAATTTTTTAAAATTGTTATTCTGAATGAAAGAGAAAAGGAGAAGGAAAATGGCAAAGAATAAAAGCTGTATGAGGAAGAACAAAAACAAACTGCATTGGAATATGAAAGCAAAATTATAGTAATTAAAAGCATCATAATATGGAATAAAGTGAAGACAAAGCTATCAATACAGAAAAATAGTTGAAAATAGAGAAAAGAACAAATTGGAGAACACCTATATTCTTTCTCCAAGTGGTTGTTGACAGAAGTAATGGTGTTTCATCTATAGGCTGTTGTAGTCATTCCTTGTTCAGTGTTGATGTTGGTGGTGTATATGCACTGATGGATGGACTCATAAGCAAGGTCAGTGGCAGGTCTGCATTCAAATAAATTTGTGTTTTCATATAAAAGCTACTAGAAACCATTGATATAATAGGCAGAGCCCTACATTTATTACACATACAGGCAAAAAATACAAGCTATCTCCACAGTGTCTCAGACAGTGAAAAACCATAAAAGAGGACTCTTAGCTCAACTTAGGGATTAAGTACCCAAGCAAGAATGAACTACATGCGGTAAGGGGAAGGATTCAACAATATTATTGAATTGGGCTCATAATTTTCAGATCCATGTTACAAGTAAACGTGTGATGCTATAATGAATGTCTAAAAGCCAAAGAAGATGATCAATATAAATTAGACATTCCCTGTATTTTGAACATCAATAAGCAATACAGTTGATTCTTCACCAAGAAGGATGATACCACCAAAACTTTGCCCTTGGGCTCCCTAATGCAAAACATGATCAGCAATTCTCCAATTGGCCCTGTCAGATTATTTCTTCTTGTGTCCATCACCCACACATAAATATTTAATGTGTCCAGACAACCTGGATTATCCATGTTTTCAGGTTCCAAAATTTTTAAAGATTTACTTCTAGCATTTCTCTAATGTGAGTGTGCTGTTACAGATGGAATGAAAGCCATATTAATCTGAATCTCTAGAATTAACCCCAGCAAGAGACACATTTCTAATAACTACAGATACCATTCTTTTGGCAAAAGAGTTTTTTGTGTTGTCTGGTCTTATATTAAACCTGTGGGCTTACATTGTATTTTCATCTAGAATATGAGAATGGACTATTTCTTACTTTTCCTTGTACTGTCATTCAGATTTTTTTTCCTTCCAGGATCTCCAATATGGGGAACTAAATTTTGGAACGCATAAGAAAACATTCTTCAATGTAAGAAAGAGAGTAGAGCTTTCTCCACATCATAACAAGTGTTGGATTCACAGTAATACCATTTATCATAGCAATTCCTGATGAGTTCTCATCTCATTGACCTATGTTACACAGTATGCATTTACTTGCCTGGAATACTCTGAATTGAGCCTTCTACTACACTCCATGGTGGAAATCCATGCTCCAACTTGAAGATTAAATCTGGTTTGGTCACACAGTTCCCTGCAATTGGGAAACAATGTATCAAAGTTTGTCAATATATTACATCATGTGGACTCCTGTGAGATAACAGATGCATTCCTACAACTGATCTCTATTAGGTGAACTGCAAAGTTAGCTTAAAGAAAGCTTATACTCCTGGGGTTCATTAACATTTCCCTGAAGTGACATTGAAAATATTTCCCCCAAGTAACATTGAAAAGCATGACATATAATAAAATGATTTGTTAAAATATTTTACAAGATATGGACTGACTCTAGCCCAGGTTGACCAATAACAAATTTTGTAGCCCCAGGACCATCTGTGTAAGCCTCACATGTTCTGGAACAAAAAAGTTAAAACTGATTTTAACAAGAATATTAAATGAATTGATATTGCATTAATTTAATACATCCCCATTAAAATTCCAATAGCTTTCTTCAGTGAAATAGAAAAAACAATCCTAAAATTCTTCTGGAAGCACAAAAATCCTCGAATAGACAAAACAATTTTGGGCAACAAAAATCAGGCTGGTGGTATCACCACACCCAATTTTAAGTTATATTACAAAGCCATGGAAACAAAAACAGCATGGTACTGGCATAAGGACAGACATATAGATGTGCATGAAGGACCTTAATATTAGACCTGAAACTCTGAAACTGTTAGAGGAAAAGGTAGGGAAACCCTTCAACATATTGGCATAGGCAATGACTTTCTGAATATAACCCCAATTGCTCAGGGAATAAAACCACTAGTCAACCACTGGGATCTCATGAAATCACAAAGCTTTTATACAACAAAGGACACTATGAATAGAGCAAAGAGACAACATACAGAATGGGAGAAAATCTTTGCCAGCTGTACATCTGACAAAGGATTAATATCCAGAATATACAAAGAACTCAAAAAACTGAACAATAAGAAATCAAGCAATAGCCAGGCGTGGTGGTGCATGCCTTTAATCCCAGCACTCAGGAGTCAGAGGTAGAAGGATTGCTATGAGTTCAAGGCCACCCTGAGACTACAAAGTTAATTCCAGGTAAGCCTGGGCCAGAGTGGTGAGACCCTACCTCAAAAAAAAAAAAAAGAAAAGAAATCAAACAACCCAGTTAAAAAATGGGCAATGGAACTAAATAGAGAGTTCTCAGAAGAAGAAATACAGATGGCATAAAAATATCTAAAAGTGTTCTACATCGTTAGCCATCAGAGAAATGCAAATTAAAACTACTTTGAGATTCCATCTCACTCCTGTCAGAACAGCTACCATCAAGAAAACAAATGACAATAAGTATTGGTGGGGATACACTATTGCTGGGAATGTAATCTGGTCCAGCCAATGTGGAAATCACTGTGGAGGTTCTTGAGACAGCTAAAACTAGATTTACCATATGATCCAGCTACAGCACTCCTAGGCATATATCCAAAGGACTGTTCTCACTACCTTAGAGATACATGCACAACTATGTTTATTGCTACCCCATTCACAATAGCTAGGAAATGGAACCAGCCTAGACGTCCCTCCACAGATGAATGGATAATAAAGATGTGGTACATTTACACAATGGAGTTCTATTCAGTGATAAAGAAAAATGAAATTATGAAATTTTCAGGGAAATGGATGGAAAGGTTTATACTAAGTGAGGTAACCCACACCCAGAAAGCAAAAGGTCACATGTTTCCTCTCATATGTGGATCCTAGCTACAAAGTGTATAGACTTGTGTGTGAGTTGGACCCAAAAATTGGTAGCAGAAGCCAGTAAGCTGGAAAAAGGCTATAAGGGAGGGATGAGAGATAAGGACTTATGGGGATAATATTGTATATCTGTAAGTAGAAGAACAGATTACAGGCAGGGTAAAGGCCTAAGTCAGGCCAGATGAAGTCAATGTGTCAATGTGTAAAAGAAGGTGGGGGGAGGGTCAATCAAAATTCAAGACATTCTAAATAAGATTTATGTAAACCTACTTTTTTGAATAATGGCACATCCAGAAGCTTTAGATTGTCAATAGAAAATTTTCAGTGCCTGCTATGGGATACCTTCCAGTGAGTTGTTGGCTAGTGAAGTCCCTGTTGCCTCCAAAACATTACAGGTTATTGTCAAGACCCTTGGTTTCCCTTGAGAAACAGATGGTAATATCCTATGGCTGAAGACATCTCATGCCTGAGTGGCAAGGTCACTGAGAAAGCAAGCTGGTGCTGAGCAGAAAACCTTCCCCCTGTAGATCAGCCAACTGAAAGCTGGAAAAAGCTGCACTCCATGCAGCTGTATGGGAGACAGAAGTCATCAGCAGTGAAAACAGTGGACACTGGAAAACTCATGTTTGGCCAGACAGGACCAAAAGGGTAGAATAGTGGCATGTTTGCTCTTGAGGAAACCAACTGCTCCCTAATTGGACTGAAGGTCCGCTCTATGGGAGGGAATACATGCCTGGTACTGAAAAAACTAAGCAAAAGTCTATGGCAGGGGAGGTCATGAGACTTAGGGATATAAAGCCTGCTCTTGTCTGGCTAAATCTATATATAATTCCCACCAAGCTGCCCAGAAAGCACTACATTTAATGTTTGTATTCACATATTAATGCTACTCTTACTTTTGCTTAGAGAAGCTTCTCTTTTCAAATGGCGATGACCACTGGGATGACCCAAAATGCAACATAGTGCTGAGAAGGGATGGAGGAGTTTCCAGCACTGAAACATCTCTGTTACACCCTCCAAGGCTCAGGGACCATTGCGGAAGACAGGGTGGAAAGAATGTATGAGCCAAAGGAAGGGTACAACTCCTTACAATGCAACTGTCCAGACTGAAATTGGCCTCAATATCCATGACCTCGCAGTGCCTAGCAAAACCTTCACAAGACCCTCATAATAGTAGAAAAAGATGATGACATCAAATTAAAAGATAGACTAATGGAGAGATTGGGGGATATTATGGAGTGGAGTTCTGAAGGCGAATGGTGGAGGGGAGGGAAATATGGTTTATATTTTGTAAGTATAGAAGTTGTCAATAAAAAAAGAGGCAAAAAAGAATATTAAATGAATAGAACATAATGAAAGGGGAGCATAATGAAAGTACAAAGATAACAACTGACATTCATGATGGATGGAACAAAGAGGGCATGGTCAAAAAAGAACAATAGAGAAAGACAGAGGGAAAAGAGTTCAATTAAAGAAATGAATTAAAAAAGTAAAAAGGGGTCTAGAGAGATAGCTTAGTGGTTAAAGCACTCATCTGCAAAGCCAAAAGAACTAGGTTGGATTCCGTAGTATCCATATAAGCCAGATGCCCTAGGTGGTGCATGCATCTGGAGTTTGTTTGGAGTGCCTGAAGGCCCAAGCACATATATTTTCTCTCTCTATCTGCCTATTCCTCTCTCTTTCTCAAATAAATAAATAACAATTTTAAACAAAAAAAGTAAAACAGCAAAGAGGATTCACAACTAAATGGATAAAGCAAAGCCAAAAACTGTACTACTATTTAAAAATACCTCAGGCAAAGTAAGAAATTGCAAAGAATATAAGTATACAGTGGCCTCTGGATTTATAAAAACTGCCCTAAAGTAAGTAAATGTATATAATAACAAGTTCCAGAATAAAACAAATGAAATACAAATAATCTGAAGAGAGGCACTGAGTAAGGCACATTAATTCCCTTACACACACACACACACACACACACACACACACACACACACCAATAACTTTAAAGAAAATTTAAATTTCTCCATAAACCAACACAGGACTATAACAAGTAATATTATACATGTTGCAAGTAATAGAACACATGGCTTCAATATTAATGACTGGGCAACACTGAAATTATTTTCTCTAAAAAGCAAAGATGTACTTATCCATCACTCTTCTACAATACACTATTGAAATATGAGTGATGAAAATTAGCTTGGTGTAAAGCACTTTGCAACGACGTGTGAAACTCTCAGTTCAATTCAAATCATAAAGAAAAGAAAATATCCGGGCATGGTGGTGCACACCTTTAATCCCAGCCCTCGGGAGGCAGAGGTTGGAGGATTGCCATGAGTTCAAGGCCGCCCCAAGAATACAGAGTGAATTCCAGGTCAGCCTGGACTAGAGTAGAACCCTACCTCGAAAAACAAAAACAATATAAAATTAAAAAGATAAAGTATTAGCCTAAGGTATATGATAAGGGCAATAAACAAAGATCATACAAGTCACAAGAGAGATTAGAAAAATGTCCTTCTGTATAGGTCAAGTGGATATAGAGAGAAAAGACTAGGAAGAAATGTAGCCTGGTGTGGTGGCACAATACTTTACCACAAACAAGTGGGTACATGAGGTTGGATAATCACTAAGATTTTGAGTACAGCCTTGGGTACAGAGTGCACTCCAGGATAACCTAGGGTAGAGTTAGATCCAGTGTCCAAAGAAAAACTTTAAAAACAGTGGTATGAAATTAAGTGTAAGACATTATATGAAGTAATATAGCTATCTCGTCTGGTTTTGAAAGAAAAACTGTCATCTTAAATCAAAGCAGCTCTACTGATCTCCAAGAGACTTTCAATACAGTCAAATCAATGAAATCAAGAATGCTGCAGCAGTTACATAGGTCTATGAAAATGGAAACAGACTATCAACACTCAACAACCAGAAATAAATGCCATAAATTTCTCACTTGATATTTCAATTGGGAATGTGTAGGTAAAAGATAAAATCAGATTAGGGTTTTGATTTTTTTGGCAGTACAAATGTGTATTATAGAAGCCTTTGCTTTCTAAGTAATCCAATAAACTCATTAGCCAAGGTGTAATTTGTGATTTTTTTTCTTTTGGGCTATTAAATCCCTCTATAATTAGAGTAAATAGATGTTATCTCACTTCCCCCCAGGAAATTCATGGGACATAAATGAAATACGACAAACACAAAAACAAACATTCTGCATGTTCTCATTATATTTATAAGTCCAAGTTTACATAATAGAGGTAGAAAATAAAACAGATAATTAGAATATGGAAAATGAGTAGAAGAAAAGGGATAGAATGAGCATGGTTAGAATTAACTGGGTGCATTTGGAAGAAATAACTTCTTATGTTGTAGAGCACAGTAGTTAGTTAGGATGCATGTGGCAACACTTACATTAGTATTTCAAAATAGCTACTAGAATTTTTAAGTGTTCCCCACACAAGTAATGTCTGATCTGACAGACTCTTATCAATGTATATGTATGAAAACTGTAATGCCACTTTGTTCTATGTAATTTGTTCCATTAAGTATGTCAGTTTAAGAGTACAATATCAAAACAATACTAAACATTAGTAATGATTACTATACTAATCCACCAAAAGGAAAGGAATTAATACTCAGAGACTCACAAGAATTCAATTCACCCAGGAACATCAGGCTTCTGTAGTTCTCCAACATCACATCTCTATACAGGTTTCGCTGAACAACATCCAGGTGCTGCCACTCTTGCCAGGTGAAGTCCACAGCTATGTCTTCAAATGACACCAACTCCTATAACGAAATATTTATCTTCAACCCAAGAATATAAAAGAGGGAGTAGAAAATTGGACTTCACTCTTCTATATGTATTTTGGCAGGGACTTACTCACTAAGCACAAAGTTATATGCTGTATCATGGAAGAAAAGACTTAAGACAGATATAGGTAGTACTTGTATCTTGCTGTAGTGATTCAATAAAATAAGATTTTTTTTTTAATGATGATACAAAAGATGGAAAGGCATATATTATGGCTTGTGGCACACTACCTGCCCAGAAGATGCAAGACCATGGGTTCAATTCCTAACAGTAATAGTGGAACAGAAGCTCTTAATAAAATTGTGATTTTTGACTCCACATGGAGTCTGATCATCGATGTTGGGGTCATAATAAATATGGTGAAACTGAGAGGATTCTGACCAAACAAAAATCAGAATCAGATATATTATAAACAATGAATTCACGGTGTTTTAGCACCAGTGTATCATATTGCATTAGTCAACTTCACTGCAGCTTATGTTGGGAACACATATAAGGACACTATACTGTGCATGCCAGTATGCCATGCAACTCCAGTCCAATGAGCACACACAATCTGAAACATCTTGGCTCAAATGTATGTTACAAATGTCAGTGCTGATAAAGAAGGACTTCTTTCTTTTCTCTTGAAACATAATGGCTTACTAAGAGAAAAACGATACTTAAATCTATTTCTTCACTAGCTAGTTATATATATATATAGTGTTAAAATAGAGTTTAAACAGAAGTAGCTTATGGACATAGATACTGTTGTACCCCAAAGCAATATGTTGTTATTAGAAAATTTCAGAGCCAGTGTGAGTTGAGTTCCATTGAGTGTTAGCCATAAAGTCCACTCATGCCACAGAATACTCCAGGCATTGCTAAGACCCTTGGCTATCTATCAAGAACCAGATGGCAAGACCCTATTGCTAAAGACTCCACATGGATGAGATGCAGAACACTGGGAAATCAAGCTGCAGCAAAATTGGAAGCCTCCTCCCTGTTAGCTGACTATCAATATACTGGAATGAGCTATGCAACCTCTTGGGAGAGAAAAATAATCAATGGTGTTAACTCATAGTGAACCATGCAAGTTTTACTTATGGTCAGCCAAGTCAAATGTATTAACTGATACAATAATGCTGTGTCTATTATGGGAGAAACCAGCTGCTCTTAATTCAACTTGAGGCTTGTTCCATAAGAGGGAATTTCTGCTTGGTATTGAATACTTAATCCAAAGTCCATAGCTGGGGAGGTGTTAGTGTTGGTTTCACATTGCTGGCAGAAAACAGCCAACCAAGAGAAGCTTGTGGGACAAAAGGGTTTATTCTGGCTTGCAGACTTGAGAGGAAACTCCAAGATGGCAAGGGAAAATGATGTAATGAGCAGAGGGTGAGCATCACCTCCTGGACAATATCAGGTGGAAAACAACAGGAGAGTCTGCCAAACACTGGCAAGGGGAAGGTAGCTATAAGAATACAGCGCCTCAAGCCGGCTTCAATTGTCAAATTGCCACCAGCTGGGGACACAAGCATTCAGAATACCTAAGTTTATGGGCGACACATGAGTCAAACCACCACAGCAGGTCATAAGTCTTAGGGGAGAACTACTTCTATTGTATTGTTAATTTGATATATTATGCCCACGAAAATACCCTCTAAATATGTTCATGCCCATATATTACTGGTACTCTAATTTTTGGCTAGAGAAGCCACCTTTTTCATATTTTATTGGATTGATTCAAAACACACCAAATTGCTGAGAAATGACAGTAGAATGTTCAGTACTAAATGAGACAACACTATCACATACTCCAAGGCTCAGGGACCATTGTGGAAGAGGTAAATGAAGAATTGTGAGAGCTGGGTGTGGAGGTACATGCCTTTAGTCCCAACATTAGGGAGGGAAAGATAGGAGGATCACCATGAGTTTGAGGGCAACCTGAGACTACATGGTGAATTCCAAGTCAGCTTGAGCTACAGTGAGACCCTATGTCTAAAATCCACAAAAATAAAAAATTGTAAGTGACAAATTCCAGATAAAAATTGCTCTTTACATTAACTACCTCACAGTGGCTGATGCTATCTACACAAAACCTGCATAATAGCTGGGAAATAAATGACATAAAAATAGAAGAGATATTAATTAGAAAGAAGAAGGGAACCAATGTAGATTGGAATTTGGAGGAAGAAAATAGAGGGTGGTGGGACAGGATTTTTATCATGGTACACTGGATATATTTGGGGCAATTACAAATAAAGAAGTTTTAAAAATATAGCATTTTCACCATTACTACATGGCATTTAAATATCACATTGTTATATAGTTGGATAGTGTGGTTAGATAATGAAATTCATCTCCTAGTATACAATAGTGTGTTCTTCCTTAATAAGTGGCAACTCAGATAACTCCAAATCATATACAGTAGGCAATCTTTTGATCCATCCTTCAACTAACCCTCCCAATAAACTCTTGCCAAATATTTCAACTGGCCAACCTGCATTATTAAACATAGCATCTCTGAACAATTAGCCTCTCTTGATAAACACAACCTGATCTGTTTACATACATTCCTTTCAACATCATGCCACCTTCTGAAAATACACTCCTGCACATTTAACACATATTTCTTCTTGTACGAGTTACAGCATGCATGATGTTCCTTAGGAGAATGTTTCATCAATCCACATGGGTTGTGTTAGGAAAAGTGGTAATTAAAATGACAGGGAAGACATGAACAGATTTTATTTGAGGCATCCAGAGAAGGGCTCTGACCATACAGGCAAAAAGCCTAGGGGATGATGGGACTTCCGGTTAAGATGGCGACATAGGAACCGCGCCAAAACAGGGTAGGGGAAAAAAGCAAAATAAACCCCAGCAAAATACACTCTTCTACTAAAAAGTGAGGTGTACAGTAAACAATCAAGCACAGCAGAGAAGTAAGAGAGATGCAGAGCATCTAGAGCCCACAGAAATGGGCAGAAGCAGCTCACAGCGGCCATGGACACCACGGCAGCTGCTAGGCTCCACCTGAGCTGGCTGAGCCGCAGGATTTTAAAGCCAGGTGAGGGGATTTTTCCACTCACACCGCCTCCTCACAAACCAAGAAACATGGAAGGAGGACGGCAGAGACCAACAGAGAGGCTTGTGAGGAAGAGGATCGCGTGGAGGAGCAGACGGACTTCAGCCGCCATTCACAGCCTCCCCTCCCCCACCACGAGCACAAGCGCAGCAAGCAACGGACCTGGGAAAGAGCTCACCAGCAGCATCGGGCACAGCAAAAGACGCAGCCTGCCTTCCTGAGCCCATAACACAGCAAGGACCCAAGCAGCCGTGCAGCATAGCTGTGATCAAACCCGTTCCAAAAGGTAACTTGGTTTACACCAGGTCAGTACCCACCAAATAAGCCCAGTATATAAACCTGATGGATGGTCAGATCTGACATTCCTAAATAAGCTATATTTTGGGCTGCCCATTTGTTGCTTCCTGATTTGTTTCCTCCTCTGTCATTCATTGGGGAAGGGTCTCACTTGATCACAAGCTGACCTTGGAACCCTCTACAGACCAGAAATCTTAGCCTCCCAGTTGACAGGATTAAGGGTGTGGGCTAACACACATCCTTAGGAACTGTGACTTTGTTAGAGGATCTGTTTGTCATAATACCTGCTTTTGCACAAATACTCTGTGCTGTATTTCACTGAAGGGGTACATTGTTGAGTTAAATTTTTAGAATTTGACTGTATTCTGTTCCATTTACCCCACTTGATACTCTCATAGCAGGCAAGAGTCACTTCTGTGATTACTTTGAGAGCCTTAAGAACCACACTTAACACCTTAAACTCCTACACTAAAGATATATAATATCAGATTGATTGATACATATAATATTTCTGCAGATATTTAGAAAACCCAAGCATTAAATTAATCCAAGATGCAAAAAGATCTCTACATTACAATACAAGAAACACAAAAAAATCAAGACAATATAAATCCACCAAAAGTATTAATATATTAGAAATGACCTTCAGTGAGGCTGACTTAGAGGAAATCCCTGAGAAAGATTTCAAAAGAATGATTATAATTATGTTCAAAGAACTCAAAGAGGAAATGAAAGGGTTCAAAGACCTCAAAGAAGAAATCAAAGGATTCAAAGAACACACAGAAAACCAATTTATTGAAATAAGGAGGTCAATACTAGACATAAATACGGAAATAGAAATAATAAAGAAAACCCAGTCAGAAAGGCTAGCAATAAAGAACACAGTCAGTGAAATAAAAACCTCTTTAGAAAATCTCTCTAGTAGAATGGATGAAGGAGAGAACAGAATATCTAAACTAGAAAACCAAGTGGCAGATCTAATACAGTCCAACAAAGATAAAGACAAAAATAATAGGAAGGTATGAATGGAAATTTCAGGATATTCGGGACACAATGAAAAGATCAAACATAAGAATTCAAGGGATAGTAGAAGGAGAAGAATTTCACTCCTAAGGAATAGTAGGTGTTTTCAAAAAAATCATAGAGGAAAACTTCCCCCAAATTGGGAAAGAGATGCCAATGCAGATACAGGAAGCCTTTAGAACACCAAACAGACAAAACCTGGAAAGAACCTCTCCCCGACATATTATAATTAAACTACCAAACATACAAACCAAAGAAAATATATTGAAAGCAGCTAGAGAGAAAAAGCAAGTCACCTACAAAGGGAAGTCCATCAGGATCACAGCAGATTACTCAACACAAACTTTAAAAGCCAGAAGGGCCTGGAGTGATGTATTCCAAGTTCTGAAAGATAAAAACTGTCAACCAAGATTACTTTATCCTGCAAAACTATCTATCCAAATAGATGGAGAAATAAGGACATTCCACAACAAAGACAGGCTAAAGGAATTTATGGCAACTAAACCAGCTCTACAGAAAATACTTGCAGGAATCATTCACGCTGAGGAGAAAGCAAAGCACACAAAACAGGAAATAGGAAAAAATAAATCATATTCAAATAATAGTTAAAACAAGTGAGTAAAGGGAAAACAGGAAGAACTGAAAAATAAGAAGAATGGTGAGAATAAACACATATATTTCAATAATAACTCTTAATATCAATGGCCTCAATGCCCCAATCAAAAGACACAGACTTGCAGACTGGATTAAAAAGCAGGATCCTACCATCTGTTGCCTCCAGGAAACTCATCTCTCAATAAAAAATAGAAACCTTCATAGGGTGAAAGGTTGGAAAAAGGTATTTCAAGCAAATAGGCCTAGAAAACAAGCAGGGGTTGCTATCCTAATTTCTGACAAGATAGACTTCAATCAAACATTTGTGAGGAAAGATAAAGAAGGTCACTTTATACTGATTAAAGGAACACTCCAACAGGAGGACATTACAATCCTAAACACACATGCCCCTAACATGGGGGTTCCCAATTTCATCAAACAAACACTATTAGAGTTAAGGTCAGAGATATCTCCTAACACAATAGTAGTGGGTGACTTCAATACCCCACTCTCATCACTTGACAGGTCTACCCAGCAAAAAATAAACAGAGAGACATCTGCATTAAATGATATCATGGAACAAATGGACCTAACAGATGTATACAGAACATTCCATCCAAATGCTGCAGAATATACATTTTTCTCAGCAGCACATGGGACATTCTCTAAAATAGACCATATACTAGGACACAAATCAAATCTTAACAAATACAGGAAAATTGAAATAATCCCTTGTACGCTATCTGACGACAATGGGATTAAACTGCAAATCAGCAACAAGAAAAACTACAAAGCATACAGAAATTCATGGAGATTAAACAGCACATTAGTGAATGATGTATGGGTCATTAAAGAAATTAAAAAGGAAATGAAGAAATTCATAGAATCAAATGATGATGAGAATACAACATACCAAAACCTTTGGGACACAATGAAGGCAGTCCTACGAGGGAAATTTATAGCTCTAAGTGTCTATATTAAGAAATTAGAGAGTTCACAACTAAACAATTTAATGCTTCACCTTAAGGCCTTGGAAAGAGAAGAACAAGGCAAACCAAAAATCAGTAGATGGGAAGAAATAACAAAGGTTAGGGCAGAAATTAATGAAATGGAAACCAAAAAAACAATCAAAAAAATCAATGAAACAAAGAGTTGGTTCTTTGAAAGCATAAACACGATTGACAAACCCTTAGCAAATCTGACCAAAAGAAAGAGAGAAGAGACAAAAATTGATAAAATTAGAGATGAAAAAGGCAACATCACAACAGATACCAAAGAAATTCAGAAAATCATACGGACTTACTTTAAGAATATATATACCTCTAAGTTTGAAAACCTGAAAGAAATGGATGATTTCCTTGATTCATATGACCTACCAAAATTAAATCAAGATGAGATAAACCATTTAAATAGACCTATAACAACTGCAGAGATCCAAGCAGTTATAAAAAGTCTCCCAACTAAAAAAATCCCAGGCCCAGATGGATTCACTGCTGAATTTTACCAGACATTCCTGGAAGATCTAACACCAATGCTTCTCAAACTTTTCCATAAAATAGAAAAGGAAAGAATTCTACCGAAATCCTTCTATGAAGCCAGCATCACCCTGATACCCAAACCAGACAAAGACAGATCAAAAAAAGAAAATTATAGACCAATCTCCCTCATGAACATAGATGCAAAAATTCTCAACAAAATACTGGCAAACAGAATACAAGAATATATCAGAAAGATTATTCACCCTGACCAAGTAGGCTTTATCCCAGAGATGCAGGGATGGTTCAACATACGCAAATCCATAAATGTAATGCACCATATAAATGGTCTGAAGGACAAAAATCACATGGTCATCTCAATAGATGCAGAAAAGGCATTTGACAAAATCCAACACCCCTTCATGGTGAAAGTATTACAGAAACTGGGAATAGAAGGAACGTATCTCAACATAATAAAAGCTATTTATGACAAACCTACAGCCAACACAATACTAAACGGGGAAAAACTTGAAGCTTTTCCTCTAAATTCAGGAACAAGACAAGGGTGTCCACTTTCCTCACTACTATTTAATATAGTACTGGAAGTCTTAGCCATATCAATAAGGCAAGAGACACTCATAAAGGGGATACAAATTGGAAGGGAAGAGATCAAATTATCATTATTTGCAGACAATATGATTCTATACCTAACAGACCCTAAAGACTCTACCAGCAAACTGTTAGAGCTCATAAACACTTTTAGCAATGTAGCAGGATACAAAATAAGCACAGAGAAATCAGTAGCTTTTCTATACACTAACAACAAATGTGCAGAGGATGAAATCAGGGAATCTCTCCCATTCACAATTGCCTCAAAAAAAAAAAAAAAAAAAAAAAAAAAAAAAAAAACCTTGGAATAAACTTAACCAAGGAAGTGAAGGATCTCTACAATGAGAACTTTAAAAAACTCAAGCGACAAATTACAGAAGACACAAGGAAATAAAAAGACATCCCATGCTCCTGGATTGGAAGAATCAATATTGTGAAAATGTCAATCTTTCCAAAAGCAATCTATACATTTAATGTGATCCCCATTAAAATCCCAATAGCTTTCTTCACAGAAATAGAAAAAAAAAATACTAAAATTCATCTGGAAACACAAAAATCCTCATACAGTCAAAACAATTTTGCACAACAAAAATCAGGCAGGTGGTATAACCATACCTGATTTTAAGTTATATTACAAAGCCATAGTAACAAAAACAGCATGGTACTGGCACAAGGACAGACAAGTAGATCAATGGAACAGAATAAAAGACCCAAATATTAATCCAGGCAGCTACAGCCACCTGATTTTTGTCAAAAATACCAAAAATATTAATTGGAGAAAAGATAGCCTCTTTAACAAGTGGTGCTGGGAAAACTGGACGTCTGTATGTAAAAGGATAAACATAGATCCTTGTCTCTCTCCATGCACAAGAGTCAAGTCCAAATGGATCAGGGACATTGATATCAGACCTGAAACTGTGAACCTGCTAGAGGAAAAGGTAGGGGAAACCCTTCAACATATTGGCATAGGCAAGGACTTTCTGAATATAACCCCAATTGCTCAGGGAATAAAGCCACTAATCAACCAATGGGACCTTATGAAATTACAAAGCTTTTGTACAGCAAAGGACACTGTGAATAGAGCAAAAAGACAACCTACAGAATGGGAGAAAATCTTTGCCAGCTATACATCTGACAGAGCATTAACATCCAGAATATACAAAGAACTCAAAAAAACAGAATAATAAGAATTCAAACAACCCAGTTAAAAAATGGGCTATGGAACTAAATAGAGAATTCACAGAAGATGAAATACAGATGGCATATAAACATCTCAAAGTGTTCCACATCCTTAGCCATCAGGGAAATGCAAATTAAAACCACTTTGAGATTCCATTTCACTCTTGTCAGAATGGCTACCATCAAGAAAACAAATGACAATAGTGTTGGTGTGGATGCGGAAAAAGAGGAACACTTCTACACTGTTGGTGGGAATGTAATCTGGTCCAGCCATTGTGGAAATCAGTGTGGAGGTTCTTGAGACAGCTAGAAATAGATTTACCATATGATCCAGCTATAGCACTCCTAGGCATATATCCAGAGGACTCTTCTCACTACCTTAGAGATGTTGCCTTCAAGGTCTTTAATAATATGGAAGATGAGGCCAAACTAGAGAAGGAGAAAGAGAGATGAACTAAATACCAGCTCTTAGCCTCTGTCCTCAATAGCCACCTGTCTCCAAGCCTGTCCCTCTCTAATAAAACTTACCACAGAGAAAACATACTGAGGACCTGCTTCAGGTGGAACCAGCCAGGACACTGGGCCAGGACCTGTCCTAACCCCAGTTCACTCACAAAAGCTTGTCCTATCTGTGGACAATGGAGTCACTGGAAATGGGACTGCCCTCAGGGATGCCCTGGTGCACTCAACACCTACCCCAACTCCCACTCTACAGGTGGTACAACAATGAAGGTGCCTGGGTTCATCAGCCCCAGTTAGGAATACCACCTCATCTATTAAATCCAGGGTGATTGGGATGGTGGCTGGGCACAAAATCTCTTTTGTCATGGACACTGGGGACTCCCTATAGCTTCTCACTTCCTGGAAAGGGTCAACAGTAAGGTCTAACATCATGATCATAGGGGTCTCATGTATCCCCTCCAATGCCAGAATGACCCCTCTTTTATTTGACCAATTTGGGGCCTGAAGCTTTAGTCATTCTTAGTTATGTCAATGCCCTATGCCTCTCCTTAACAGGGATGTCATGTCAAAACTCAGAGTCCCAGTCTGCATTCCCACATTCGATATACTAACCATGTTTTATTGCCAGTTGAACCCAGATGGAAGGCCCTCTGGAAACCAACGCCTCCTTCATCCCCCTGCTGCCATTCACCTCTCCGTTTGGGACACTGAACACCCCTCAATTGCTCAACACCATGAGCCTGTTCATGTTGCATTTAAAAAAATCCTCATTCCATGTAACCCAAGACCAATCCCCTCTACTCCCACCAGATGCTGGGCACTTAAGTCCTTAATTGTCTGCCTCCCAAATGCCCGACTCTTACCATCTGTCAACTCTCCTCACAATACCCCCATCCTTGGGGTTAAAAACCCTAACGGAACTTTTCAGTTAGTCCAGGACCTCAGAAAAATAAAAGAGACATCTATACGCCAATGCTGGGTCATCCGTAACCATTACACTCTCCTTTCCTCTGTCCCATCTACTGCAACTCACATTACGGTCCTAGACCTTAAAGGCACCTTTTTTTTTTTTTTTTTTTTTTTTTTTTTTTACCATCCCCCTACACCAGACTCACCTTTTTGCTTTTACTTGGGATGATTTGGACACCTTTTTAGCTCATCAGCTAATATAGTCCTGCCACAAGGTTTTAGAGACTGTCTCTGCTACTCTGGTCATGCCCTGCAAGAGATCTTTCATCCGTAAGCCTTCATCCCAGTCATCTGTTATAGTACGTACATGACCTTCTCCTATGTAGTTCCTCCCATGAAATCTGTGTCACACACACTGCTTAAATTCCTCAATGTCTGTGAGGTGTCCCCCCTAAACTTAGGTGTTCTGAACACTAGGTTCCCAGCTGATGGAGATTTGGGAATTAATGCTTCTTGAAGGCAGTGTATTGTTAGGGGTGGGCTTATGGGTATTAGAGCCAGTGTTCCTTTGTGAGTGGTTGGCCCACTCTCCTGTTGCTATTGTCCAGCTGATGTTGGTCAGGGGGTGATGTCCACCCTCTGCTCATGCCATCATTTTCCCCTGCCATCATGGAGCTTCTGCTTGAGTCTGTAAGCCAAAATAAACCTCTTTTTCCCCACAAGCTGCTCTTGGTTGGGTGCAGCAATGTGAACCTGACTGCAACAATGTCTTAGCTTTCTGGGGCTATCAGGCCTCAAAAGACAAAACTCAGATCTGTCAGCAGACTTTAACTTACTTAGAGGTCAGTCGGTTTCTCTCTCTCTCTCTCTTTTTGTTCTCTCTCCCCTCACCAGACTCGAGCTATTCCCCCAATCAGGTTCAAACTCTCCGAGACTGCCCCATGCCTGCCTTGAAAAAGGGAACTCCTGTTACTTTTGGGCCTCTTTAACTTCTTCCACATATGGACACCTAACGTCTCTCTCATTGTTCAGCCCCTCTATGAAGCCACTAGAGGCTCCCTTGATGAATCCCTCATTTCCCCTGCTGTGCTAAACAGTCCCATCAAAGTCCTAAGACAATCTTTAGCTGGGGCTCCCTCCCAAAAATTACCAGATCTTTCTAATCCATTTTTCCTTTTCCTTCAAGAAAACCAGAGCCAGGCCTTAGCACTCCTCTGCCAGTGGTCAGGAGACACTTATGCCCATGTAGACTTTCTATCCAAACAATTGAACCTGGTCACCAAGGGTTGGCCTGCTTGCTTACAGGTTTTGGCAGCAGTTGCTTTAATCATTAATGGAGCTAATAAAAATCTCTTGGCACAGCCCCTTAACCATCTACTCTTCTCACTCACTTAAAGCCCTTCTCAGCCATCAAGACTTCCTGGCCCTGACTCCCTCTCGAGTCCAAATCCTGTATGCATACCGCTTTGACCCTAACCTGTCCTTCCAGCCCTGCCCAACCTTCAATCCAGCTACTGCTTCCTGTCCCCATACCACCACTCCCCAAGCCCCCTTACATTCATGCTCTGAGTTAATAGATCTCTCACTCAATCCCTTTACTCACATCTCTGATCACCCTCTCACTGAACTTTTAACTCTTGACTGGTTAATAGATGGTAACTCCCTAAAATCACCCCCATACACATCAGGATATACCATCATCCAGGGCCACCAAAACTCCCCTAAAACCTGCACCCTTATTGAAACCAAACTTTTGACTCCAGATAGGCTGAAATAAAAGCCCTTACTCAAGCCCTATCTCTGGTTAAGGACAGTTCCATTAACATTTATACAGATTCAACATATGCTTATAGGGCTGGAGAAATGGTTAAGCAATTAAGGTGCTTGCCTGCAAAGCCTAATGACCCAGGTTCGATTCTCTAGGTTCCACATAATACAAATTGTGGCACATGCATCTGGAGTTCATTTGCAGTGGCTAGGGGCCCTGGCATGCTCAGTCTCAGTCTCTCTCTCTTTCTCTAATAAATAAAAGGAATCTTCAAAAAATATGTTTATAACATCATCCACACAAATATTCTAATTTGGAGGGAAAGAGGCTTCCTCAGCCAAAAGAGGAACCCAATTATTAATGCCTCCCTAATCCAAGACCTTCTGGATGCCATTCTTCTCCCTTTACGGCAGCAACATCCACTGACAAGGCCATCAGAAACACAAACAGTACATCTCCCTCTCAATCATGCTGATAAATTGGCCCGTGAAATTGCTCTGACACACCCAGACCTCCACTCACTCCACCTTCCCATGTTTCTTAGCATACCAAGCTCCCTTTACCCTGGTCCCCCTCACTCAAGAGATTTTGTGATACCTGCATTTTTTATTTCATCCCTCTAACCAAACTCTATTTTCTTTCCTTCAAAACCATACCTTTTTCCAACCCTCAGATAGACAATTCCATCTGCCAAAGAGCACCCCCTCACTCCAACATCCGACCCCCTCAAATCCCTACCTACCAGATGTGAGGCCTTCTACCAGCCATGGATTGGCACGTAGAGTTCACCCATATGCCTCCGGTTAAATGATACAATTATCATTTATTTATTGTGGATTCCTTTTCTCCATGGGTAGAAGCCTTCCCCACCACAAACGAGAGAGCTACCACAATAGCTCAGATATTGACTACAGAAATTGTCCCCCAATTTGGCTTGCCATCCTCAATACAGTCAGATAATGGCCCAGAATTTGTCTCTTTCATCTCCCAAAGCATTACCAGGTACCTAAAGATCCCCTAGAGGCTACACATTTCCTATCATCCCCAATTCTCCAGCAAGGTTGAGAGAACTAACTGTACCATCAAAGAAACCCTCACAATTTCAGTCCTCCCTGGAACAGAAATGATTTGATTAAACTTTTATGTCTAGTGTTACTTAAACTTAGAGCCTGATCTAAAAGCCTTCCATGAGCAGACCCTTTGAACTCAAGTATGGGAGGCCTATGATTCCCCCTGGACTCTCTCCTGAGACTCTACTACTCCCTCCCTCCTTATCTATTAGTCTCCTCCCATTCCTCAGAACAGAGCTGTGGAGACACACTAACACCACCCTCCCCTCACCCTATCTAGAGGCTCCTCTTCCTAACTTAGAGATAGGAGACTTAGGTTGTATCTCTGATCCCACCCACCAATCTGTCTCCTAAATGGCAGCGGCCCCACTAGGTCGTCCTACTAACCCTCACAGCAGCCAAACTCCAGGGCTTCCCATTGTGGGTACATCTCTTCCACTTGCAAAGAGCCCCATCATACCTTTCCCCCTCCTCTCTCTTTCGGGGGGACATTCCCTGGACTCACCTCTTTAAAGATTAATAAACTTCCCCCTATACCTGAACAGGACCACCTCGAGGCAGACCTGCCAGATGGCACTCACTCTTCAACAATTTCATCTTTTCCTGACTCATATACAGGAGGACCTATGGTTGATGCCCCAGCCGATCTCCACATTTGATGAGCTTGTGGATGCCATAGAAGAACTCTGTTTACAAGGAAACTTCATCCTGTCATGCCAGAACAGATACAGTTCTTACCATTGCCCTACACTCCCTCCTCTTCCCCTAAAAGCCTAGGGGATGCCCTGCCACCCTTCTCCTCACTGTACTATTTTCTTGCCAACAGAACTAATAATTAATAATTGTTCTCACACCAAAAAGCCCTCTTAACGATCCTACTCTGGGTACACTTCCTTATGGTATTTTCCAAAGTATCATCCATTCTTTAATTCCTCTTAAAGATGAAATATAACATGCTTATAGCTCTTCTTCCCATTACGACACACCTAATAATGCTTATTGTCACTCACGTTTATGCTACACCAGATATGTGTCACCTCTGGGACCCAAATAGGACCTGCCACCATAGGCTCTCTTCTAATACTAAACTACCTTTTTATATCCTGACATTATAATTGGGCCTATTCCATGGTATAAAGATAATCAAGAAATATTCCCTCAGGGTATCACACAGGGACCATGGAAAAATCTCACAGATCAGTCTAAAAGTGATAATATAAATTTTGGTATCTATAAGACTCCAACCTATCATCAAGATTCAGGACAATAGTCTTGTACCAAACTGTAAAAATGAGCCCCTAAGATACTGTCTACACAAAGGCTACCCTGTATGTAAGCATCTCTACCAGCTTTCTAGAATCTTTAAGTACTCAAAACTTCTGGGTTCAACTGGCTGTTGATACCAGGAGCATTCTTTTTACATAAAGAGGGAAACTCAGTCCACCAATTATTAGCTAATAATCTCACGGGTCTTCCTGTTAATGACACTGGAGACAGAATTACCAAACAAGACCATCCTATACTCTGTACAGATTCAGCAGTCCCAGTCACCCTAGTTGTCCAACACCAACATTGCCTATGCATCAATTGTATGCCCCCTCGACCACCTCTTAAGCCCCCTCAACCACCTCCTATTTATTCTATTGAGCAAAATATCTCCTTGTCCACTGCCAAATGGCTGCTCATGGGAATGGTCTTCCTCTGTAATAAAATGGCCTTTCAAGCCCTGCCTGTTAACATCTCTGGAATCTGCTCCATCAGATGGATCTTCCCCTTCCTGACATCCCTAACCCCTTCTCATGGGAATACCCAGTCTGCCCACCAACTGGGATGATAATTTAATCCTCCTATATCCCAAACACGTAGTGAGCACAACAGCCATTATCCTGCCCATTCCAGACCTTGTGGTAGGGATACAAAAGGAAGTATCTAAACTGGCCTGCATCCTTAGCAAAACTGCTAATCTCACCCCATGAGTTCTGACAGAAATTAACCAAGAAATGAAAGAACTTCAAACCTCAATATTACAAAATACAGCCACTATTTTTTTTTTATTGAATTATATTGTAATATATTGGTTGTCAACAATTCCCTGGAATATGTTGTCTCAGTATTATACACAATTCCACTATTGCTCAACAACAGATAGACAAAATAAAAGAAGAGGTTAACCAAATCCATAAGAGCAACTTTTGGTCAGGCTTAGGAAAATAGCTTCCATGGTTAATCCTTTGATCAGCATTTTTCTCATCACAATCATAGGTCCTGGTGTGCTCAACCCTCTACTCCAACTCATCAAACAAGAAAACAATTCTGTAAAAATGATGTACTTCAACACTCGCTATACACCCATACCCATGACAAATAACTCATAATAATCTGCTTCTTGCTTCCTGTAAATCTAACAGGGCTGACATTGAGAAAGAAAAAAAGAGAGAGAGAGAGAGAGAGAGAGAGACCAGGCACCACACAGTCAGAGCATCTCAAGCTCAACGGAGAACTCAGCCAAAATCCATACGCAGGGGACAAGAAAGCCCCAACTTTTTCCCATTGGTCAATAGAAAAAAGTCAGAGACTTATGTTGACCCTGCTCCCTTTTTCTTGTCTTCAGGGTCTATAATGAAGGATTTATGAATCACTGACCTTAGTGGAAAAATACTTTTTTTTTTTTGGTTTTGCAAGGTAGGGTCTCACTCTGGTCCAGGCTGACCTGGAATTAACTATGTAGTCTCAGGGTGGCCTCGAACTCTCAGCGATTCTCCTACCTCTGCCTCCTGAGTGCTGGGATTAAAGGCGTGCGCCACCATGCCCGGCTTGAAAAATACTTTTTGATCATAACCCTGATAAGTTTAAAGATGGCCAGACTCTTGGAGTTGTCAGGCCACTTAAAAAAAAAAAACAAAACAAACAGGCCAAATCCTCTATCAGTGGGTGACTGGTAAACAAAGAAGAGCCTCTGTCTCCCCATTATTCACTCCCAAAGAAAAGTAAACAGTGGGTAGAGACAACCTACAGTTTGTTTAACCCTACCCCACTGCTCCCATCTCAGGCTGTCCTGAAAATCCTTAAAATCCCCAATGTCCACTCAAGGGGGCCACCATTGTCATTTCCCATGGGACAAGTCTGCCCCTTGATATACTTTATTAAAGTCTATGCTATTGAGGTGGGCTATTTTCTCTTATATTCCTCATGTCACCCTGGTCTATCCCAAATTCCAGCACTCACTACTTCATAAGTCCTCTGTATTGAGTGGGTATACTGCTCAGCTGAATTTCAGAATTTGGCAATAAACTGCTCCACCCAGTATACCAGAATACTTGAATAACAAGCAAACTCAATACTTAGGGTCATTTCTATTTCTGCCGTTTACTTGGTGTATAAGAGCTACACGTGGAACCTTAAACTCCTACCCAGAAGATATATAACATCATATTTACACACCTAAGAACACAGCAGATAATTAGAAAACCCATGAATCAAATCAACTCAAGATTCAAAAATTTCTGCACTATAATACAAGAAACACACAAACACACAAATCAAGACAATACAAGTACACAAAAAGTGGTAAGTCCATTATAAATGATGCCCAGTGAGACTGTTTTAGATGAAATGCCTGGCAAAGATTTCAAAGAAAGAAATGATTATATCTATACTCAAAGAAAATCAAAGGAACCCAGGAACCAAAGAAGAAAACCAACTCCTGAAGGAGAACATAGGAAACCAACTTAATGGAATAAGAAGGTCAATACAAGACATAAGTAAGCAAATAGACATAATGAAGAATTACCAATTAGAAAGATTAGAAATGAAACACAGTAAGGCACACAGAAAACTGTAGAATATCTCACCAGTAGAATGGATGAAGAGAGGACAGAATATCTAAACTAGAAGACCAGGTAGCAGATCTAAAACAGTCCAAGAAAGAGAAAGACAAACTAATAGGAAGGCATCAATGAGAATTTTAAGACATTTAGGATACTATCAAGAGATCAAATATTAGAATTCGGGGCATAGTAGAAGGAGAAGAATTTCACTCCAAACACATAATAGGTATTTTCAACAAAATCACAGAAAACTTCCCCAAATAGAGAAAGTGATGCCAGTGCAAATACAGGAAGCCTATCGAATGCCAAACACACAGAATCAGGAAAGAACCTCAGACAAGCATATAATAATGAAACTACAAAACACACAAACTAAACAAAATATATTGATAGCATCTAGAAAAATCCAGTCACATACAAAGGCAAGCGCATCAGGACAACCAGATTACTAAACAAAACAGCAAAAGAAACAAGGGCTTGGAATGATGTACTCCAAGGTCTGAAAGATAACAACTGTCAACAAAGATTACTTTATCCTACAAAGCTATCTATCCAAATACATAGAAACATAAGGACATAAGGACAAACCAGGCTAAATGAATACATGAACATGAAACCAGCCCTACAGAATATATTTGAAAGGATCCTCCATGAGGAAGATAAAGAAAAGCACACACACAAGGAAAGAGGAAAGAATAAACCATACTCAAATAATACTTAATACAAGAGAGAAATGAAAAAAACAGAACTACAAAATAAGAATGGCAAGAATAAACAGAGTGAGTTCCAGGTCAGTCTGGGCTGGAGTGAGACCTTACCTTAAAAAAAAAAAAAAAAAAAAAAAAAAAAAAACAATGGCAAGAAGAAATACACATCTTTCAATAATTACTATTAATATCAATGGCCTCGATGTCCCAACCAAAAGACACAGGTTTCTAGCCTGGTGTAAAAAGCAGGATCCTTCTATTTGTTGCCTCCCCCAAAACCCACTTTTACATAAAAGGAAACTATATTAGCGTGACAGGTTGGAAAACAGTGTTTCAAGAAAATGGGCGTAGAAAACGAGCAGGTGGTGTCCCTAGGTGAGGTCAGGGGAAGAGATTGAGTAAGGAAAGGTGGAGGGAGGGCTAATCAAAATCAACTGGATATAAATAAATCATAAACCTATTTTTCTGGACAATAGAACACTCAGAAGCAATAGATTGTTACTAGAACATTTTCAGTGCCAGGGATGGGATACTTTCCAGTGAGACGTTGGCCAGGGAGGTCACAGATTCCCTCAAAACATTATAGGCCATTGCCAAGGCACTTGGTTTCTTACCAGGAATAGATGTTAAGACCCTATTGCTGAGGACTCCACACACTTGGGCTACAAGGTCACTGAGAAATCCTGCTGGAGCTGAGCTGAAAACCTCCTCTGTGTAGACCAACTGACAGAAAGCTGGAAAAAGCTACACTGCACGCAGTTCAATGGGAGAGAGAAAACACCAGTGACAATACTCAACAGTGGACACGGAACGCTTTAAATTTGGCCAGCCAAATGCCAGTGGCATGTCTGTTGTGGGAAATCAACCACTCTCTAATTGGACTGGAGGCCCAATCCATGGGAGGGAATTCATCCCTGATACTGAAAACCTAAAACAGGGGTGGTCATGAGCCCTAGGAGTGTAATGTCTGCTGGTGTCTGGATAAATATATATACTATGCTCACCAAACTGCCCAGTAAGCACTTCTCTTAATGTCCATACCCATATATTAATGCTACTCTCACTTTTAGTTAGACAAGCTTCCCTTTTAAGATGGTGGTAACCTTGGGATGACTCAGAAGGCACCATGGTGCTGAGAACTGACAGAGGAGTGCTTAGCACTGAAACATTTCTAACACACCTTCCAAGGCTCAGGGTCCATTGTGGAAGAGGTGGCATAAAGAATGTAAGAGTCAAAGGAAGAGTAGGACTCCTTACAATGTGCTCCTCAAGACAAAAATGGCCTGGATATCCATGACCTCACAGTGCCTGACACTACCTGCACAAGACCATCATGATAAGAGGAAAATATGATCAAACATCAAAATTAAAAGAGAGACTGATTGAGAGGGGAACGGGATATGATGGAGAGCGGAGTTTCAAAGGGGAAAGAGGGAGGGAAGTACCATGGGATATTATCTACAACTAAGGAAGGTGCCAATAAAATAAAACAAGCAGGTGTCACTATCCTAGTATCAGACAGGGTAGACTGAAAACCAACATTAGTTAGGAAAGATAAGGTCATTTTATATTGATTAAAGAAATGCTCCAACAGGAGGACATTACAATCCTAAACATATAAACACACATAACATGGGGCTCCTAATTTCATCAAACATATGCTATTAGAATTAAGGTAACAGATAGCACCAAACACAGCTGTAGTGGGTGACTGCATCAGTCCACTCCACTACTTGACATGTTATTTAGGCAAAAAATAAACAGAGAACCATCTGGATTAAATGAGGTCATAGAACAAGTGGATCTAACAAATATCTACATTCAATAGCACATGAAACATTCCTGAAAATAGACCATATATGAGGACACAAAACCTTACATATATAGAAAAACTAAAAGAATTCCTTGCACTCTGATCAGAAAGGGACTAAACTACAAAATAAACAGCAAAAAAAAAAAAAAAAAAAAAAAAATCTATAGAGCACACACAAAATTATGGAGATGAAACGATACACTACTAAATGATGATCAAGTCAATAAAGAAATTAAGAAGGAAATCAAAATGTCATAGAATCAAATGTCAGTGAGAACACAACACACCAAAACCTTTGGGACAGAATGAAGGCAATATTAAAAGGGAAATTTATAGCTTTAAATGTCTATAATAAGAAACTAGTTCTGGATAAGATAGCAGCATAGGAAGCATGCCAAAACAGCCTAAGGGAGAAAAAGCAACAACAAAAACAAAAAACCCAGCAAAATACACTCTTCTACTAAAAAGTGAGGTGTATAGTAAATTATCCACCACAGCAGAGAAGTAGGAGAGATCCAGAGCATCTAGAGCCCACAGAAGCAGGCAGAACTGGCTCCAGCAGCAGCGGCGAGTTCCATGCAGCCACAGGAAATAAAAAACAACCCGTGAGCAGATTTTGCACTCACACTGGCCTTGCAAACTCCCAGAAAAGTAGAAGGAAGATGGCAGAGACCAATCCCAAGAACTAGTGGGTGGACTTCAGCCTCCATCCATAGCCTCCCCTCCCCCACCGCCAGCACAAGCACCAGAGACCTGGGGAAGGGAGCTCACCTACACAGCACCTGGCACGATCAGAGCAGCAACCCACAGACCCAGCCAGTCTACCTGAGTCCAGAGCATAGCAAAGAGGGACCCAAGTGGCCATGCAGCATAGGTGAGATCAAAGCCATCCCCAAACTAACTGGGACTACACCAGGTCACTACCCGCCAAATAAGCCTGGTATATAGGCTTGCCTCGGAAGGGGTAAATTGCACCTTTCATGTCAGGGTAAATTATATATTAAATCTGATGGATGGTCAGATCCGACATTCTTAAATAAGCTATATTTTGGGCTGCTCATTTGTTGCTTCCTGATTTATAGTGCCTTTCTTTCCTCCTCTGTCATTCATTGGGGAAGGGTCTCACTTAGTCACAAGCTGACCTTGGAACCCTCTACAGACCAGAAATCTTAGTCTCCCAGTTGACAGGATTAAGGGTGTGGGGCAACACACATCCTTAAGGACTATAACTTTGTTAGAGGATCTGTTTCTCATAATACCTACTTTTGCATAAATACTCTGTGCTGTTTTTCATTGAATGTGTACATTGTTCAGTTAAGTTTTTAGAATTTATCTGTATTCTGTTTCACTCAGCCTACGTGAATACTTTCATAGCAGGCAAATCCAACACTTTTCCGGTTACTCTGAGAGTCTTAAGAGCCACACCTAGCACCTTAAGCTCATACCCTGAAGATATATAATATGTGACTGATTGATACATCTAATATTATTGCAAATAATTAGAAAACCCAAGCATTAAATTGATCCAAGATGCAAAAATCTCTACATTATAATACAAAAAACACAAAAAAATCAAGACAATATAAATCCACCAAAAAGTATCAATGTATCAGAAATGACCTTCAGTGAGACTGAATTAGAGGAAATGCTTGAGAAGGATTTCAAATGAATTATTATAAATATGATCAAAGAACTCAAAAAGGAAATCAAAGGAATCAAAGAACATACAGGAAACCAATTTAATGAAATAAGGTGGTCAATACAAGACATGAATAAGAAAATAGAAATAATAAAGAAAAACCAGTCAGAAATACTAGCAATGAATAACATAGTGAAATAAAAAATTCTGTAGAAAATCTCTCCAGTAGAATGGATGAAGGAGAAAACAGAGTATCTAAACTAGAAGACCAGGTGGCAGATCTAATACAGTCCAGCAAAGAGAAAGACAAACTAATAGGAAGGTATGAGGGGGAATTTCAAGATATTCGGGAAACTATGAAAAGAGCAAACACAAGAATTCAGGGTATAGAAGAATGAGAAGAATTTCACTCCAAAGGCATAGTAGGTGTTTTCAACAAAATCATGGAAGAAAACTTCCACCAAGTTGGGAATGAGATGCCAATGAAGATACAGGAAGCCTTTAGAACACCAAACAGACAAAACCTGGAAAGAACCTCTCCCCGCCATATTATAATTAAACTACCAAATATACAAACCAAAGAAAATATATTGAAAGCAGCCAGAGGAAAAAAAATAAACAAGTCACCTACAAGGCAAGCCAACAGAATCACAGCAGATTACTCAACACAAACTTTAAAAGCCAGAAGGGCTTGAGATGATATATTCCAAGTTCTGAAAGATAACAACTGTCAACCAAGATTACTTTATCCTGCGAAGCTATCCATTCAAATAGATGGAGAAATAAGGACATTCCACAACAAAAGCAGGCTAAAGGAATATTTGAAGATAAAACCAGCTCTACAGAAAATACTTGAAAGGACCCTCCATGCTGAAGAGAAAGAAAAGCACACATATAAGGAACCTGGAAAAAACAAACTGTACTCAAATACTAGTTAATACAAGAGAGCAAAGGGTAAAAGTGGAAGAACTACAAAACAAGACAAATGGCAAAAATAAATACACACCGTTCAATACTAACTCTTAATATTAACCAAAAGACATAGGTTTGCAGACTGTGTTAAAAAGAAGGATCCTTCAATTTGTTGCCTCCAAGAAATTCACCTTTCTATAAAGGATGGACACTATCTTAGGGTGAAAGACTGGAAAACGGTGTTTCAAGCAAATGGGCCTAGAAAACAAGCAGGTGTTACTATCCTAATATCTGACAGGGTCGACTTCAGACCAACATTAGTTAGGAAAGATAAGGAAGGTCACTTTATATTGATTAAAGGAATGCTCCAACGGGAGGACATTACAATCCTAAACTTCTATGCACCTAATACAGGGGCTCCCAAATTCATCAAACAAATGCTATTAAAACTAAGGTCAGAGGGACTTCCGGTTAAGATGGTGGCATAGGAACCACGCCAAAACAGGCTAGGGGAAAAAAGCAAAAAAAAAAAAGAACCAACAAAATACACTCTTCTACTAAAAAGTGAGGTGTATAGTAAATTACAAACCTGTACAGCAGAGAAGAAGGAGAGATCCAGAGCGTCTGGAGCCCACAGAAGCAGGCAGAAGCAGCTCCAGCAGCAGCGGCGAGTTCCACGTGGTGGCAGCCGCCAGGCTCCGCCTGAGCCACAGGATTTTAAAGCCAGGTGAGGGGATTTTCCAATCACACGGGCCTCCTCACAAACTCAAGAAACATGGAAGGAGGATGGCAGAGACCAACGGAGCGGCTTGTGAGGAAGAGGATCGCGTGAACGAGCAGACGGACTTCAGCCTCCATCCACAGCCTCCCCCCCACCACCAGCACAAGTGCTGGCAAGCACCAGAGACCTGGGGAAGAAAGCTCACCACCCCAGCATCTGGCAGGGTTAAAGCAGTGACCCACAGATGCAGCCAGCCATCCTGAGCCCAAAACACAGCAAAGAAGGACTCAAGAGGGAATTTATAGCTTTAATTGCCTATGTTAAGGAATTAGAAAGGCTGCAAGGAAACAACTTAATGCTGCACCTTAAGGGCTTGGAAAAAGAAGAACAAGGCAAACCAAAAATCACCAGACAGGGATAAGTAATAAAGATTAGGGCAGAAATTAATGAACTAGAAACAAAACAACAACAACAAAACAAAACAAGATTGATAAACTCTAAGCAAATCTGAACAAAAGAGAGAAGAGACACAATTAATATAATCAGAGATGAAAATGGCACCATTAGAACAGATACCCAAGAAATTTTAAAAAATCACAGGGACATACTATAAGAACATATACTCCACTAAGTTTGAAAATCTAAAAGAAATAGATGATTTGCTTGATTTATATGACCTACCTAAATTAAATCAAGATGAGATTAACAACTTAAATAGACCTACAACAAGTATGGAGATCCAAGCAGTTATAAAAAATCTCCCAACTAACAAAAGTACAGGCCCAGATGGATTCACTGCTGAATTTTACCAGACCTTCATGGAAGAACTGCCATCAATGCTTCTTAAACTTTTCCATAAAATAGAAGAGGAAGGAATCCTACCAAACTCCTTCTATGAAGCCAGCATCACCCTGATCACAAAACCAGAGAAAGGTAGAACAAAAAAGAAAATTACAGACCAATCTCCCTCATGAACATAGATGCAAAAATTCTCAACAAAGCAACCTGAATACAAGAATATATATCAGAAAGATCATTCACCCCGACCAAGTAGGCTTTATCCCAGAGATGCAGAGGTGGTTCAACATATGCTGTAGAGAGCTGCGAGGTGCCGCGCCTTAAAGATGGCGCTGGCTTCCGCCTTCTGCCTTCCCGATGGCGAGTGCTCTCCTGGATAAACAAGTCCTTATTTGGCTTGGGCCGTGATCTAGGCTTGCTTCCGCATATGTGGACCTATCTGCATTCACCATGTGGCACACCAGGGTTGGCTGTTCAAAGGCTTCTTAAGCTTTGGGCGGGCTTGTCCCGGGAGCAGTGAGAGAGTGAGGCAGTCAGGCAGTGAGTGAGTGAGTGAGTGAGTGAGTGAGTGAGTGAGTGAGTGAGTGAGTGAGTCAGTGAGTGAGTGAGTCAAGTAGTGAGTCTGTGGGAGTGAGTGAGGCGGCAGTGAGTGAGTGAGTGAGTCAGTGAGTGAGTCAGTGAGGCAGTGAGTGAGTGAGTGAGTGAGTGAGTGAGTCAGTCAGTCAGTCAGTCAGTCAGTCAGTCAGTCAGAAGATTGTTCAAGGTTCCTGAATAAACTGCTGAAAGAAGAGTCCGAGTGTTGCGTCTTCCTTGCTGGTCGAGGCGGACGCGACAAATGGTGGCCCGTACGGGGAACTCAGAACTTGCAGGGCAGCTAGCTGGTAAGTTCCAGATAAGTGGACAAAAAGGGTAAAGGCAAGTTCTCCGGTAGAGAGACGATAAGGTCCCATAGCAAAATGGGCAATACATCTTCCAGTATTAGGGTTAAAAGGCGCCACAATAAGATTTCCTTAGAGGAAACGCAGTGAGAAGACTTCTTAAGAATGATAGCCGGCCAATTAATGTATTTGTTCGTGTGTCTTATAAAAGTTGGTTAACCTCATGTGGTGTATTTGTGTTGTAGTGTGTCTAGTCATATTACATAGGGCAAACGAGAATGATTCAGAAGCAGTTAAAAAAAAAAAATTTTAGAGGAGGTGAGAGAAGAGCGCCGAGTAAAACATCTAAAAGAAAAAGTAAGGTTCCTGAATAAACTGTTGAAAGAAGAGTCCGAAGAGGGACTCAGAACTTTCTGCAGTCAGGGCAGTGCACTGGTAAGTTCCCAGGTAAGGTGGGAATCAGTCAAAAGAGGGACAAAAGCGGGAAAGTTCCCAGGTAAGGTGGGAATCCGCGACAAAAGAATCTGTGATAAAAAGGAATTTTGCTCTCTCGGTAGAAAAAGAGGGAGCAGGAAGGGTTCATGTGTAGCGAACCGAAAGTAAAAGTTTTAAAAGAATTTTTTGCAAATTTAGCCATGGGCGCTTTCTTACTGCACCCAATTTTTTTGGCTCTGAATGAGCTGCTTCGTTCAAAAAACTTAAAGATAAAGGGGAGTACGCTGGAGAGGTTCCTGGAGGAATGTGATGCCATAGCCCCTTGGTTTGCGTGCTCTGGAAGTCTTACAATCCCTTCATGGAAAAAATTGGGCGAAGATCTTGATTTTGCAGCAGACCAAGGCACGCTTAAGGGCGGGGTAAGATCGATCTGGAGGTTAGTGAGGAACTGCCTCGAGGAAGAAAGGTCGGAACAGGCAAACAGTGAAAAAGAGGCAAAAACAAAGAACAACTTAAGATTCAGAGTCTACGGATTCTAAAGAAGGGCTGCAGGCTCTCATAAAACAAATGAAAAGATCAAAAAAAAAAAAAAAAAAAAGGGAGAAAGAGAGAGAGAGGGGGAATCCCGGGAAAAAAGCCGGGTGTGGTGGCTCAGGCCATCCCAGCACATGGGAGGCAGAGCAGGACTGCCACAAGTTCAAAGCCAGCCTGGTCTACATAGTGAGTTCCAGGGCAGCCAGGAAAAGCAGAGGCACTGAGACTGGTTTTAGGTTACTGAAGCTGCTATTGTCAACGCATTAGCAATCTTAAGGAAGGTGGAAGGAAGGTGTCCTGACTTGATTTACATTAAAACAATGGAGAGGATGCCTGAGGAAAGACTGTAAAAAATGCAAATTCTTGGAAAGAGCTGACTGGAGAAGGAACCTGCTTTTCAAGGCTATATTGAACTTGAACTGCAGAAGTTTGACATTTTACATCATATACGGTGATCAGTTTACGGGGGCTAGGGACAGAATGTGGTGGTTTGATTCAGGTGTCCCCCATAAACTTCAAGTGTTCTGAATGCTAGGTTCCCAGCTGATGGCAATTTGGGAATTAACACCTCCTGGAGGCAGAGTATGGCAATTTGGGAATTAACACCTCCTGGAGGCAGAGTATTGTTGGGGGCGGGCTTATGGGTATTATAACCAGCTTCCCCTTGCCAGTGTTTTGACCAATGCTAGCCTCGCAGCCGCCGTGGCTCAGTTAACTCAAAATATATAAATTATACTAGGGCTGCAAATTTATCCAGATTTTTGTCTAGTTTTCTATTACAGAATTGGTCGCTTGAATTTGAAGATACCTTAAGAGAACTGAGACTGGCAGTAGTTAATGTGAATTCTGCCCGCATGGACCTCTCCTTTGCCTCTGGATTGTCATCTTGGCTGATCTCCGCTATGAATCATCTGAAGGAATGGGCGGGTTTGGGTGCTCTTTAGCAGGCCTTCTGTTACCTGGTCTCTCTGGTTTGCTTGTGGTGTCTGTGTAAAATCAGGGTCACGCAATGACGGGATGCAGCTATGATCATTCAAGCCTTTACTGCCATAGAGGCTGCACAGTCCCCTAAGTCTGGCTGGCTACAATTAAAAGTTAATCTTCTTCCTGCTCAGGTTGCGAGGCTAAGCACTGCACTCTGGGTTAGCCCTAGAAATCCAGAGAAGAGCATGTTTGATTGCATGCGGGTTGATGCCCCAGATCCCGCCTCTGAGAAAAAGGCATCAGGGTTGCAAAAATACGCATCATCAGAGATCAGACCTCTACTCTTACCTGTGGCTTGTTTTAAAACATAAAAGGGGGAACTGTAGAGAGCTGCGAGGTGCCGCGCCTTAAAGATGGCGCTGGCTTCCGCCTTCCGCCTTCCCGATGGCGAGTGCTCTCCTGGATAAACAAGTCCTTATTTGGCTTGGGCCGTGATCTAGGCTTGCTTCCGCATATGTGGACCTATCTGCATTCACCACGTGGCACACCAGGGTTGGCTGTTCAAAGGCTTCTTAAGCTTTGGGTGGGCTTGTCCCGGGAGCAGTGAGAGAGTGAGGCAGTCAGGCAGTGAGTGAGTGAGTCAGTGAGTGAGTGAGTGAGTGAGTGAGTGAGTCAGTCAGTGAGTCAGTGAGTGAGTGAGTGAGTCAAGTAGTGAGTCTGTGGGAGTGAGTGAGGCGGCAGTGAGTGAGTGAGTGAGTCAGTGAGTGAGTCAGTGAGTGAGTCAGTGAGGCAGTGAGTGAGTGAGTCAGTCAGTCAGTCAGTCAGTCAGTCAGTCAGTCAGAAGATTGTTCAAGGTTCCTGAATAAACTGCTGAAAGAAGAGTCCGAGCGTTACGTCTTCCTTGCTGGTCGAGGCGGACGCGACAATATGCAAATCGATAAATGTAATACATTATATAAATGGACTGAAGGACAAAAATCACATGATCATCTCATTAGATACAGAAAAAGCGCTTGACAAAATCCAACATCCCTTCATGATAAAAGTCCTACAGAGAATGGGAATAAAAGGAACATATCTCAACAAAATAAAGGTTATTTATGACAAACCCATAGCCAACATAATACTAAACAGAAAAAAACTTGACGTTTTTCCCCAAGACAACGGTGTCCACCATCCCCACTTTTATTTAATATTGTACTGGAAGTCTTAGCCAGAGCAATAAGACAAGAGACACACATAAAAGGGATACAAATTGGAACATAAAGGACTCTAAAGACTTTACCAGCAAACTGTTAGAGCTGATAAACACCTATAGCCATGTAGCAGGATACAAAATAAACACACAGAAATCTTCCTATATGCTAACAACAAACACACAAAGGACAAAATCAGAGAATCACTCCCATTCACAATTGCATCAAATAAATAAATAAATAAATAAATAAATAAATAAATAAATAAAGTCCCTTGGGATAAACCTAACCAAGGAAGTGAAGGATCCCTACAATGAGAACCTTAAAACACTCAAGCAAGAAATGGCAGAAGACTCTAGGAAATGAAAAGCCATCCCTTGTTCTTAGATTAGAAGAATCAATATTGGGAAAATGGCAATCCTACCAAAAGCAATCTACACATTTAATGCAATCCCCTTCAAAATGACAATGGCATTCTTCATGGAAATAGAAAAAACAATCCAGAAAATTCATTTGGAAGCACAAAAACCTTTCATCTCTAAAACAATTTTGAGCAACAAAAATAAGGCTGGTAGTATCACCATACCTGATTTTTACCTATGTTAACAGAGCCATAGTAACAAAAACAGCATGGTACTGGCACAAAAACAGACATGTAGATCAATGGAACAGAATAGAGGACCCTGATGAAAGTCTGCATAGCTTTAGCCACCTGATCTTTGACAAAAATGCCAATAATACTCATTGGAGAAAAGACAGCCTCTTCAGTAAATTGTGATGGGAAAACTGGGTATGTATCTGTACAAGGATGAAAGTAGATCCTTATCTCTCTCCATGCACAAGAACTAAGTTCAAATGGATCAAAGACCTCAATATCAGACCTGAAGTTCTGAAACTGCTAGAGGAAAAAGTAGGGGAAACCCTTCAACATACTGGTCTTGGCAAAGACTTTCTGAATATAACCCCAATTGCTCAGGAAATAAAACCACAGATCAACTGCTGGGACCTCATGAAATTACAAAGCTTTTGTACAGCTAAGGACACTGGGAATAGAACAAAGAAGCAACCTACAGAATGGGAGAAAATCTTTGCCAGCTATACATCTGACAGAGGGTTAATATCTAGGATATACAAAGAATTCAAAAAAATAAATAATAAGAAACCAAACAACCCAATTATAAAATGGGCTATGGAACTAAATAGAACATTCTCAGAAGAAAAAATACGGATGGCATATAAACATCTAAGAAAATGTTATACATCCCTAGTCATCAGGGAAATGCAGATTAAAACTATGTTGAGATTCCATCTCACTCCTGTCAGATTGGCTCCATCATGAAAACAAATGACTATAAATGCTGGCGAGGATGCGGAAAACAAAGGAACCCTTCTACACTGTTGGTGGGAATGCAATCTGGTCCAGCCATTGTGGAAATCAGCGTAGAAGTTCCAGAGACAGCTAAATAGAGATCTACCATATGACCCAGCTATACCACTCCTAGGCATATATCCTAAAGATTCACCTCAGACCTTAGAGATACTTACTCAACCATGTTTATTGCCACTGTATTCACAATAGCTAGGAAATGGAAGCAGCTTAGATGTCCCTCAACTGATGAGTGGATAATGAAGATGTGGCACATTTACACAATGGAGTTCTGTAGGGCACAATGCAGGTCAGGCCCTAGCAAGGCCACTGCTAGAAGAAATCAGGAAGTAGCTTATGTGGACGTGGCATCCTGCACAGGCCTGGCGTGACAGCAGCTACAGTCCCATGCTCATGAGCAACTTGCTGCAAGATGATCTGCCTGGAGACAGGCTGTCATTGGTCACAAGAAGGGAACCACCCCATACAATGATTGGTCAGCCAAACCCTTAAAACCCCCTATACTTCCTTGAATAAACGGGTTTGCAGCAGCTTGCCCTCTGCCTGCTTCCACCCAACTCCTGGAGACTCAGTGCCTCTCATCCCCTACCTGGCGGAGACCCTGCACCCCCTCCTGGACTGGCCCTAGGAGGGACCCCAACAGAGTTCTACTCAGCCGTAATGAAAAATGAAGTTATGAAATTTGGTGGAAAATGGATTTGGAAAGGATTATACTTAGTGAGGAAACCCAGGCCCAGAAATCCAAACATCACATGTTCTCTCTGATATGTGGATCCTAGCTACAAATGATTGGACTTCTATGTGAGTAAAAATAAAACTCAGTAGCAGAAGCCAATAAGCTAGAAAGGGGACATAAAAGGAATAGAAAGGGAGGGAAGGGGAACTTAATAGGATGGTATTGTATATATGTAAGTAGAAGAACAGATTAATGGGGTGAAATGGCCTAAGTGAGGTCAGGGGAAGAGATTGAGTAAAGGAAAGGTTGAAGGAGGGCTAATAAAAATCTAAGAGGATATAAATAAGTCATATGGAAACCTACTTTTCTGGACAATGGAACACTCAGAAGTCATAGATTATTACTAGAAAATTTTCAGTGCCAAGGATGGGTTACCTTCCAGTGAGTTGTTGGCCAGGGAGGTCATAGATACCCCCAAAACATTATAGGCCATTGCTGAGGCCCTTGGTTTCCCACCAGAAATAGATGGTAATACCCTATTGCTGAAGACTCCACATACTTGGGCTGCAAGGTCACTCAGAAATCCTGCTGGAGCTGAGCTGAAAGCCTCCTCCATGTGGACCAGCTGACAGAGAGTTGGAAAAAGCTACACTGCATGCAGTTCAATGAGAGAGAGAAAACACCAGTGATGGTACTCAGCAGTGAACACTGCAAGCTTTAAATTTGGCCAGCTGGACAAATGAGCCCATGGGTGCAATAGTGGCATGTCTGTTATGGTGGAAACCAACTGCTTTCTAATTGGACTGGAAGCCCACTCCATGGGAGGGAATACATCCCTGATACTGAAAACCTGTAACAGGGGTAGTCATTAGACCTAAGGGTGAAATGTTTGCTGGTGTCTCACTAAATGTATATACTCTGTTCACCAAACTGCCCAGTAAACACTTCTCTTAATGTTCACACCTATATATTAATGCTACTCTCACTTTTGTTTACAGAAACTTCTCTTTTCAGATGGTGGCAACCTTGGGATGACTCAGAAGGCACCATGGTGCTGAGAAGAAAGAACAGAGGAGTGCTCAGCACTGAAACATCTCAAACCCATCTTCCAAGCCTCAGGGTCATTTTCAGCAGTAAGAGGTCATAGCACATTCTCTCTCTCTCTCTCTCTCTCTCTCTCTCCTTTCTCACAGATAAATGAATGCATATTAAAGAGGGTCACAGATGTACCCAAGGAAAGAGACCACCATTCCATTCAGCAGCCATAATTCACACTCTGGAGTTTGATAGTCTGATTCAGAGTCTAGATCAAACTCTGCAGCTGCCTATCTGTTGAATACTGAAACAAAGCCCAAGAACTGGAAATTACAAGGGTAAGACAATAAAATTGCTTTATGTTAATTCAGATGGCTCTAATGTACATCAGATTAATTGCTGTATATTTCTCTTCCAAGATTAGGCAGACATCACTTTTCTGTTTTTTTCATCTTTCCAAATACATTTGTAAAAGGTTGTATGAAAATCAAACTATTTTAATTCAATGAAGTTTTGCTATATTCTTAATCTATGTATAATCAGTTTTTATCAAAAGTTTACTACTCATTGTCTCAGTTCTAATATCTCAAGTTCATTGCTTATAAATAATGTAATTCTTGAGTCACAGTCCATGCTCCAGGACACAGCCTCATGCTCAAATGATGGCCTCCATCTCAGAGAAATGGACCTCAAGCCCTACTGTTCTCAGGATCCACAAGTGCTTCCATCCATTCCTGAGTAACTGAAAACAAGACTGATTGATCCCTGCTATTGTTTCTCATGGTTCTTCTTCTCCTCCTCCTTCTTTTTTCCTCCTCCTCCTTCTTCTTTCTTCTATTGTTTCTCATGTCTCCTCCTCCTCTTCCTCCTCCTCCTCCTTTTACAAGGATAGGTAACAAACTCTCAGCCATGTACACACCATTAGAGTGTGCTGTGAAAAACTGAGACTTCTTTGATCCATAGATCCTAAAGGAAAAAAATGATTTGTATTCTTCTATCAGGCTGTCTGGCTGACCTACCAACTAGAAGATGGAAAAAATGACCTTCTGAGGGAAGTACTAACCACCAACCTTTCTCTTGATTCTCCAACTGGGTAACTAGTAATTAAGAGCAATTTTTAACTCCGTCAGCCTCAGATATTAGAAAAATAAAACTGATCAATGGCAGTAAATCCTGAAAACACTGTCTGCTCAAGGCAGCCACCAGCGTCTTTTACCGTAGGATCTAGAGGCTGATTGGAGGAGAAAGACTCTGGTGCTAACAACTGCTTTACAAGAAAGCCAACCTGAAAGGATGGCTCCTGGGGCCTGCTACCCATGTGGGCAGCTGGGACATTTTCAGAGAAACTCTTCCTGGAGGAGACCTCCTCCTGGGCCTTGTCCTTTATGCCAAGGAGACAACTGGAAGGCCATCTTTCCATTACCCCCAAGCGATTCCCCTGTGCCATCCCTTTTTCTGTAAAATTTTCTGTCTTTTTATATAAACAAGTCTGGAATGTAACACTCCCAGAGCTCTCTCCAACAACATGAGTGTGCTTAGAGAAAGTCTGGGACTTAGCATACCTTCTGTTATGCTAATCAGGGATATCTCCACACTGAGATGAAGGAATGCCACCTTCCCCAAGGCCTTCCTCACTCAGCACATCACTCAAAGCTCCTTTCTCACAGGACAGTTTCCCTCCTCTTCCCATAAAGCCTCCTCTCATCTCTCTGTCTTGCACCATCTTACTTTCCTCCTGTCTCATTTCTTCTCCCACCTTCTAGTACTTTCTCCAGGATCCAATGCCTTTGTCTCTCTCTATGACTACAGATCTCACCTGTCTTTTCTGGTGTTAAAATAAAGTATCAGAGTCAGGAAATAGTGGGTCTCAGGGTCCCTACCTTGAAAATCTATCAAAATCTAACAGTAAGCTCTGTCTCTCAAATCTGAGGACCTTAGGTTGACTGCTATTTGGCCCTGACCCTCAAGAAGCTACACAATCTGGCCATCCAAGTTGGGGCCCAAAGACTAGAAGCATTTTTCAGCTCCCCAGGAAGTCATACGCAGAGACTTCAGGCCTCCTGTGACATAGAATAGTGGGTTGCTTGAGACCCAGTGGATACAAGAGCCACTGTATCTTGACCCTGTAGAGTCTGAGGCATGGTCAGAAACACTGCAGCCTTAGTGTGTTGCAGAAAGGTGGTTTCATCGGATGTGTTCAACCAGCTGGACTGATAGGACCTTTGCTAACTGTGCAAGGAGGCCCCCTTCCCAGCCACGCCAGAGTTTCCTGGATGAAAGCATTGAGAATTGAAATCAGGACTCATGATTCCACCCAGCCACAGCCCACCAGTGTGGCTCTGGGGCAGCTCTGTGTATGCCAGTGTTTGTGCCACTGGATGTGTTGATCTGACTACCTGGGGTCTGTGTCTGCGTCTCTGTGACTGTCTTTTTCACTGTTTAAATCTAGCATGTGATGGCCTCCCCATCTTTGTCTCTGCCGTCACTGGCTCATCTTTCCCTTCTGTCTCCTAATCTCACCACCTCTTCTTCATGCCCTGAGGTTGCAACACCCTGGACTGGACTGAATATCCCCACTTTCTGCCTCCCGAGTGCTGGGATTAAAGGTGTGCCCCACCACGCCTGGCTCAGAGAATCAAGTTCCGAAGAAAATCTGAATTGATTTTTAAAAATCATTTACTTATTTGAGAGAGAGAGAGAGAGAGAGAGAGAAAGGCAGAGAGATAGAGAGAATGGGCACACCAGGTCCTCCAGCCACTGCAAACAAACTCCAGATGCATGTGGCCCCTTGTGCATCTGGCTTACATGGGTTCTGGGGAATCGAACCAGGGTCCTTAGGCTTTGCAGGCAAATGCCTTAACTGCTAAACCATTTCCCCAGCCCTTGAATTGAATTTTTATACAAGGGTGGGAAGAGATTATATGGTCCAATTCCTAGATGGATCATGTCCCATAGTTAATGGTCCTATCTGTCTCATCTGTGTGCAATGAAAGGCTATAAGGAGCCATGAACTGATAGCTACTATGAGGATAAGATGAATAATGAAGGTAGAAATGGCACTGCATGTATGTAATTCTAGCACTCTGGAGTCTGATGACAGTCTATACTACACAGGGAATTCCATGCCAGCCTGAACTTCACATTAAGAACTTGGCTCAAACACACAAACAGGCTGGAGAGGTAGCACATGCCTTTAATCATAGCTAGTAGGTGGCCAAAAATTCATTACTTCAAGTTCAACTCCAGCCTGGTATACAGACTGAGCCCTTATGTCAAAACAAAACAAAACAAAACAAGCCTTGAAAATGTCATGGTGGGTTGAGTGATGCTGCTTCTTCCTCCATACCTAAAACGAGAGGAGGCTACTGAGAGAGCTGGGGCATATAACAGCTACAGAGCATATATCTTCTCACCTCTCTTCCCTGCACTACCATTTCCCTCCTCCAGGTGCCTCTGCTGAATTTGCAGGCACTGCTCCTTTGTCCTCCAATGTCCTCACTGTTCCTCCTCTCAGGACTATATCTGGGGGAAAATGAAGCTCATACCCCAAGGTTATATACACTTATGCATTACGCATGGTTCATTCTATATACATTTATTAATTTATTGTGATGATTTTGTTTTCTTTTCTTTTCCAGTCAGTATCTTACTGTAGCCAGGGCTGACCTCAAACTAACTCTGTAGCCACAAGCTGGCCTCAAACTCAGAGTAATCTTCCTACCTCAGCTTCCTGAGTGCTGCAATTAAAACCTTGTACCATGGGCTAGAGAGATGGCTTAGCAGTTAAAGCACATACCTGTGAAGCCTAAGGACCATGGTTTGATTCTCCAGGTCCCACGTAAGCCAGATGCACAAGGGGGGGGGCGCACACATCTGGAGTTCTTTTTCAGTGGCTAGAGACTATGGCGTGCCCATTCTCACTCTCCCTCCGTCTCCTTCCCTCTCTCTGTCTCAAATAAATAAATAAAATAAAAAACAATTTTTTTAAAAAAGCATGTACCATGACACCTGGCTCAATTCAATGCTATTTTAACATTCTTATTTGAAATCACACTGTAGGGAAGGGATATTGTCTCCCTATAGGCAGGCTTCATGATAAATTTTTCTAATTGTTTTGAAATTCTCATCTCTCAGCAAGTGAGAATCAGCAAGACTGCACATTTAGGGACCCCTTACCCTTCACATGTCCCATTAATGTTTTCATCATTCTATTCTGTCTCAATCCTTGTAGACTATACCTCCACCTTCAGACCTCCACATCTTCTCCCTCAAAACTCCTCTCCTCTATCAAACCTCAGTTCCCCTGCAAATTTCTCCTTCACTTGAAAAACAAGTGGGTCGGGCTGGAGAGATGGCTTAGCGGTTAAGGCGCCTGCCTGCTAAGCCTAAGAACCCGGTTCCAATCTCCAGGTCCCACGTTTAGCTAGATGCAAAGTGATGCAAGGGTGCAATGCCACACTTGCCCACTAGGGGGCACATGCATCTGGATTTCGTTCACAGCAGCTGAGAGACTGCTGGTGCGCCCATACTCTATCTCCCTCTCCCTCTCTCTCTGTCTCTCTCTATGTCTCTCTCCAAAAATAAAAAAATAAAAACAAGTGGGTCATTGATGGGGAGGGACACCCAATAATCTCCTGTGGCCTCCAGAGGCATGCATGCTCGCGCACACACACACACACACACACACACACAACCCATATACTGCAACCCCCACACATGCACAACTCATGACACATATGCCATAAACACACACAAAGAAAAAAATATTCTCCCTAAAAGAGTAAAAAAAAAAAAAAAAAGGACACACATAGCTTGGGTTGGGGACTGACCTATAAAACAGCACATAGGAGACTTGAGGGAGGAGTACGGCTGTGTGTTTGAGGTCCTACAGACTAAAACCTTGCCTGAAAAATCAACAAACAAGTGGGGAGTTACAGAGGAAGAGAAAGAGGGACAGCTATGTAGAGACAGAGTAACAGTGAGAGAAAGAATAAGGGGTGCTACATGCTCATCCATGATTGGGATGCAGTTCCTGGTTTTATTATTATTATTATTATTATTTATTTATTTATTTTTTGGAAAGAGACACAGAGAGAGACAGACAGACAGACAGAGAGAGGAAGACAGAGATGGGCATGCCAGCAGTGTCTCAGCTGCTGTGAACGAAATCCAGATGCGTGCGCCCCCTGTGGTCAAGTGCGGCATTGCGCCCTTGCGTCACTTTGCATCTGACTAAACGTGGGACCTGGAGATTGGAACCAGTGTTCTTAGGCTTAGGAGGCAGGCGCCTTAAAACCTAAGCCATCTCTCCAGCCCCAGTTCCTGTTTTTATACTCTGGATTTCCAAAGGGCCCACTATGTACCTTGTCATTCAGATACCAAGACTGACACCAAGGGTTGGTAGATGCCTCAGTGTTGCCCAGTCTGTAGGCCTAGATTTGATTCCCCAGCACACACATGAAGCTGGATGCAATGTGGCTTGTACTATGATCCTGGTGGGCCTAGGCCAACGGGAGGCTGAGCCAGGAGAACTCAAAACTCTTGAGGAAGAGAGACTCTTTCATTATGGTTGAAACATAGAAAACTTGAGGTTTTACTCTGACTTCCACATGTGCAGACACACACACACACAATTAAATAAATACATTTTTTAAAGATGCAACTTAAGGAAAATATTGAAAGCTTGGTGTTGTGGAGACCCCAACTAATGGTGAAGACAAGAAGAGGACACCTCTGCTCTTCCTAACTGCAAAGCATTTGCTTTATGTCCCCAAAGCTGATGGCTTGTTACCTTCCAAAGGAATCAGAAGACCTGAGGGAGTATAAGGGGGCAACCTGAACCTCCTCTTGAAGGAGCTGTGTGCTCTAACCATGGTCCGCTGGTCTGTCTGTACCTCTTCTTATCTGTTTCTCTCTGTTTCTCACCATCTCTGCACCTCTTTCTCCCAGATTCTGGCTATATGTGTCTGGTATTTCCCAACTACCACCTTGTGTTCAAGGGCTGGCTGAGAACAAGTACCCCACAAGGAAAGACTCATTTGGTACTTCTGCATAAGCCCCGTCTTCAGTCTCACCACTAGGAATTGCATGCAGAAGGCAGAAATTGAACCAGGGAGTCAAAAGGGCTCCAACAAGACCTTACAGATGGGCTGGAGAGATGGCTTAGCAGTTAAGGTGCTTGCCTGCAAAGCCAAAGGACACAGGTTTAATTCCCCATTAGCTATGTAAGCCAGATGCACAAGGTGGCCCATGTGTCTGAAGTTTGTTTGCAGTAGCTGGAGGCCCTGGTGTGCCTATACTCTGCCTCTTTATCTCTCTCTCTCTCTCTCTCTCTCTCTCTCTCTCCATCTCTCTCTCAAATAAGTAAAATTAAAATATTTTAAAAATTTTAAAAAGATAACACATATAATGTGGTTTAGTGACAGAATGTGTGAAGTATTCAGAAATATCTGTTTGACTCTAGGTTTGATCCCTAATAAAACACACAGAGGGGAGAAAGAGAAAGGAAAGAGGAGAAAGGAGAGAGAAATGGCTTTGAGTAGGAAAGAGCAAGTCAAATGGCAGAAAAGTGAAAATCCTGACACCAGATCCTGTCCTACTCCCCCACGTACTGATGGAGAGACTTCCTGGTGAAGATGTGGCAAGAGACCCAGAGACACTAGGGAAAGACTGGCAGTGACATAAGAAAAATGAACAGTAGAGCTCCAACAGCTTGTTTGGACCAGGCAAAGAGATAGTCACAAAGATTCAGAACTAGAGAGGATCACAGAGATTCATTTTTTCAAAATTTTTTAATTTTTATTTCTTTTTGGAGACATAGAGAAAGGGCTCCAACAAGACCTTACAGATGGGCTGGAGAGATGGCTTAGCAGTTAAGGTGCTTGCCTGCAAAGCCAAAGGACACAGGTTTAATTCCCCATTAGCTATGTAAGCCAGATGCACAAGGTGGCCCATGTGTCTGAAGTTTGTTTGCAGTAGCTGGAGGCCCTGGTGTGCCTATACTCTGCCTCTTTATCTCTCTCTCTCTCTCTCTCTCTCTCTCTCCATCTCTCTCTCAAATAAGTAAAATTAAAATATTTAAAAAATTTTAAAAAGATAACACATATAATGTGGTTTAGTGACAGAATGTGTGAAGTATTCAGAAATATCTGTTTGACTCTAGGTTTGATCCCTAATAAAACACACAGAGGGGAGAAAGAGAAAGGAAAGAGGAGAAAAGAGAGAGAAATGGCTTTGAGTAGGAAAGAGCAAGTCAAATGGCAGGAAAGTGAAAATCCTGACACCAGATCCTGTCCTACTCCCCCACGTACTGATGGAGAGACTTCCTGGTGAAGATGTGGCAAGAGACCCATAGACACTAGGGAAAGACTGGCAGTGACATAAGAAAAATGAACAGTAGAGCTCCAACAGCTTGTTTGGACCAGGCAAAGAGATAGTCACAAAGATTCAGAACTAGAGAGGATCACAGAGATTCATTTTTTTTTAATTTTTTTAATTTTTATTTCTTTTTGGAGACATAGAGAGAAACAGAGCGGAAGAGGGAGACAGACAGAGAATGGGCACGCTAGCAGTCTCTCAGCTGCTGTGAACGATATCCAGATGGGTGCACCCCCTTGTGGTCAAGTGCGGCATTGTGCCCTTGCGTCACTTTGCATCTGGCTAAATGTGGGACCTGGAGATTGGAACCGCTGGAGATTGGAACCGGGTTCTTAGGCTTAGCAGGCAGGCACCTTAACCACTAAGCCATCTCTCCAGGCCGAGATTCATATTTATTCAGAGACACAAACCCAAAGGGGCTCACAGAGCTGCACAGGGAGGCTGAAGCCTGGGTGGGATCAAGAGCCCTGGCTTAGCCTCCCAGCGCCCGAGTCTAGGAAACGTTCAAGCAGATAAGAATGGGTCTTCTTAAGAGTCTGACAAAAGTCTCTTCAGTTCAGCTTGCCTTAGTGTGCCTTGAGAAAACACTTTCCTGTGCCCAAATGTACTATGGCCGCAGTCTCCATCTCCATTTGACCCTGCCGCCATACTCCGCAAGGAATGTATGCAAGAGCTAGAGCTAGTGCCTGCCCAAGCAGATAACACAACAGCTCCCAATACGACAGTCCTGCTCCCTGAGTACCCCAATGTGCACAGCCTCAAGGGGAACCTCAGACAACCATGGCACTAACCACCCGGATGTCTTCCTGAACCCCTGTCTGGCAGCAGAAACTTGCTGATGGGCTCAGGTTCAAGACATGCTGGCTAGTCAGAGTACTCAAGGCCTGACTGGGTTCACCTCAGAACATCGGAGTCCAAAGAGAGCGCAGAGTAGCTGGGAGACTGAACAGAATATATTGTCCCAGGAACAGATATGAGATTATAGAGAAACCTGTTTCAAACATCCTAGAAACCACACAAAAGCGCTCAGTAGATGGGGTGTCATGAGATCTTGTGGAACAGAACCCAGGCCCCAAATGGGATACACAGTGGGGAGCCAGAAGACACTGTCCTATGGTCAAGATGTAGGGGTCACAGCTTCCCTCCCTGGACTAAGGAATACAGTCCACAAATTCACCGTTTTTGGCTTCCTGGGCTTAAAATGTCCTGCTTTAATCTCTCCACAGAAGCTTGTTACAGGGAATTCAAGAAAGTTTTAAGGTTACACCTGGAAAAGGAATAGGGCCATACTTAAAGGTCATGTACACTTAAGATCTATGCATGGCTCGTCACTACTTTAATATCATTTGAAATATCACTGTATAAAAGGAATAGTCTAAGTTGACAAGCTTCACAGCAAATGTTGCTAATTGTGCTGAAATTCTTGACTAGTCAGATTCCAGACTCAAGGGATCCTTTCCCCTTTCAAATCCCCTTAATTTTTCTTTCATTTCTACTTTCTGTCTTTCTCTTGGCCAACTCTTTACCAGATTTCTTCTAACTTCTCTCTTCCATCAGATCTGACCTCCATGCTCAGACCCCCTCTAAATCTCTTCTTTCACACCATGTTCACTCAACTTTCCTACTTCAAAAACCTTTCTTTTCACTTAATACTGACTGCTGCAGACTGAGTCCCCTCCCTCACTCTTGCCTCTTCCTGCAGCACCTCACTGTTCCCTCACAATCATCTCCTCTTCACCTAAACGGGTTGTCACATCCCTCAGCTGCTCACTTTTCCTGAGTCCCTGACCTCCAACGTCAGTCAAGGGCACTTCCGGAAGGTGCTCGCCTCCTCCCACACACCACGTCTTCTTTACTTTACATCTGCCAGGCTTGTCTTCCTAGCAGATACTCTCCTCCCACAGACCATTTACTCTCTCATCCATCCTCAGAGACTAGGGACCTTTGACAACCGATGTCTCACATCCTATTGAGGTCTCCCTTAGCCTAGTGCAGAAAGTAGTCAGGGAGAATTGTGGGAAGAAGGTTTATTTTGGCTTACAGACTTGAGGGGAAGCTCCATGATGTCAAGGGAAAATGATGGCATGAGCAGAGGAAGGACATCACCTCCTCACCAACATCAGGTAGACAGTAAAACAGGAGAGCGTGCCAAACACTGGCAAGAGGAAGCTGGGTATAATACCCCTAAGCCCACCCCCAAACAATACACTGCCTCCAGGAGGTTGATTCCAAAACCTCCATCTGCAGGGAACCCTAGCATTCAGAACAGCCAAGTTTAATGGGTGACACCTGAATCAAACCATCTCATTTCACCCCAAAATCCAACAGCAGTTTCAGGGCCAAGAATAAAGGAATGCTGTAGCTTCTCAGCCAACCTGGCTAAATGCCTCAGCTGTACCAATTCAGCACTGAAGGCCTGTTGGCTTCCTGAGGAGCTGCTATTCTTCAATCCACATGAGTCTTCAGTCCACGCTGGTCTTCAACGCACGCTGGAAGGCAGCAAGCAGATATGACAGCCAAGTGGGAGGAAGGGGGGTCTTTTCACCCAGAGAGTCCTTATATAGCGTTCCCATCTGAGAAGACCACCCACTCTGGGGGAAACGGATCACACTGGGGGAAGGACTTCTTCCTTCAGTTAATCCTTCCTGGAAACAACCTTGAGATCCACCCGAAAGGGATTTCTGTGGATTACTAAACAGATCAAGTTGACAACACCTTAACCATTACAGGTTGTCACACTTAAAATTAATTATTACATTCTAGTTTATGTATGCAAACATTTCTGCCTTTTCTCACTTTTTTGGTAGACTGATCAATTCCCATGATATACTCAAGATTAAAAAATGGGTTCATTAAGGCAGGACGTTCATAATTCAAATGGGAACACAAGTATCATAGCTAAAAATAAGCAAATGATGAAAACAGTGTGAGCCAGTTCCCATGCAAACACAGAGTGCATGCAGGGAAATTCTGAGAGTGAGTTTGTACACACAACAGCTTAAGTGCAGTGGAGATAGTTTGAAAGTTGGAAGGGGACTCAATCATTTCCAATCTTCCTTCCAGAATTTGATATAGCAACAGAGTCATGGGAGCTTTTTTTTTTTTTCTTTTTCTTTTCTTTTTTTTTTTTTTTTTTGGACAACTTCTATGATTATACAATAACTCCTGGGAATTCCCTCGTGCCCCTCCCCCCACTTTCCCCTTTGCAACTCCACTCTCCATCATACCTCTTCCCCCTCTCAATCAGTCTTTTATTTTGATGTCATCAATTTTTCCTCTGATTTTGATGGTCTTCTGTAGGTAGTATCAGGCACTGTGAGGTCATGGATATCCAGGCAATTTTATGTTTGAAGGAGTGCATTGTAAGGAGCCCTACCCTTCCTTTGGCTCTTACATTCTTTCCACCACCTCTTCTGCAATGGAGTCTCAGCCTTGGAAGATGTGATAGAGATGATTCAGTGCTAAGCACTGCACTCCTCTGTCACTTCTCAGCACCATAGTGTTTTCTGTGCCACCCCAAAGTCACCATCATCTGAAAAGACAAGCTTCTCTAACCAAAACAGAGGGTAGCATTAATATGTGGGTATGAACATTAAAAGAAGTGCTTATTGGGCAATTTAGTGAGCATAGTATATACATTTAGCCAGACACCAGCAGACGTTATAGGCCTAAGGCTCATGACTTCCCCTGTCATAGGTTTTCAGTATCAGGGATGTATTCACTCCTCCAGTCTAGTTATAGATTGGTTGGTTTCCCCAATAACAGACATGACACTATTGCAACCCGTTGGCTCATCTGGCCTGGCTGGCCAAATTTAAGACTTGCAGTGTCCACTGTTGACTATCTCCACTGAAGATTTCTCTCTCTGTCATTGAACTGCATCCAGCATAGCTTTTTCCAGCTTTCTGTCAGCTGGTCCACATGGAGAAGGTTTTCAGCTCAGCTACAGTAGGATTTCTAGTGACCTTGCAGCCCAAGTATGTGGAGTCTTCAGCAACAGGATCTCACCATCTATTCCTGGTGGGAAACTAAGAGCCTTGGCAATGGCCTGTAATGTTTTGGGAGCATCAGGGACCTCCCTGGCCAACAACTCACTGGAAGGTATCCCAGCCCTGGCACTGAAAATTTTCTACTAATCATCTATGGCTTCTGGATGTTCCATTGTCCAAAACAGTAGGTTTCCATAACTTATTCATACCCTCTTAGATTTTGATTAGCCTTCCCCCACCTTTCTGTTCTCAATCTCTTCTCCTGGCCTCACTTATGCCTATCCACCCTCATTAGTCTGTTCTTCTACTTACATGTATGGAACACCATCCTATGAAGTCCCCTCTCCCTTTCTATTCCCTTTATATCCCCGTTCTAACTTACTGGTCTCTGCTACTAAGTTTTATTCCAGTTCACATAGAAGTACAATCGTTTGTCACTAGGATTCATATAGGAGAGAACACATGACATTTTCACCAGAATTTATTGTCATTTGTTTTCATGATGGTAGCCATGTTGACAGGAGTGAGATGGAATCTACAATTAGTTTTAATCTGCATGTCCCTGATGGCTAGGGATGTAGAAAAAAAAATTTTTTTTAGCTGTTTATATGCCATTGGTATTTCCTCTTCTGAGAACTCTCTATTTAGTTCCAGAGCCCATTTCTTCATTGGGTTGTTTGATTTCTTATTATTTAGTTTTTTGAGTTCTTTGGATATCCTGGATATTAATCCTCTGTCAGATGTGTAGCTGGCAAAGACTTTCTCCCATTCTGTAGGTTGCCTCTTTGTTCTATTCACAGTGTCCTTTGCCATATAAATGCTTTGTAATTCCATGAGGTCCCAGCAGGTTGATAAGTGGTTTTATTTCCTGAGCAACGGGGGTTATATTCAGAAACTCTTTGCCAATACCAATATGTTGAAGGGTTTCCACTACTTTTTCCTCTAGCAGCTTCAGAGTTTTGGGTCTGATATTAAGGTCTTTGTTCCAACATTACTTAGGAAAGACAAGGAAGGTCACTACACAAGACCATCATAATAGGAAGATGATGACATCAAAATTCAGAGCACAGCTGCTCTGAATATCCGACATCCAGTCTTAACCATCCACCTAGGTGAGGTCTCAACCCAAGGCTCCACACTGACTTTCACCGTCTTATATTTGACACAGAGGCAGAGACAGATATAAGAGGTGTTGCAGTCAGGTTTGCATTGCTGGAAGAAGTCACCAGATCAAGAGCAGCTTGTGGGGAGAAAAGGGGGGCTTATTTTGGCTTAGAGACTCAAGGGGAAGCTCCATCATGGCAGGGGAAAATGATGGCATGAGCAGAGGATGGACAGCAACCTCCTTACCAACATCAGGTGGACCACAGCAACAGGAGTGTGTGCCAAACACTGGTAAGGGGAAACTGGCAATAATACTCATAAGCCCACTCCTAGCAATACACTGCCTCCAGGAAGTGTTAATTCCCAAATCTCCATCAGCTGGGAACCTAGCATTCAGAACACCTAAGTTTATGGGGGACACCTGGCTCAAACCACCACAAGGGGGGGAAAGTGCCAGGTAGCTGGAGGTTGGGGCTCATGTTGTAAATCTTAGTACTTGGAAGGTAGGAAGCAGAGGATTGCTGCAAGCTTTAGGCAAACATGGCTACATAGTGGGTTCCAGGACATTCATGGCTATAGAGTGAGACATTGCCTGAAAAGAAAAGGAAACAGGGAAAAAATATCCAGAGGCACAGAAACACCCAGAGAACTAGGAAGGCCATGTTTCCTGGGAAGGTTTTGGGTGCATGCCTCAATTCTCTGTCCCCGAGTATCCAAAACCTTCCTCTCTGACCTCTGTCACTCAATGAAAAGAATTCAACCCCAGCAGCAGCCCTGTCTCAAGGGCAAAAAATCATGAAAACCCCAACTTTCAGGCCTGAGCATCAGAAAGAGTAAGGTCGGAAGCCAATAATGATTTCACAGGTTTTCTCTGAAAAGTAAGGCAAGGGGGTGCTCATTTCAGCTGTACAAATGCTACATGAAACGACATACATAGCAAATTCTTCAGCAATAAGCAGATTAAAAAGCAAAGTGAAGCAAAGCTGATAGCTTAAGAGGGGGTTAGAGCCATAGTCTGGTTTTGCAAAATATCTAAGTGCAGCACAGGAGGCAGTGGTGCTGGGCATCCTGGTTGCTTATTCCCAGCACACATTCTTTCCAGCTTAGATTCTGGCTGTTCAACACAGGACAGGATCTAGGGGTCTGGGAAGACGTCCTTCAGAACAGCATTGTTAAAATTTCAATCACAAGGACACAAAGAGAAGGAGTTCTGGGTTAATATGAGATAAAATAAAATTTCATAGCCCAGGAAAGGACGTAAGATTGTCTATATATGTAATCACACAGGCACAAGGTTGCAATAACCCGGAAATTAGGAATAAGGGTTACAGAATGGGAGAGGACAAGATGACACTGGGGACAGAGTCTAAAAGCCAAATGAAACAGACAATGGGGAGCCAGTGGACAGTGTTTCATAGTTATATTGGAACAGCTTCCTCCTCTGGCATAGAAAGCCAGGCACAAACCCACATTTTCTAGATGATAAAGGATCCTCCCATGATACCCTTTGTGGTAGTTTGAATATATGTCCCCCAATATATTCAGTGTTTTATTAGTTTATAGTTTGCATCTGCAGCCACCTTGCTAGAGGCAATGTCATTGGTGGGTTTGAGATTCCATTGTAAAGATAAGCAAAGTGTGCCTAATAGGAGTTCCTGAAGTGTGCTGTGGCTTTTGGCTGTAGCTTTGCTCTGTGTGCTGTGTGGCTTATGGCTTTTTCTCTCTCTTGCCTGGTCCTGTGAAGACAGGCCAGCTTCTTCTGCCATTATGGAACTTCCCCTGGATCTGTAAGCTTCAATAAATAATATCCCTTCCTCCATAACTGTGCCTGGTCTGGAAGTTCATCTCAGCAAAACTGAAGCTGTCTGCTACACCCTTGGACCATGTTTCACAGAAGAGTCTAAAAAATTTAAATTTACATCTAGAAAATTAATAAAGTCACATCTGAACATCATGCAGTCTTAAGCCTTAATCAAAAATTATTATGAGAGTAACATTATTTGAGATATTCAGGAGGAATATTCTCTGTATACAGGTAACCTTCAGAGCAAATGTCTCCAGTGGTGCTGGAATTCCTGATTTTCAGCTTACAAGAGACTTTAAGCAGACCCCAGACTGAGCAGCTCCTTTCCCTTCCCATGTCCTCTTAATTTCCCCCGTTCCATTCTCCTTACTCTTTGAACAGGCCATAACTTCACCCTTCCTATCTTAAACATCCCTCCTTCCTGAGAATGGGACTTCAGTTTCAGATCCCCTCCAAAATATTCTCTTTCTCAGGATGCTTTCCCTGAACTCTTTGCTGTGAGGCCATCGCTTAATCACTGTGGCCCTCACATGCTCTCACAGTGAGTAAAATGCTGCCCAAGGAAATCACCTTCTGTGGGCACTGCGCTCTAACCCTTGGTCCCTGGTCTCCTCCCTCAGTCTCTCAAATCCTCCTTTACACCAGGACTCCTTCCTTCACACCTATAAGGCCTGTATTGTTCACACAGATCCTGCATCCAGAGACCTCACCCCTCATCCAGCCGCAGAGACTGGGGAGCACTACTGACCACGCTTTTTAGAACCCTCTGTGCATAGTGAACACATGGCCTTCTGGAACCTGTGATAATCAAGAAAACGCCCTATTTGTCCCATGGTGGCAAGCAATGGGGTACTCACCCAACAAATACCCAACTCCTGGCATCAGCTTCCCTTACTGTACAGCAAGCTAAACCCCATATCCCACTCTTATTCTAGGTTTCAAGAGCACTAGAGGAGGGATGGTGGGCCCTAAAGCAGCTCTGCTCTTTACAGAGAAACTCCTTGCTATGCTGTTATTCACCACACTGGCCATCACGTAGGAGCATCACTCTATTTATGACAGGAAAAAAAAAAAAAAAAAACCTAGGGCTGAGAGATGGCTTAGCAGTTAGTTAAAGAGAAATGGAAAGAAATCCCTCCCCCCAAACAACTGAAACTATAATCACAACTTTCAAGTAATTTTAAAGGGAACAGAACCTCGGCATTAGATTTAAAATTGTTGACCTATGTTGTATTTATTTTGTTTTAGAGAGGCAGTGAGAGAGAGAGAGAATGGGCACACCAGCAGCCTCTCAGCCACTGTGAATGAATTCCAGATGCATGTGCCCCCTTGTGGGCAAGTGCGGCATTGTGCCCTTGCGTCACTTTACATCTGGCTAAACGTGGGTCCCGGAGAATCAATCGCGCATTCTTAGGCTTAGCAGGCCTAAGAATGCGAAAGATTTGACATAATGTCATATCAAAGGGAAAATGTAAGGGACACACAACAGACCAAGTTAAACATTCTCCTGTGCGGCCCTTGCCTTCAAGGTACTCACAATGGGGTGATTACCCAAGCTGATTTTCTTGACAGATAGATAGAAAGTTCCAAGAACTGTGACCACAAGCCTTACTTGGACACAGGTACTTTCTGTTATCTGCACTGTAAGTAATGTCCCTGATGTAATGAATGTACCATGACACTTTAGTTTAAAACTATCTTTGTGGTTTGGCTTTTCGTAATGAATAACTTGTGAATTTCTACAATAAAAGCCGACTCCGAGCAGTTCAAGGCTGCACTCAGAGAATCCAACCTCTGGAGTGCAGTCCTGATGCATCAGCCCTTGCCCAATAAAACTTTGCCTAATATTCTGTGAGTTGGTGGTCTTACTTGTGTGACACTGGACCCCATAACACAGGGATATCTGTTGCAAAGCAAGCTTATAACTCAAAGATTGGGAGTTTGGACTTCAAGAACTATCAGGCCACCTGAGCAACGGCCCTAATTGGTTTTTAGCGGGTGATTAGTAAGCAAAAGAAACAATCAAAATTCCTCTAACTCTACCCCATCCCTGGCCCTTTAAATCTCAGATCCCCCACACTCAAGGGTGGCCTCAGTTCTCATTCCTGTGGGGGAACGGCTGTGGCCCCTTGGTACTTGGAATGAAGAATAGTCTTTGCTGTTGAAGCTGGCTTTTCCTTCTCTTTTATAATCTTCACATGACTCTCGCCAATCCCAAATTCCAACACAGTGAAATTAGGAGCAGCAGAAAGCTTCCTTCAGGATGGGTGGGGTCCAAAACTTATTTTTTTTGGGGGGGGGCATATGAATGGCCTCTGCAATAGGGTCCTTATTGAGTGCAGGCAACATTACACAAATGCCCCATATGTAAATGGGGGATCAATGCACAGCTTTTCTCATTTGTGCATTGGAATATATATAACTTCTGTCCTTTTAAGGACACCTTAAGGCACTTCTTTCTCTGGTTATTGTTGTTGGTTAACATTTTTAGGGTGGCCCCGCTTGACACCACTGGCTCATACAATCAGCTTGTCCCGACAGAATTTGGCAGCATGACCACAGGAATCCCCTGATCTGACAGAGCAGTGCCCTATTGTGCAACCTGCCTGGATGCCCTGATGACAGTCTGTCCTGCCCCTGGCCCCACCACAAAAACAAGGCTGAAGGTGCCTGGGTGGAAGAACAGTCCAACAGTTTGAGGGGCATCCCTGCCATCTCAATCCTTACCCTACCTGCCTGTCTCTCACTAACTCCTATAGCTAAGGCCATTCTGACCACGTTACCATGGAAAATCAAGGTAGGTTTGATTTCCATTTCTGTGATGGCTAAGCATGCTATTCCTTTATTTCACAAGTTTGGTAGACGAGAGTGGTCCATTGTTTGCACTTGGCCTGTACCTTATTTTCAACGGGCTTATCAATCAGTTGTGTTCTAGTCTTGAATGGTGTGGGAAATTGTGCTTGGCGCACTGAGCATGTGGCTGAAGGCTTACTTACTGAGTTATTCCTGGTGGAGATAAACTATACACCTTGACCCAACATCTACATAGTTCCATTTTAACTTAGGAAGTAATTGGGTTACGTTAAAATATATGAAAAGACCTAGCTAATCCCAGATGCAAAAGTTCCAATAAAGAAATATGAGAAAACAAAAATACATAGCAACTTGTTTTAAAATGAAGTCTCACTGTATTCTCAGGCTGTCCTGAAACTCATGGTTCATGTGATCCTGTGCCTCAGTTGCAGAGTATGTGAGATTAAAGGCATGTGTCACCACAGCCTGGTTCAGTATTTTAAAACTTATATGACATGATAGCAGTTTAGATGTTTTTAATTTGCAAGCTAGATTTTTTTGCAAGCAGAGATAAAAGTGAGAATGAGCATGCCAGGGCCTCCAGCCACTGTAAACTAAGTTCAGAGACATGTAGCACTGTGCATCTGGCTTTATGTAGGCACTGGGGAATCAAACCCAGGTGGTTGGGCTGTGTAAGCAAGTCCCTTAACTGATGGGCCATCTCTGCAACCCCTGTCAAAAGTTTAAAGGGGGCTGAGAGATGGCTTAGCGGTTAAGGTGCCTGCCTGCTAAGCCCTAAGAACCCGGTTCCAATCTCCAGGTCCCATGTTTAGCCAGATGCAGAGACGCAAGGGCGCAATGCTGCACTTGACCACAAGGCGCACACATCTGGATTTCGTTCACAGCAGCTGAGAGACTGCTGGTGCACCCATTCTCTATCTGTCTTCCCTCTCCCTTTCTCTCTGTCTCTCTCCAAAAATAAAAATAAAAGTAAAAAAGCTTAAAAGGGGAGTGAGCCTGATACACAGAAGTGTGCTAACGATCAACATAAGAACCCTGTTGGGATATCTATATCCCACAATAGCTATGCTTTGGAAATGCAGATGCTACAGACCATATGGAGTAAGCCCTGCTCACTGAACACCAGTGTGCTGGTTTAAATGTAATATGCCCTCGTAGCCATAACTATGTGTCTGTGAGTAAGCATCCTACCTAACCTTCAGCTGGTGCAGTTTTGAGATTTGGAGCCTTGCTGGAGGACATGCATCACTGGGTTGGCATGGAGGTTTATTTCTTCACAATGTGTCTCCTTCTGTCTGATTTAAATTTACATCTAGAAAATTAATAAAGTCACATCTGAACATCATGCAGTCTTAAGCCTTAATCAAAAATTATTATGAGAGTAACATTATTTGAGATATTCAGAAGGAATATTTTCTGAATACAGGTAACCTTCAGAGCAAATGTCTCCAGTGGTGCTGGAATTCCTGATTTTCAGCTTTCAAGAGACTTTAAGCAGACCCCAGACTGAGCAGCTCCTTTCCCTTCCCATGTCCTCTTAATTTCCCCCTGTTCCATTCTCCTTACTCTTTGAACAGGCCATAACTTCACCCTTCCTATCTTAAACATCCCTCCTTCCTGAGAATGGGACTTCAGTTTCAGATCCCCTCCAAAATATTCTCTTTCTCAGGATGCTTTCCCTGAACTCTTTGCTGTGAGGCCATCGCTTAATCACTGTGGCCCTCACATGCTCTCACAGTGAGTAAAATGCTGCCCAAGGAAATCACCTTCTGTGGGCACTGCGCTCTAACCCTTGGTCCCTGGTCTCCTCCCTCAGTCTCTCAAATCCTCCTTTACACCAGGACTCCTTCCTTCACACCTATAAGGCCTGTATTGTTCACACAGATCCTGCATCCAGAGACCTCACCCCTCATCCATCCGCAGAGACTGGGGAGCACTACTGACCACACTTTTTAGAACCCTCTGTGCATAGTGAACACATGGCCTTCTGGAACCTGTGATAATCAAGAAAACGCCCTATTTGTCCCATGGTGGCAAGCAATGGGGTACTCACCCAACAAATACCCAACTCCTGGCATCAGCTTCCCTTACTGTACAGCAAGCTAACCCCCCCCCCCCATATCCCACTCTTATTCTAGGTTTCAGAGCACTAGAGGAGGGATGGTGGGCCCTAAAGCAGCTCTGCTCTTTACAGAGAAACTCCTTGCTATGCTGTTATTCACCACACTGGCCATCAGGTAGGAGCATCACTCTATTTATGACAGGAAAAAAAAAAACCTAGGGCTGAGAGATGGCTTAGCAGTTAGTTAAAGAGAAATGGAAAGAAATCCCTCCCCCCAAACAACTGAAACTATAATCACAACTTTCAAGTAATTTTAAAGGGAACAGAACCTCGGCATTAGATTTAAAATTGTTGACCTATGTTGTATTTATTTTGTTTTAGAGAGGCAGTGAGAGAGAGAGAGAGAATGGGCACACCAGCAGCCTCTCAGCCACTGTGAATGAATTCCAGATGCATGTGCCCCCTTGTGGGCAAGTGCGGCATTGTGCCCTTGCGTCACTTTACATCTGGCTAAACGTGGGTCCCGGAGAATCAATCGCGCATTCTTAGGCTTAGCAGGCCTAAGAATGCGAAAGATTTGACATAATGTCATATCAAAGGGGAAAATGTAAAGGGACACACAACAGACCAAGTTAAACATTCTCCTGTGCGGCCCTTGCCTTCAAGGTACTCACAATGGGGTGATTACCCAAGCTGATTTTCTTGACAGATAGATAGAAAGTTCCAAGAACTGTGACCACAAGCCTTACTTGTACACAGGTACTTTCTGTTATCTGCACTGTAAGTAATGTCCCTGATGTAATGAATGTACCATGACACTTTAGTTTAAAACTATCTTTGTGGTTTGGCTTTCGTAATGAATAACTTGTGAATTTCTACAATAAAAGCCGACTCCCGAGCAGTTCAAGGCTGCACTCAGAGAATCCAACCTCTGGAGTGCAGTCCTGATGCATCAGCCCTTGCCCAATAAAACTTTGCCTAATATTCTGTGAGTTGGTGGTCTTACTTGTGTGACACTGGACCCCATAACACAGGGATATCTGTTGCAAAGCAAGCTTATAACTCAAAGATTGGGAGTTTGGACTTCAAGAACTATCAGGCCACCTGAGCAACGGCCCTAATTGGTTTTTAGCGGGTGATTAGTAAGCAAAAGAAACAATCAAAATTCCTCTAACTCTACCCCATCCCTGGCCCTTTAATTCTCAGATCCCCCACACTCAAGGGTGGCCTCAGTTCTCATTCCTGTGGGGGAACGGCTGTGGCCCCTTGGTACTTGGAATGAAGAATAGTCTTTGCTGTTGAAGCTGGCTTTCCTTCTCTTTTATAATCTTCACATGACTCTCGCCAATCCCAAATTCCAACACAGTGAAATTAGGAGCAGCAGAAAGCTTCCTTCAGGATGGGTGGGGTCCAAAACTTATTTTGGGGGGGGGGCATATGAATGGCCTCTGCAATAGGGTCCTTATTGAGTGCAGGCAACATTACACAAATGCCCCATATGTAAATGGGGGATCAATGCACAGCTTTTCTCATTTGTGCATTGGAATATATATAACTTCTGTCCTTTTAAGGACACCTTAAGGCACTTCTTTCTCTGGTTATTGTTGTTGGTTAACATTTTTAGGGTGGCCATGCTTGACACCACTGCCTCATACAATCAGCTTGTCCCGACAGAATTTGGCAGCATGACCACAGGAATCCCCTGATCTGACAGAGCAGTGCCCTATTGTGCAACCTGCCTGGATGCCCTGATGACAGTCTGTCCTGCCCCTGGCCCCACCACAAAAACAAGGCTGAAGGTGCCTGGGTGGAAGAACAGTCCAACAGTTTGAGGGGCATCCCTGCCATCTCAACCCTTACCCTACCTGCCTGTCTCTCACTAACTCCTATAGCTAAGGCCATTCTGACCACATTACCATGGAAAATCAAGGTAGGTTTGATTTGCATTTCTGTGATGGCTAAGCATGCTATTCCTTTATTTCACAAATTTGGTAGACGAGAGTGGTCCATTGTTTGCACTTGGCCTGTACCTTATTTTCAACGGGCTTATCAATCAGTTGTGTTCTAGTCTTGAATGGTGTGGGAAATTGTGCTTGGTGCACTGAGCATGTGGCTGAAGGCTTACTTACTGAGTTATTCTTGGTGGAGATAAACTATACACCTTGACCCAACATCTACATAGTTCCATTTTAACTTAGGAAGTAATTGGGTTACGTTAAAATATATGAAAAGACCTAGCTAATCCCAGATGCAAAAGTTCCAATAAAGAAATATGAGAAAACAAAAATACATAGCAACTTGTTTTAAAATGAAGTCTCACTGTATTCTCAGGCTGTCCTGAAACTCATGGTTCATGTGATCCTGTGCCTCAGTTGCAGAGTATGTGAGATTAAAGGCATGTGTCACCACAGCCTGGTTCAGTATTTTAAAACTTATATGACATGATAGCAGTTTAGATGTTTTTAATTTGCAAGCTAGATTTTTGTAAGCAGAGATAAAAGTGAGAATGAGCATGCCAGGGCCTCCAGCCACTGTAAACTAAGTTCAGAGACATGTAGCACTGTGCATCTGGCTTTATGTAGGCACTGGGGAATCAAACCCAGGTGGTTGGGCTGTGTAAGCAAGTCCCTTAACTGATGGGCCATCTCTGCAACCCCTGTCAAAAGTTTAAAAGGGGGGCTGGAGAGATGGCTTAGCGGTTAAGGTGCCTGCCTGCTAAGCCTAAGAACCCGGTTCCAATCTCCAGGTCCCATGTTTAGCCAGATGCAGTGACGCAAGGGCGCAATGCTGCACTTGACCACAAGGGGGCGCACACATCTGGATTTCGTTCACAGCAGCTGAGAGACTGCTGGTGCACCCATTCTCTATCTGTCTTCCTCTCCCTTTCTCTCTGTCTCTCTCCAAAAATAAAAAAATAAAAGTAAAAAAGCTTAAAAGGGGGAGTGAGCCTGATACACAGAAGTGTGCTAACGATCAACATAAGAACCCTGTTGGGATATCTATATCCCACAATAGCTATGCTTTGGAAATGCAGATGCTACAGACCATATGGAGTAAGCCCTGCTCACTGAACACCAGTGTGCTGGTTTAAATGTAATATGCCCCTCGTAGCCATAACTATGTGTCTGTGAGTAAGCATCCTACCTAACCTTCAGCTGGTGCAGTTTTTGAGATTTGGAGCCTTGCTGGAGGACATGCATCACTCGGGTTGGCATGGAGGTTTATTTCTTCACAATGTGTCTCCTTCTGTCTGTACTCATGGCTGGAGGATATGCATCACTCATGTTGGCATTGAGGTTTATTTCTTCACAATGTGTCTCCTTCTGACCCTACTCATGTGTGAAGCTGTAACGTGAAGTTGTCTGACCCTGCTATGCTTTCTCCATCACAAGAAAACTTCCCCTCAAAACTGTAAGACAAAATAAAACCTTTCCTTCTATAAACGATATCGCATTGGCTGTTTTGTCCAACAATGACAAGACACCTGGATAGGCAGGATGTCGACCCTAACAGTCAGTGTAAGCTTCAATAAATCCCTTCCTCCATAAGTGTGCCTGGTCTGGAAGTTCATCTCAGTGAACCTGAAGCTGTCTGCTACAGAAAGTGGTACCAGGAGTGGAGTGAGATGAACCTAACCATATGGATTTTCATCTTTTGGAACATTTGTTTTGGAGGAACAGACGTGGACTTGGTGCTTGTAACTGAAGATGCCTTCTGGTATTAGTAAGCCAAGTTTTATGGACTATTCTGATGAGAACTTGAAAATATTAAGTGCAGACAATATTAAACTTTGAGGCTTGACTTATGAGCTTTCTAAGGGGGGAAAAAAGACTGCAGAGGACTTTGTTGGAACTGGGCTACTGACATAAGGGCTGGCTGCATCGTGCTGCCCAGGCCCAGAGAGTTTGATCAAAATTAAATTTGTAATGGACTGATGTGCTTGGCTAAAGATACTGGACTGAGAGAGTCAAGATTTTAAGTTGGAAAACCTCAAGCAAGTTAAAATTAGAAACACTGAGACTGGTCTTAGGTTATTGGAGCTGCTATTGTCAAACACATTAGCAATCTTAAGGAAGATGGCCCAACTGCTTTACATTAAAACAATGGAAAAGATGCCTTAAAAAAGACCGTTAGAAATACAAACTCTTTTGGAAAGAGTTGACTAAACAAGGAACCTACTTTTCAAGGTTATGATTTATTTCATCCCTAAATTAAAAATATGGCTGTGTCCTGCATACACACTTGGTATTAATTTTGAAAGCATGAAAAATACATGGAATGATCATAAATTGCACATGGTTCCAGGAGCCACTGCTGAGATGCAGCATGAGGCAGGACATGATTCCCTGATAGGCTGAAGAGCCTTTATAAGACGGACCATGGTTTGTATGGAGACCTGAAGACGTTTTGGATACACCAGGACTATGTAAAAGGGCTACCATGGAGTACACTGTTGGTCTGGGATGGAAGATTTCCCTGGCTATGCTGCCCACCTGGAGGGACAATATTAAAAAATCTGGACACTGTCAGTCTCTGGTTATATTGAACTTGAACTGCAAAAGTTTGATGACTGCTGATGGTGGTTATGTTTGCATTATTCTAGTCTCTCCTTCCTATGCCTTATTCCAGTTAAAAATGTTTATTCTGTGCCTTTATATGTTGAAAGTATTTAACTTATTTGATTTTACAGAACTCACTATCTTAAGTTGGTCAACACTATGGGGACCTTTGAAACTGGACTGAGTACAATTTACAATGTGTGATAGTTATAAATCTATTGGAGGCCAGGGGCGGAATGTGGTGGTTTGAATAGATGTCCCCCAATATATTTAGTGTTTTATAAGTTTATAGTTTGCATCTGCAGCCACCTGGCTGGAGGCAGGGTCTCTGGGTGGATCTTTTTAAAAAAATATTTTATTTATTTATTTATTTGTGAGAGAGAGATAGGGAGAGAGAGAGAGACAAAGACAGAGAGAGAGAGAGAGAGAGAGAGAGAGAGAGGGGATGGGTGTGCCAAGGCCTCTAGCCACTGCAAACGAACTCCAGATGCATGTGTCATGTGCATCTGGCTTATGTGGGTCCTAGGGAATCGAACCGAGGACCTTTGGCTTTGCAGGCAAGCGCCTTAACCTCTAAGTCATCTCTCCAGCCCTCTGGGTGGATCTTAAGGTGTGGTGGTGGGTTTAGGATTTCAATCTAAAGATATGCAAAGTGTGCCTAGCTGGAGTTCTGAGGTATGCTGTGCTGTGTGGCTTTTGGCTTTTGGCTTTGCTCTCTGTGTTTGGTCCTGTGAAGGTAGGACAGCTTCTTCTGCCATTATGGAACTTCCCTTGGATCTGTAAGCTTCAATAAATCCCTTCCTCCATAACTATGCCTGGTCTGGAAGTTCATCTCAGTGAACCTGAAGCTGTCTGCTACACCCAACCATCATCCCTTCTTCATCCCCCACTGTTGCCATGGGTGTTGACATAACCCTCTAATCGGCCTATGTTCCTTGTCAGCCAGGTGTCTATCACCTCTCACTCTGTAATTTAATAATTATCCTCAGTTCGGTTTGCCTAGTTCTTTGGTTAAACACAAACCCAAACTTAGGGTTTGGAGTTCAAGGACATTCCTGACCTCCCACCACATCCAGTACTATCCTGGCATGGTTTCTAGCCCACCTTCCTGAGCTCTGACACCTTGATGACCTACTGAACTCTCCTACCATTTTTGTTTAGTGATTATGTCTAGTAGCACTCACTTCCCTGGATTATCGGGGCAATCCTCTGGCACCTGTGAAAGAGCTGCCCAAAGTCTGAAGGTTTACACAGGTGTGGCTTGTACATGGGAGGGGTATTTAGCACCTCTGAGATTCTCCTTCACAGCATGTAGAAGCAAGCCCCAGCCCAGAGAAGCAGAAGGGAGCCAGCTCAGTGGAGGCAGGGCCCCTTGGAATTTGGGAGGGAATCCTAGAAGGCAGTAGGGAGTCCTTCTTTGGGCCTCTGGGCCAGAAACCCCTTCCCTCAGTGCTTAAAAGACTCAAACACAAGATTAACACTTCAGAGATGCTGCCCTTTCCATCTGTGTACCTGAAGTATGTGTGTTTCAGAGCATCTCTGGGTGAAATACAGACCCTGTCCTATCACTGACTCCTGCTCTGGTCTCAGAAAAGCTTTGTCAGACTGCATTGTGAGGACTCCACCTGCCTGTGGAACTTTCCTTCTCCTCCTGTTTTTTGGCTGCTTGTTTTTGTTTTCTGTGAGATTAAGATATGATTTTTATTTTTTTAAAAGACAAGGTCTGGGGCTGGAGAGATAGATGGCTTAGGGGTTAAGGCGCCTGCCTACTAAGCCTAAGAACACCGGTTCCAATATCCAGCGGTTCCAATCTCCAGGTCCCACGTTTAGCCAGATGCAAAGTGACGCAAGGGCGCAATGCCGCACTTGACCACAAGGGGGCGCACGCATCTGGATTTCGTTTGCAGCAGCTGAGACACTGCTGCTGCGCCCATCTCTGTCTTCTTCTTCTTCTCTCTCTCTCTCTCTCTCTGTGTGTCTCTCTCTCAAAAAAAAAAAAAAAAAAAAAAAAGACAAGGTCTGACACTACCACAAGCTGGCCTGGTAGGTAGCCAAGCCTAACCTTGAACTGGTGGCACTACTACTGCCTCAGCCTCCAGAGTTCAGGGATTCAAATTGAGCCATCATGCAAGCTATTTGTATTTAAAGTTCAGACTGGGCTATCAGTCAGAGATAGTGACAGATCCAGAGACAGAGATCAGACAGATTTAGGGATAGAGAGCCAGAGGCCCACCCAGAGCTGTGGACCTGGAGTACATGGTGACACAGGCCCAGGAAACTATTGGGCACCTGCATGTTTCCCCACCCTCTATGCTCAGCTGTTTTCTTGTTGATCTGCATTTCAGTATTTTTTTTCTACTGTCCTAAGGCTGTGTTCATTTTTTTCTTCAATTTTAAAGAGAGAATGGGTGTGCCAGAGCATCTAGCCACTGAAAATGAACTCCAGATACCTGCACCACCTTATGTATGTGGCTTGTGTGGGACCTGGAGAGTTGAACATGGATCCTTTGGCTTCTCAGGCAAGCACCATGACTGCTAAGCCATCTCTCCAGCCCCTTCAAATAGTTTTTACACTTTCTATAAGACTAGGTAATTTCTAGGGCTCTGTCTTTTACATCTTTTCCTTTTTATTCTAATTCTTGAAAAATACAAAATTAACTTTTCCATTTTCTTTTCTTTCTTTCTTCTTTTTTATCTATCTTTGCATAGACAGAAGGTGTGCAAGACAGAGGGAGGGAGGTACCATGGGAATGCCAGAGCATCTTGTTCCTGCAAACTCCAGATCTATGCACCACTTTGTGCATCTGCCTTTACATGAGTACTATGAAATTGAACCTGGGACAGCAGTCTTTTCAAGCAAGTACCTTTAATTACTGAACAATCTCCCAGCAACAATTTTCTTATGGATCTATTTGAATTTTTGTAACTTCCATTTCCTTTAAAATATTTTATTTATTTATATGAGAGAATGAGACATAATGAGAATGTGTACACCAGGGCATTTTTGCCCTACAAATGAACTCCAAACATATGTGTCACCTTTTACATCTGGTTTTATATAAGTAGTGGGGAACTAAATGACAGGCCAGCAGGCTTTGTAGGTAAGTATCTTTAGCTAGTGAGCCATCTTCCCAAACTTTTTACTTTCTTTTTCATGTTCTGTGTTCATATTGTTCATTATGTCAACATTTTCCTTTATTATCATGTTTTATTTAGCATACCTGCTTCTGATTCATTATGGGCTAGGTACAGCATTAGAAATTGAAAATAGTTTCGAAGGTCTTATTATTTTCTTTTTTATTCTGTATGAATATGTGTGGTTTGTGTGATGTGTGTATGTATAGTGCATGAGCATTTATGTTGAAGTACTGATTCTCTGTCTGCCTGGATACATGGATGCCAGAGACTGACAGATGCTCACCCTCAATACTACGTATGTTTCTTTGAGATGGAGTTTGTCGTTGAACACAGAGCTACCATTTTCTTTTTGGTTAAGACTGGCTGTCTAGTGAGCTCCAGCAGCTCTGTGGCTTCTGCTCCCACACAGGGCAAGATACACACTTGTTGCTGTTATAAGCATCTATGCTCAACCTCCACTGTTAATGTGGGTGCTAAGGAATCAAACACAAGGTGAATCAGGCCCTCTCAGGCTTTCATGGCATGCGCTCTTATCCACTGAGCTATTACTCTAATTCTGTCTACTGTATTGCTTTTATATAGTATACTCTTAGACCCTTTGGGTTGTGACAAAATCTTCCCACTGAGAAATTTCCAGCCAACTGAAATTTATTTTCTATGTTTGCAGACACTGGAGAAGTCCATGGCTATTGTGCTCAGATACCCAGTCTCATGAAGGCCAACTGTCTCTGTTACATCCTCATATAGCCTAAGGCCAAATGAAAAAGTGTGCCAAAATCCTCCAGACCTCATAGGGCAATACTTCAATTCAAAATTGTGGTGCATTTGTGAAATAATGAGTGTGTCGTGATTCCGCGCTGCTCACCCCAGCTCAGCAGAGACCCTCCTGTCCCTCCTGGGCTGGCCTTAGGGGGGACCACAACAGAGGACAAAGAAATAAGATATCAAAACAGAGGAAGGACTATTTGGAAAGAGGAGAGTCCTCAGTGGAATGGGGGTGAGGGACCAAAAGAAGGCAATTTGCTGGGTATATAACAAAATTCTGTGCTCATGTATTTAAATTCACAACAAAATATACTGGTGAATTGAGAAGTGTGTTAAAACAAAACATTTGCAGGTGAAACAATCATATTTACTGTAAGTATAAATGACTTGGCTCTTTCTGTAGTTGTGTCACGTGTATTAAAACTGTCTATGAATTTCCCAACACCTACTTAGTCATCTGTCATCTCCACCCCAGAGCTGAGACTCACCCACAATCCAGCAAGCTTAAGAAAAGCCAAGACCACAGGGCCTGTTGGCACCGTGTGGACCTCTTATAAATACAGCTTTAAAACTAGCTACTTAGAGCATCATGGCTCTTCCACAATAGCAAGCCTTCCATTGCCACCCCTCCAAAAGCTCCACCCATCAGCCTTGATTAGGAGAAGGGAACCACCTAGAAACAGATGCAGTCTATGGTTAAAGATGTCCTAGAAGAAAGCTGATCTTTCCTTTTCTGTGTTGCTGTCCTGCTAGCGTGAGAACTCCCTCAGGAAGCACATGTAGTTCTATGACAGAGAGACACATATGAGTCTCTCCAAAGCCACACTCATCTATTTTATTATTTTCTCAACAGCTATAGTCCTAGTGGCATATTAATCTGCATATAGAATGTTCTTTGGATCACCAGGGACTCATGACCTCCAGTATATCTGTAGCTATCACATCTGGAGTCCCTCCCTATGCCCCCCTTTCGCTCAATTTCTGTCTGACTTTGTTGAAAATTCTTATTGAAACACTCTATGGACAGGAACTAGGCTTCTAACAGCTTCCACATGGAAAATCAAACTTACTTGTCAGGAAACTTACAACAAACTTATTTACAGGCAGCAAGGGAGCAAGGGAGCAAAGAATTGTGGCGAGTTAAAATTGACAAATACGGAGGAAAAATTCTCCTGGATTATATTTGTTTTTTGGTTTTTGGTTTATTTTTTGGTTTATCTGTTTTTGTTTTTTGAGGTAGGGTCTCACTCTAGCCCAAGTTGACCTGGAATCCAGTATGTAAACTGAGGCTGACCTTGAACTCTCAGTCTTCTGTGGGCTAGGATTAAAGGTGTGTGCTACCATGCTCGGCTTTATGTTTGCTTCTTTTAAAATTTAATTCATTTGGGGGCTGGAGGTATGGCTTAGCGGTTAAGGCATTTGCCTGCAAAGGCAAAAGACCCCGGTTCGATTCCCCAGGACCCACATTAGCCAGATGCACAAGGGAGTTCTGGAGTTTGTTTGCAGTGGCTGGAAGCCCTGGCACACCCATTCAAAAAATTAAAAATTTTTTATTTATTTGAAAGAGAGAAAGATACAGAGAGAGAGAATATGAATGTATCAGGGCATCTATCTGCTAACACACTCCACATGGACCTTGTCCATCTTGTTTAGGTGGGTCCTGGGGAATCAAACTTGTGTTCTTTGACTTTGCAAGCCAGTGCCTTAACTGCTAAGCCATCTTTCCAGCCCCGTATTTGCTTTTTTAAATGGCCAATTTATAATATTTTCTGTATATGAATTGACACCTTGAGACAGACCCTGTTCTAGATTATAGTACTCTATGCATATTCCTATAGTCCAACTCAAGAGGCCTTGCTTCTTTCCTCTGAGGTAAAGTAAATTCATTTGTATGTCAGGACTCACATTGAGTGAGGGACAGACACTCCTCTGAACATGCAAGTTCAGTCTTAAATTTACCCATTGAACTTACACAGGTCATTTTAGAAGATCCAAATCCAAATGGTTTCAAAAGCTCCTGCTGTTACTTCCTCAGTAACTATTTCTATTTTATATTCATGGGCCCGCACTCTAGGCCTCTGTAAACTTGATTCATCCAGACCATCCACCCAGCATCCCATTCAGACTCCACATCCACATGATGCAAGAGTGCAGACAGGGACTTCTGAAGTGGATGGTGCTCTCTCTCCATGACCCCCACGAGGCTTCCCCTCCTCCATCCCCCTTTTCTATAAAATTTTCTCTCTGTTCTTTTTCATGTAAACAACAAGTCTGGAATGTAACACTGCCACAGCTCTCTGCAGCAACCTGGGTATGCTGTGAGAAAGTCTGGGATTTAGGGCCAACTATGGTTAATTATGGATATTTCTGAGCTGGGATGAGGAACGCCCCCTTCCTGCAGGCCTTCCCCAGCACATCACTCAAGACCCCTTTCCCAGGACAGTTTCCCTCCTCTTGTCATAACGCCCTCTCTGACCCTCTCTAACTGTCCTGAACCATCTTGCTCTTTCCCTGGCCCATGCCTCCCTCCCCTCCTCTATCGCTTTTTCCAGGATCCAAAGCCTTTATCTCTCTATATACCTTCAGATATCACCTATCTTTTCTACTATTAAAAAAAGGGGGTTAGCTGGGTGTGGTGGCACATGCCTTTAATCCCAGCACTTGGGAGGCAGAGGTAGGAGGATCACTGTGAGTTTGAAGCCACCCTGAGACTACAGAGTAAATTCCAGGTCAGCCTGGGCTTGAGTGAGACCCTACCTCGAAAAACCAAAAAAAAAGGGGGGAGGGGATTGGAGTCAAGAAATAATTGGTCTCAGGGTCTCTATCTTGACCCCCAAAATCTCAAATTGAGCTGTCTCTTGGCTCTGAGGACCTTGGGTGACACCCATCTTTCCCTGACTCTCAGAAGGCTACAAGGTCTGGCCATGCAAGCAGAGACCACCAGTATCTTTCAGGTCCTAGGCACTCATCCACACACTTCAAGGCCTCCTGTGCCATAGAGAATAGTGGGTTGATTCAGGCCCAGTGGACACAAGAGCCAGTGTATCTGGACCTTGTAGAGTCTGAGGCATGGATAGGAACACTGCAGCTGTAGAGTGGTGTAGAAAGGTGGTTTCATCAGATGTGTTCCACCAACTGGATTGATGGGACTTTTGTTAACTGAAGAACCAAAAAAAGAGAAATTAACTAACTTGCTACATTTAGCTTCTGTAACCCTGCTTGCTCGCTTGACTCAGGTACAGCCATTTTTGTATGTTGAAACAAGATGCAATTGCATTGTTGAAATAAACCCCTGGAAATTCCTCAGCTTATCAGTTCCCTTAATTTACTGTTGTAAACCAAGTTAAAGTTTCTTCTTCCTTACTTAGGAGACATCATTCAATAGCCAGACGACAGTACTGCCATTATAGAACAGACAGTCATTCTAAACAAAGAAGCCCAGGCCTGACTCAGATAAGGAACTAGCTAACGAATGTGCTGACCTCCATCTCTGTAATCTATGCTTGCTTGCTTGCCCAGCAGTAAATCCCCGCCCCCTGCTCGGCTTCTGGGGAGTCTCCACACCTGCAGGACCTTCCAGAGATACTCAGCCACGAGGGGCCTCCGGTCCTTGCAACAGATAAGTTCTACAAACCATCTACTGACCTGAGATGTAACCCCCATTCCCCACTCCTTCCCCTATATAAACTCCTTCCCCCTGAGGCCCAGGGCTCTCTTTCTCACTCCGCTGCATCAGTTGTGTGAACTGGCCTAGGCAGGAATAAAGAATCCAGATGTAAATTGCATTCGAACTCTCGGCTTTCTTTGGCTCACTGGGCAACCCTGGGGGTCCCCAACACTTGTGTGGGGGACTTGGCACTTCATTAACCTGTGCAACAAGGCCCACTTTCCAGCCCAAGCCAGGGTTTCCTGGATCAAAGCACTGAGAAGTGGAAGCAGGACTCTTGACTATACCCCGCCACAGCCCACCTGTGCAGCAGCTCTGCGTGTGTCTCTGAGTTTGTGCCACTGGATGTTTATCTATCTGTGGTCTCTCTATGTGTGACTCTGTGATTATCATTTTCACTGTTTAAATCTACTGTATGACTGCCACACCCTCTTAGTCTCTGCTGTCCCTGGTCCATCTTTCTCTTTTGTCTCTGCATCTCCCCACCCCTTCTTCAGGCCCTGAGGTTGCTACTCCTGGACAGCACTGAAGATTCCCATTTTCTGGCTGGAAGAATGTTATTAGACGATTCCCCTCCTTTAGTCAGGGCATTGGTGGGGGGGGGGGGGCAGTGTACCTAGAGCTTCCTGCATGCTAGGAAATGCCACTTAGTCACATCCTCAGTGCATTATTTAAATTTCTGTTTGGAGATATGCTCTCACTCTAAACCAGGCTGGTCCTAAAGATGTAATACTCTTGTATCTCCACCCAATTAGCTGGAATTTCAGGCCTGTACCTTCAGGACCAACTATGTGTCCTTGCAGAAAAAAAGAGCCCAAAAAGAACTACCCTTCTGCCTCCTTGGCTCAACTTTACCCTCTTCCAGCTCAAGCCCCCCAGTGCCAGATTTGAAGGTGGGGTTTCTGCAGAAGTGCTGAATGTGGGTTTCTTTGCACTATTCCTCCTCTATACCAGAATCCTGAAGCCACATACTCAAAGAAAGGAGATTTGGAGACAGCGGTTCAGAGATTGTGGGTCACATTAGCTGACAGAGAGACCAACCGGATCAGACCACGAGCCCACTGCAGCTAGAACCCTACAGGCAGGGGCAGGGAGACACCTGCTCCACTATTTCCCCTATTACCTTGGGGAGGAGAAGAAACCAGGGGCACTGAGGACATGAAGCAGAGGCTCAGTAGCAGGAGTGGAATGGCAGAGGGACCCTTCTCCTGTCTCCACCCTGTAGTGTGTCCACAACTGCTAATTTCAATATCTTCCTGGGCTTTAGCTTGGTCACTGAGTGAAAGGCTAGAGTTAAAGGTTTTAGAGATAATGGGCAGAAAAATAGGGACTGCACCTCAAATCTGCTGTAGTACACAAATAGTCTGCTTGTTTTTCTTTTCTTTCTTTCTTTACTTATTTATTTTTGGTTTTTTGAGGTAGAGTCTCACTCTGGCCCAGGCTGACCTGGAAGTCACTATGCAGTCTCAGGGTGGTCTCAAACTCAAGGTGATCCTCCTACCTCTGCCTCCCCAGTGCTGGGATTAAAGGCGTGCGCCACCACACCCAGCTCTGCTTGTTTTTTCTATGGCTGTCCCTGTATGTCTACAAGTCTGTTCCTCCATCTCTTGACTCCTAACTCCTCATCCTGTTTGTTTTGTTATTTGATTTTTTTCAGAGAAGTCTTAATCTGTATAGCCCAAGCTGTTTTGTTGTTGCTGTTGTTGTTGTTTGTTTATTTTGTTTTGTTTTTCTAGGTAGAGTCTCACTCCAGCCCAGGCTGACCTAGAATTCACTATGTAGTCTCAGGGTGGTCTTGAACTCATGGCAATCATCCTAACTCTGCCTCCTGAGTGCTGGGATTAAAGGCGTGTGCAACCATACCTGGCCTGCCCAAGCTGTTCTTAAATTTATTACAATCTTCCTGCCTCAGCCTCTTAAGCACTGGAATTTACTGCCATGAGCTACAAACTCTCTCATGCCTATAAATGACAAAAGCTTTGGAGTCATTAGCTCTGTGTTTTCAATGTATGTCTCCATTTTGAAGACTTGGCAGGGGACATTAGTGGCCCCCACACGAGGTGTATAGGTAAGTCAGCACACAGCTGTGTTTCTGAGTGAGAACACTGAAGACTCTGCCCATCTGGACACCACTCGTCCATCTCCTCAGTTAGTGGAGTTGGTTTGCTCTTGCTGAAGCTCCTGCTTGTTCTGTGAATAGATCTAATGACATTCTTTCCTGATGCAATGGGACTCTCTTTCCTTCAGATCACTGTTAGATTCCAGAAGAAGCTCGTGAATCCATGACCACAGCTCTCCACACCTCAGTTTCCCCCTCCAAACCACTCCTTCTCAGGAAGGAGACAGAATTAGAGCTGGTTTGTAGCTGCTGAACACATGCATTAGTCTACTGATTGGAAATGGGATACTGGAGCCAAATCTGTCTGCTCTTTCTTCATAGCCAAGTGTTCAGAGAGTCAAGTTCTGATGAAAATTTGAATGGCATTTTCATACAAGGTTGGGAAGTGGTTATATGGTCCAGTTCCTAGATGGCACTTGTCCCATAGTTTATGATCCTATCTTGTCTCATTGTGTGCTGACTATAAGGGGTCATAAACTGATAGCTAAGGTGAGGGTAAGATGAGCAATGAAGCTAGGAATGGTACTGCATGTATGTAATCTGAGCACTCTGGAGGCTGAGACAGGAGGACTGCCATGAGTCTTACACCAATCTGTACTACACAGGGAATTCTACAGCAGCCTGAACTTCACAGTGAGAACCTGGCTGAAACACACAAACAAAACGCCTGCACAGGTAGCACAGCCTTTAATCACAGCTACCAGGAGGCCATAGCTGCATTACTACAAGTTCATTTTCAGGCTGGTATATAGACAGAGACCTTACGTCAAAAAAAAAAAAAAAAAAAAAAAAAAGCTTTGCAAACATCATGGCGGGATAAGTGATCCTGCTTCGTCCTTCATTCCTAAAACTGGAGAGGAGGCTACTGGGGAAGCTGGGGCAGGTAACAGGTATGGCACATGTAACTTCCCTCCTCCAGGTACCTCTGTTGAAGTTTTAGGCACTGCTTTTTTTGTTTTCCAATGTCCTCAAACACTGTTCCTTCTCTCAAGTTTATATCTGGAAAAAATATAAAGGTCTACATTCCAGATTTCAGAACAGGCCCAATGAATCCATGACCACAGCTCTCCACACCCCAGTTTGGACTCCAAACCACTCCTTCTCAGGAAGGGACAGAACAGACCTGGTTTGTAAAACCTGAACACATGCATTAGTCTACTGATTGGAAATGGGATACTGGGCCAAATCTGTCTGCTCTTTCTTCATAGCCAAGTGTTCAGAGAGTCAAGTTCTGATGAAAATTTGAAAGCATTTTCACTTAAGGTTGGGAAGTGGTTATATGGTCCAGTTCACTAAATGGCACTTGTCCCATAGTTTATGATCCTATCTTGTCTCATTGTGTGCTGACCCAAAAGGGGTCATAGTGCTGATAGAAGGAATGGAGGGTAAGATGAGCAATGAAGCTAGGAATGGTACTGCATGTATGTAATCTGAGCACTCTGGAGGCTGAGACAGGAGGACTGCCATGAGTCTTACACCAATCTGTACTAGACAGAAATTCTACAGCAGCCTGAACTTCACAGTGAGAACCTGGCTGAAACAACACAAACAAAATAGCCTGAACAGATGATGACATCAAATTAAAAAGAGACTAATGGAGGCCATAGCTGCATTGGAGACAAGTTCATTTTCAGGCTGGTATATAGACAGAGAAATATCAGGTGGGTTTTTTGTATGTAAGTATAAAAGTTGTCAAAAAAAATAATAATTAAAAAAACATCATGGTGGGATAAGTGATGCTGCTTCTTCCTTCTTCATTCCTAAAACTGGAGAGGAGGCTACTGGGGAAGCTGGGGCAGGTAACAGGTATGGCACATGTAACTTCCCTCCTCCAGGTACCTCTGTTGAAGTTTTAGGCACTGCTTTTTTTGTTTTCCAATGTCCTCAAACACTGTTCCTTCTCTCAAGTTTATATCTGGAAAAAAATATAAAGGTCATCCTCCAAGGTTATATACACTTAGGCATTAAGCATTGTTCATTACTGTACTTTTTCAAACTCTAACTCTAGCCCAGGCTGACCTGGAACATAATACTCTGTAGCCCCCAAGCTGGCCTCAAATTCAGAGATCCTCCTACCTTTGCTTCCTGAGTGCTAGGACTAAAGGCATGGGCCACAACACCTGTCTGAGTCCATTGCTATCTTAACATTCTTAGTTGAAATCACTCTTTATAGAAGGAATATTTTCTTCATGTAGGCAGATTTCAAAACAAATTTTGCTAATTAATTTGGAATTCTCATCTCTTAACAGGTGAGAAATACCAAGATTTGAGGAACCCCATTCCCTTCTCGTGTCTCCCTAAATGTTTTCATCATTCTATTCCGCCTCATTCCTTGTAGACCATACCTCAACATTCAGACCTCCAATTTTTTACTATCAACACTGCCCTCCTCTATCAAACCCATGCCCCTTGTTCAGTTCCCCTCTAAATGTCCCCTTCACTCAAAACTCTATTTCTCCAAACTGCCTCCTGCCTCAGAAATGCTTACCACATGCAGTCCTCATTTTGCTGCAGACTGCGTCCTCTGTCAGCTCCTCCCCTCCACCTGGAGATCATTGCCAGCAGGAAACACTCACATTCTTTCTCAAACTGCTACCAGCACAACCCTTGGGACCGCTCCAATTCTCCTCTCACAAGGCTTTGCCCTACTTCATCCTCAGATTTCTGCAGACTGTGGGTCTTCCTCATACTCTCACTTCCCACAGACCTTCACCTCATCCCTCAGGCCTGCAGCTCCTCTCTTAGGTCATCACCTCTTCCCTCACACTTGTCTTCTTACCGCACACCTCTCAGGCCTCCTTTTCTTCCACAGACCCTCCTCCCTCACACACATCAGTCCCTTCTCCAACTGGAAGATTGAGGAAAAACAGTCCTTGTTCTACCAGACCACTAAGGCCTCTCAAAGCCTAATGTAAACACAGGCCTCTCAGTGCAGTGAGGACAAGGCCACTGCCCTCCCCGCCCCAGGGTGGCAGTCACTGAGAGACTCACCACCTAAGCCCTACCCTTTGCCCTCTGCTTCCATTCTGTACAGTGGTTACAGACCTGCATCATAGTCCTCTCTTAGGCTTGAGCATCTGACAAGAACTGCTGGGATCTAAAACAGCCCCCAGCTCATCCAAGCAATTCTTTCCCCTTGCCCACCACACTGGTTGGAAAATAGTTACAAGGCACCACTTTCCATTACCATCAACTGAGTCAAAATCGAGAACGGAATTCTCTGGCATCCTACTGGACAGTGCCATAAGGAGTGGAGCCCAGGACCAAGGAATGCCCATCAAGTCCTCCACCACTGAACTGTGCTGAGTTCTTTTACTGTATTGTGGATTTAAATTTTCAATTTTGTTTTTGCCCTTTTTTTCTCAAGGCAGGGTTTCACTCCCAGTGACCCAGAATGACCTGGAACTCAACTTTTAGTCACAGACCTACATCAAACCCACAGCAACTCTCCTTCCTTGTCCTTCTGAGTACTGAGAGACTAAAGATGTGTGCTAACACACAGCTTCAGTTTTTTGTCATTTATTTGTACATGTGTGTATTGGTGCACCGATGTCTCTCGCAGCTGCAAACATACACTTGATGCAGGTCCCATTTTTTTGCACCCAGCTTTATGTGAGTAATAGGGAACTGAATTTGTCCTTCAGGATTTGCAAGCAAGTGCCTTTAAATACTGAGCCATCTCCCATAGAGGTGTGTGTGTGTGTGTGTGTGTGTGTGTGTGTGTGTGTGTGTGTGTGTGTGTTTGGAGACAGGACCTCACTGTATTGCCCAGATTGGCTGTGAACTTGTCCTTTGGCTCTCACTTCTCTGGAATATTTACTGAAGGCTGTTTCCCTGGGATCTACAGGCCTATGACATCATGATGGAGTTGGAGGTGACATCTGAACTCAGGTCTAAGTCACTTCACCTGTTTCACCCTAACAGGGCCCTGAGGAGAAATCAAGAAGAGTAAAGGAGACAGGAAAGAGTGAGGCCTTTCAATAATGCTGCACCTGGAACCCTGAAGCCAAATTTCACCTCTCACCTGCCTGGTGGACAGCCTAAGTCTCTTCCTTGACGAAGTCCTCACATTCCTCAGCATCAACAAGACGTAGTGGAGAACACAGAGACAAGCAAAGAATCAGGTAAGTTAACACCAGCACAGATAGGCTGGAGAGATGGCTCAGAGTGCTTCTGCTGCATGGAAGAGGGAATGAGGGTGCCTGAGGCTGCTCTACCTCAATCACCCAGCACCCACACAACACCTGGGCATGGTCACACATGTCTATCACCTCAGTCCTGTGGCAAGCCGAGATGGGAGAATCACTGAGGCTTGCAGGAAAAAAAAGCAAGCTCTAGAATCCGTAAGACTCCATCTTAAGGAAAAACAAGTGGGTCGAGGATGGGGAAGGACACTCAATAATCTCTGCCTGCGCAGGCATGAGCACACACACATATATACAAGCCAAACACCACAAGCCCCACATATGCACAACTCATGACACATATAGCACACACACACACACACACACACAGAAAAAATAGACTCCCTCAAAGAGTGACAAAAATGCAGACATAGCTAGGGTTTGGGCCTGACACCTATAAACCCAGCATTTACACTGAGGAAGGAGGATGGCTGTAAGTTTTAGGTAATCCTAGACTACAGACTGAAGACTCACCTGAAAAATCAAACAACAACCAAGAAAGCACAGTGGGGAGTTAAGAGGGGAAAAGAAAGAGGGACCGGTATGCAGAGACACGGTGAGAGAAAGAACAAGGGATGCTGCTTTCTCATCCATGGTTGGGATACAGTCCCTATTTCCATACTCTATGGATTTCCAAAGTGTCCACTGTGTACCCTGTGACTCAGATACCAAGATGGACCCAAGGTTTGGCAGATGCTGCAGTGTTGCACAGCCAGGAGGCCCGGGTTTGATTCCCCAGCACACATATAAAGCTGAATTCACTGTGGCTTGTGCTTCTATGATCCCAGCGCACCTAGCCAGGGGGAAGCAGAGCCCAGCGAATCCAAAGCTCTCGAGGAGGAGCCTGTCTCACTGTGAGTGAAACACAGACAACTTGAGGTTTGCTTCTCACTTCCACATGCACAGACACGCCCGCATACACTCTGCTTCCTTTCCCTGTTTTCATTTTCTTCCTTTTATTTTTTTGGGCAGTGTCATATTCTATTGTACAGATGGCCCTGGAACTCACTATATAGCCCAGGCTTGCCTGAAGCGTGCAGCAATCCTCTGACCTTTGACATCTAAGTACTGAGATGTATACACACGAGCCACCAGCCTCCTGCTACGCGTCCCTTTTTGTTCCTCTTATCTGTCTCTGACCCCCATGACCTACCTGTAAAACAATGAAAACCGCTGTGTAGCTCTGGTTTGGAGAGGTATTTTTCTTGTTGATACCCCCACCCAGGTGGATGGTTAACACTGGATGCAGGACTTGGGGTCATGCTGTCTCTCTGGTATAAGCTTGGATAATACAAACTTGTATTGGAGGGTATCATCTGGGTATGGTTTCCTTGTTAAATATCTTCTACCACAGAATTGCTGGCTGCACAATAGACTTTCGTAGAAGGATATTAAAAACCTTCCAACCTCAAGTTATAGTGGACTAATAAAATCAAAATCGTGGTTCTGGTATTTTGAGATACTTTTAAATGTTTCTAGGAGAATTCAGTATTAATACAAGATCCAAAACTACCGCTTTGAAACATTACTGCATGCAAGTAGCATCTTAAATTTACATGACACCGTTTGATGCTGTATTGTGGGATTTCATTTCTATCCATGATTGCTAACTACCATCATTTGCTCAACTCAGCATCTGCTTATTTTATTCCTGATTGAACACAGTCCTGCAAGTGCCCTATGATGTGATGGGAACTGCAAAGTGTTATTTTCCAAAGCTGCCTTATTTTACAGAGAAGCTGAGCCTATAGCACACATTTTTTTCCATATTCTTTTTTTTTTTTTTAATTTTTTTTTTGGTTTTGCGAGGTAGGGTCTCATTCTGGTCCAGGATGACCTGGAATTAACTATGTAGTCTCAGGGTGGCCTCGAACTCTTGGCGATCCTCCTACCTCGAGTGCTGGGATTAAAGGCGTGCACCACTACGCCTGGCTTTTTTCCATATTCTTATACATTATACCTCATACTTTCCTGTATATGTGATGATGGTTAAAAAATAATGAACAAAGGCTTAATTAGTCACTAAGTATACAAGTTACATTAGGGATCACTCTTCACTGCAAATACTTGGTAGTTTTTGACAAATATATGTCATGTTTCTGGCATTCCATTCTTAAGTAGGTTAGTGACACTGCCCCAAAATTTCTGTCATTTACGTATTGATCACCCTTCCCTTTCCATACACACTGCAAACAGACACCTTGGCAAGCGCTGATTATTAAATGTCTCTGCACTGCCTCATTTTCTTTTTCCCACAATCTTGTGTCTTTGGCATGGTGCTCCGTGTTGGATGTCCTTCTCTTGGTGAGCTCTAGTCCTATGATGTGAGAACCTCTCACTGCCTCGCCACCCCACCCATCCTCCTCCTTACTTGGAAATGGCTTCTCACTGTACAACCCAGGTGGGCCTCAAAATCACAACACTTCTCATGCACCATCCTCCCAAGTGCTGGGATGAGAGGCATGAGTAACTCATTAGGTCACCTCCCACCCATTACCTCTCCCTTTCCTCCATTTTATTTACCTTCCTAGTTGTTTTGTTCCTCTCCCCCCCCCCACCTTGGTTTTTCTAGAAAGTGTCTCATTCTAGGCCAGGCTGACCTGGAATTCACTATGTTATGAGACTCTGAACACATCACAATCCTACTGATGCCTCCCAAGTGCTTGGATTAAAGGCATGCACCTCCATGTGTTTCTCTTTCTATTTCCTCAATCACCCCATGATTTCTTACATGTAGCACAGGCTGGCCTCAAACTAACCACCCTCCTGTCTCAGCCTGCAAAGTGCTGAGGTGGACGTGTGCTCGCATGCCTTCCCAGAACTTTTACTGGGGAGTGAGTGTAAGACTAGCACTTTTCCTGTAGTTCAGGCTGGTTTGGCACACTATAGCTAACACTGTCTTCAAACTCACAAAAGCAATCCCTCTGCCTCAGTAATGAAAAGAGAGAGGTGTGTCAACATGCCTTAACAGACCCTTGTTATTGCCCCTTCTCCCTCTACACTGGCTGAATGACCGTGGTCATTGGCATCACCTTTCCACCTTCCTCTTGAGTCCTAGAAGCAGGGTCACCTATGAGAACACAGCATGTTTCCCAGGCTGATATTTCCCTTAATCAATCCATCGCTGAACCTCCCTTAACCAAGAAAGAAACGCTAAGTGGGGAAGCGGTCCCTGCTTTCCTCTCACCCCAGTGCCACCATGAAACAAGGTGCCTACTAAGTGTTCCCAAGAGGAGTGTGCTAAGTTCCCTGGGGGATTTCTAGGCCAGACCTCATTATTCTACATTGGAAGAAAACGAGCTCATAGGGCGGGACAGAGGACTGCTATAACCCCACATTGCAAGGAACAGACACAGCTGGTGTAGGTTAAACTAACCTAGTCTCCAAGGCAATTTCATACACTTGCCTTCCTGTGGCCTCAACACCCTGACAGGCAGCAGGTGACTCTAACCCACTGTTCAGCAGAAACTGAGTCTTAAAAGTGGAAACTGAGGCTGGCTGTGGTGGGGCACACCTTTAATCCCAGCACTCAAGGCAGAGGTAGGAGGATCGTCATGAGTTTGAGGCCACCCTACAAATACAAATTTAATTCCAGGTCAGCCTGGGCCAGAGTGAGACCCTACCTTGATAAACCAAAAACAAAAAAGTGGAGATTGGCTCTTCTAAGATAGCGTGCAGAGAAGGTGGTTGGGAATGAAGCCCAGAGCCTGTGAATGTCAGGCAATTGCTCTACTACTGACCTGTACCCCTTAGTATTTTTGAGAGAGGATCACTAAGTTTCCCAGCTTTATCTGGAAAATGTCTGGTATGACAGGATGCTCTAAACCTTGTCTATTTTCTCCTGCATACGTCTCCTCATTAGCAAGGTATATAGGCCTGTGTTTGAGGAGAGATTTGAACCAAGGGATAGGTCCCCTTCCCACTTCACCTTAGCTGGACACAAAGAGGACATACAGTATAGGCAGAAGAAGGTGGGACGGCGTAAAGCGTCTGCATGCAGCTACTCCTGAAATCCTGCATCCTCCGTTAATTACCCCAGCACGACAGTCAGTGCTCTGCACTTGTCAGTCCAAGATCACACACAGACTCATGTACAAATGGCTCTCAGAGGGAAATTGCCATGACCTAGTGACCCCAGAACCTGAAGGAAAGGCTTCATAAGTAACATGTACTGAGAGAAACAGAGAAACTACAGACAGATGGGCCAAGGACAGTCAAGTGTGGGGTCACATTCACATGCCTAGATTAGAACAAAGAGAGAGCCACAGAAATTCAGAGAAAAGAGATTATAGTTTCTGGGTTAGCAACTTAAGACACAAACCAGAAGCAAACACAAAGCTTCACAGGTGAGCTGTTACCTTGACTGTGGCTCCCTGAGAGTCTGTAAGAGGGTTCCGGATTCAGGGAAAGTGATGGCCATGATCACACAGGATGACTAAAGTCTCTTCTGCTCAGCTGCTGACAGGGTACCTGGTGACACCAGCTTCTCAAGTAATCACACTACTGCTGCAGACTCCATCGCCTAGAGTGACCAGATTCTCTGTCCTTGCCCCCAAGCCATGGACATGGGGCTCATGTTCTTTCCACTCAGATCAACAGTATCAATTTCTAATACTGTGCTGCCGCTCTAAGCCCTCCTAGACCCGATGGTTAGAACATGGCCATGGACACATGACCGCCTCAGTATAGTTGGGCGAGTAGTTTCTGGATGGCCAGGGGTAGGTGATCACCAGAACCAAGAGATAAAGTTAGGTCACAAAGGCTAGGGATTGAGCAGCTGGAAGACAGGGTGGAACCTGACGACTCAGGAAGAGATATAAATGATATAAGTGTTCAATCATGCCCACACCAGGTTGCCGTAGCCTTGAAATCAGATACATTTGTTCCAGGAGGTGAGAAATCTATAAGTCCTGGTCTCTCACCTCAAAGAACCCAGCAACCAGGTGGCATGAACAATGAAAAGCCAGCGAACAGTGTTACATGGTTATATAGCGTTACCATTTCCTTCCTGTGGCCTAGGATGCCAGGAACAAACTCACCATGTCTAAATTCTGAGGAGTGAATTGTCCTCATTTGATCCCACTGAAGCAATGTTTCACCGAGAATCCTGGAAACCTTCAAGTTTCCGTCTGGAAAATTATATAGTCATGAATCAAGGTCATACACGCTTAGGAGTTAAGTATAAATTATTATGACTATCAGGTTATTATTTTAACTATACAGAAGGAATATTCTCTCCATGTAGGTAACCATGACCAAAAATGTTGCTAACTGTGCTAGAATTGTTGACTTTCAGCTCACAAGAGAACTTAAGCAGACCCCAGAGTGAGGGGTTCCTTTCTCCTGCCATGTCTCTTAATTTTCCCCAATTCTACTCTCCTTACTCTCTCCATAGGCCATGACTTCACCCTTCAGATCTCCTTAAACCTCACTCCTTCATGAGATCTGGCCTCCAGCCTCAAATCCCATCCAAATTTCATCTTCCCTCAGAACTCTTTTCAGAACTTTTTCTCTTGCCGTGCTGCAATCATACACTGGCCAGCAGGGAGCAAGATTTGTCCGTGTTGGGGAAGAAAAACACTGAGTCAAGAGCAGTCACTGGCTTCTCCCAGGCACCACTGAGAGGTCAAATGGGATGAATTTAAGGCATACGACATGCCAGGGTCCCTCAGACCCTCAATGCCTCCCTCAGACCAAAACTTCTTCCTACACAGCTATAAGGCCTGTCTTACCGACAAAGATCTTCCTTCCATAAGTCGTTCAGTTCCTCAACCATCCTCATTTTTAGAACACTGTGTGCTTATTGGACCCACAGCCTCCTGGAATCTCTACTAATCAAACCACTGTCTTATTTGTCTTATGGTGGCATGCAATGAGAGACTTACCCACCAAAATACCAATCCCTGGCATCAGCTCCCCTTACTCTACAGTAAGATTATACTCAATATCCCATAGTTCTCCTAGGTTTCATGGTCCCAGATGGAGTAATGGAAGATGGTAAGGCACGCCTTGCCTCCCTAAAATATTCTGTTACTCTTGACATGCTGAAGCCAGCAGGGATCAACATTACTCCAGGTTGAAGAAGAAAAACATTGAGTCAAGGGCAGAAATTGGCTTCTCTGAGGTGCAACTGACAGGTGAAGTGGAATGAACTTAAGTCACAGAACATGCCAGGCACATGCTCCATCACTGAAATTTATACACTTGGTTTTGGTTTATTTGAGACAGGGTTTCACAAGGTACCCAGTTTTGCCTTCAAATATCTCTGTAGGCCAGACTGACCTGGAACCTGTGGTCTTCCCTCCTGCCTCAGGCTTCTGAGTATCTGGAATTACAAATCTGCACACAGATGCCTATTTGGAAGAGAGACGGAAGCCAGGTCTCAGCATCCTCCCGTTTCACCTTAACAGGGAACTGATGGAGGAACATCCAGAGAGCGAAGGAAGGACACAGGAAGGGGTGAGACCTCTGGGCATGGCTGCAACTGGTATCCTGCATCCAGTGTTAACCATCCACCTGGGTGGGGGTATCAACAAGAAAAATACCTCTCCAAACCATGGATCCACAGCGGTTTTCATTGTTTTACAGGTAGGTCATGGGGGTCAGAGACAGACATGAGGAACAAAAAGGGACGAGTAGCAGGAGGCTGGTGGCTCGTGTGTATACATCTCAGTACTTGGATGTCAAAGTCAGAGGATTGCTGCACACTTCAGGCAAGCCTGGGCTATATAGTGAGTTCCAGGGCCATCTGTACAACAGAATATGACACTGCTTAAAAAAATAAAAGGAAGAAAATGAAAACAGGGAAAGGAAGCAGAGATAAATATACAGACATGGGATAGCCAGAAAAGCAAGGGAGCTCATGTGTCCCCTGATAAGGATTGGGGTCCATACCTCATTCCTCTGCCTGAGTATTCAAAGCCTTCCCCTTTGACCTGCCACCCAGGGAAAAAGAATCAACCCTAGCAGCAGCCCTGTCCACAGGGAAAACCAGGAAAGCCTCGAGGTTTAGGAGAGCGCACCAGGGAGAAGATGGAAGAGACGGCTCATATCCCAAGCCAGCTGGACCTGCACCAGCCAAGCCCTCCCAGCCGTGCGATGAGAAGTAACAGCCGGGTCAAGTTAACCCTGAACCCTAGTGCCTGGCCTTGAGCTCTGTGGCCTACTGAGGTGTCTTACTAAGTCCCTGTGTCTCTCGGCATCTCCCACCAGGCTCCAGTGCTCTGATTTCACAGGACCCACCTTGTGCTTTGAAAGCTCTTGTGGGAGAGACATGCTCAGCACACACCACTGCCTGGCCAGATCAAAGTGAGTCTCAAGGTAATATACATAAGGACTTGGCTGAGAGGGGATGTGCCTAAACAATGTCACCCAATAAGGAAAGGCATGGGATCTGGATTCCAATCCTCAAAGAAATGCAGCCTGGGGAACAGATGGTGGAGAGAAAGCCAGATACACTAGGGAAACATGAATCACTGGTTACTGAGACTCTAGCAGAGATTTCTCTGCTTTGAAAACTTCTATTTGATGTTTCCATGGATGTACTTAAAATGTCCAGATTTATAACCTTCTTGTTCTATTACTATAAATAGTCCTTGAGTTAGGAAGGGTGCTCCACATTTTTACTCCCAGCACACAAAAAAGGCTAAAGTAGGAAGATCACTTGTGAGTTTGAGGCTGCCTTGGTTTACAGATTGAGTTCCAGGACAGCCAGGGCTAGAGTGAGACCAGACTTAAGAAATTAAACAAGTTCTGAAAATTTTACCATGTTGAAACATTGTATTTGACGTAACTATTTGTTCCCAGGCCATTGTCTCTCATATTTGGCTCAGAATTATGTACTTGAGGTAAGAACTATGGTTTGACATCCACAGCTACAATAGCCAGCACCACAAGATAAATTTAAAAAAATGAAAATGAAAAAGCAGCAGATATTCTCCTCCAAGAGTTTCAGGTTCTTTCATATGTGCACACCAGTGCACTTGGCATTCTCTTTGCCCTATTGACAATTTGAGTCACAGAGACTTTGTTTTGAGAAGGCCACACACATTGCAGGGTGCTCAGCAACATCCCTATCCCCATCCACAAGGTCAGGTGTAGCACTGTATGCCCCACCCTCAGTTAAATAACAAAAAAAAAAAAAAAATGACCCTTGACATCACAAAACATCTGTTGAGTAGTTAAAGGAAACTCATTCCTCTTCAGATCAACCCCAGCAACACAGACTGCACCATTTTTCCAAACCAGTTCAGAGAGAAGCACAGGGCTACATGAAAATGCGAGGCATATCATGACTTTGCTGTGATTATGTCAAGGGAAGGAGCTGAACAATTGCAAGTGGTCCCTAAGTGAACAACATAAAGACAGTTCCAAGCCTCAATGTGATGAACAGGCAAGAAAGCACAGGCTGGGCGGTGGGGGGGAATTTTAGGGCTCAGAGCTGACTGGACTACCCAGTTGTTGCAGTCAGGTTCACACTGCTGGTAGAAATCACCCAAATGAAAGCAGCCTGTGGTAACAAAAGAGGTTTATTTTGGCTTACAGGCTTCAAGGGGAAAGCTCCATGATGGCATGGAAAATGATGACATGAGCAGAGGGTAGACATCACCACCATCATTAGGTGGACAATAGCAACAGGAGAGTGTGCCAAACACTGGCACAGGGAAACTGGCTATAACACCCATAAGCCCGCCCCCAATAATACACTGCCTCCAGAAGGCTTTAATTTCCAATTGCCATCAGTTGGGGAGACTAGCATTCAGAATACCTAAGTTTATGGAGAACACCTGAATCAAACCCCCACACCACTTCCCAGCATCATACTGATAAGAGTGATAAGGGAAAAATACAGAATGTTCTTTTTATATAAAGGAATCTACACACACACTAGTCATGGTGTGTCCCATGTTTAACTTTTTTTTTTTTTTTTTCCAAGGTAGGGTCTCACTCTGGTCCAGGCTGACCTGGAATTAGCTATGTAGTCTCAGGGTGGCCTCGAACTCTCAGCGATCCTCCTACCTCTGCTTCCCAAGTGCTGGGATTAAAGTCGTACACCACCACGCCCGGCCCATGTTAACTTTTCATCTAGATATAACAGAGATTCGTGGAATGCAAGGGCTACTAGCTTTGGTGTATATGAAACCTCACTACATGGAGAGAAGAATCCATAAGTCAACAATGAGACATATAAGAGCATTAACACCTTAAATCTCAGTCATGACTGACTACTTGACCCAAAAAATTGAAATGATTGCTGTTCTTTCCCCTCCTATAATTACTGTTGGCTATAGATGAAATATGTCTCTAAGAGAAGAATCCTTTCTTATTCCAAATTGCCAGCTCACTTGCCTTGGAAAGCACAAGTATCAAGGACTGAATTCTGGTTTCAGAAACACAGGATGACTGATGTAGATGACAGTTGTGGGAAGAAAAGTCAGGACATTCTGAAGTCACCAATCAGTGGGGTGAGACAAAAATGATGGAGCACAAACTTCATTCACAAAGCCAATGAATGGCTCATGCATTAGACCCTCAAGAGATAGATGCATCAGAACCCTGAACAATGTCCTGCTTCACAGGCAGTCTAAGCTTGGCTTCCTGCTTCTTCACCTGGTTACTCCTTCCTCCAAATCACCATGATGACCAGACCACAGTCTAGAGGAGAAGCAACCCAGCACTGATTTCCAGAATGGGGAAGGTGGGTTGAGAATGGTCACTCATCCTGCACAAGGCATGTGCCTCTCCCTATAAGGAAACCCACACCCACCTACTTCTATCCTGGTGGTCTGAATTCCACACACTGCAGGTCCAATGTCTAATCTTTCAGATCCTATGGCCAACTCAGTGCCATCTCCAGAGTAGAAGCCCAGAGCCCAGCTTCTCAGGATGTCCTCACTGTGAGTAATGGGGTGATGGCTTTATTTGTCGTTGGAGCTCTTCCCACTGGCTGTCTCCTTTCTCCTGTCCAGTAGCTGGGAGCCACACCATGCATGTAATTGTCATGTAGGCCCTATGGTACTCTGCCTGTTGCTCATATTTGGGCTGCGTGATTCAGACCACGTTGTATACTCTATCACAGAAAACAACCTTGTTCAGGGACGTTTGATATGTGCCATTTCAGGAAGGTGAGGGGGGTCTCACACATCCACATATCAAATGAGGGGTCTAGGAAGATGGATAAAGGCACTTCCTTGCAAGTTTTAACAGCTCCAGTTCAATTCCGCACCATGCACATAAAAGCACATGCACACAGCATACCCACTCCAAGGCCATGAGAAGTGGAGACAGGAGAACCCCAAAGTTTGCAGGCCAGCGCGAATGGTGTACAGGAAGCAGCAAAAACAAACTGCACACCCAGTAAAACAAGTGAAACCTTGTGTCAAGTAAAGTGGAGGTTGTCCTCAGACCTCCACATGTACTCTGTGGCATGCACACGCTAATTCACACACAAGACACTTGAATCACATCACTTCTCTCTTTGATATCATCTTCTTCTAAATTCCTATATATACCCTAAGTATCACACTAACCACCCAATCTGAAGGTCTCATCCATGTAACAGGTTAGTCATCTCTGTGCTTGGAATACCGTGTACTTCCTTTCCATTCAGTAACTAACCTGTTCTTCCATTCCTGAAGTGTCGGGATTGTCCTGACCCCAGCCTGCCCCTCCCATTTATCCTGCACAGGTCTAGTGACTCTCTAATAACCTCTACCTGCCTATCACCAGGGGGATCTTATGTAGACACCTTTTCCCAAATTACAGTGAGCTTATTAAACTTAGCACATTTCCTGTTTTCATAATCACACTCAGTAGTGTTAGATATTCATTTCTCACACCCCAACACTTTTAGGATTTTGGGTTGAGGCAAGAGGCTAGTAAAGCCAAGACTTCACTTATTCTCCTTCCTGCTTTTTCCTTCTGGCATTTACTACCTAACACTGTTGGATTTTATTTTCTGACCATATACACAGGACAATGAAGGCAATGCCTGTAAGCATATCACACTGTGATTAGAAAATCGGCATGGAGAGGTGAAGACACTTATGGGTGGCACGCTGGAGCTGGGGCTGGGCTATGACCAGGCCTCACAGCACTACCCAGGGAGTTCACCTGGCCCTTCTACCTGGCTTGACCTTCCTACCTGATGCTGAGCGTCTCACTTCCAAGCAGGTCACCATGGCTGCCTCCTCCACCACCATCTCGCCAGATAAAGGCTCAGGAAAATGAACTCTGCTGCTACCTCCTCACCACTTGCACCTCCCTGCCTGGAAGTTTACAATGTCCCCAGTGCTCTGCCAGAGCTGCAGTGGTGTGATGTCAGGGGCTGGTCCCTGGCATGGGGGTTTGTGTGTGGGGGGTAGAACCATCCACCATTCCTGCCAGGAGGGCAGCTTGCAGAAGCAAGTGGGATGCAGCTGTACTGAGGCAGGGACACAGGGAATGGCGGCATCAGGCCTGGGTCCTGCAGCCCTGCCCTGCTTCCCGTGCTCTTCCTTCCTTCCTTTCTTATCTTCCATTTCCCCTTTTTTCTCCCTTCTTTCACTCTCTTTCTTTTCCTTCTTTCCTTCCTTTCTTCCCCCGTCCTTGTTTGCCTCTCTCACTCTCTCCTTTATTCTTTTCTTCCCATTCTCCTCCATTTTCCCTTCCTTCCTTCTACTCTTTTCCCTTTCCCCTTTTTTCTCCTTCCCTCTCCTCACTTCCCCCTCCCCTTTTTTCTTACTCTCTTCATTCTTTCCCTCCATTCTTCACCCTTTCCCCTTCTTTTTCTCCCTTCCTTCCTTCCTTCCTTCCTTTCTTTCTTCTTCCCTTTAGTCTCCCTTTCTCCCTTGTTTTCTTCTTTCCTTTCCTCCCCCCTTCTTTTCCCTCCCTGTCTGCCTTCTCTCTTTCCTTCCGGTCCTCCCTTTATCTTCCCCTGCCCTTTCCTTTTGGCGCCTGTGTTTTCACACAGGGTCATTTATATAGTCGGGACTTATCCTCAACCCTTGAACCTCCTACCTCAGCCTCCCACTTGGGTAACAGGAGTGCCCTGCGCCCAGTTTTTTTTTCTTTTTTGTGGGGGGACAGGAGCATGGGAGGGGTGTCTGCGTGGGTTCCTGTTCCAGGGCGGTGCAGAACTGGAGCTGGGTGTGGCCGCCGCCAGCCCTTTGCCTGGCTTTCTCCACCGCCTCCAGGGCCGCCCCAGAGCCCGGGACCCCGCGATCTCCTACCTGCCGCGGGGCGCCGTGGCTCGCGCGCACACTCGCCATGGCCGCCGCTCCCGCGCGCAGGACGGAGGCTCCGGAAAACGAGCTGCGCTGCTTCCCGGCACCGCCCACGCCGCCTGCCTTCCACTTCGCCACGCGCCGAGCGGCTCCGGGGCGCACAGACACCCACGATGCCGCCGCCGCCTCCCCCGGCCCCCAGCCGCTGCAGAGAGGCTCCGAAAGAGACCCCGGCTGCGACCCCCGCTACGAAGGTTTACAAGTTCCCTACAGATCCGCCGGTGGGGCCGCAGCGTTGTGACGTCACGGGCAGCTCCACCTGCCCATAGCGCGGGGGAGGCCGGAGCCGTCCACTGGTCAGGGCGGGAGGGGAGGGCGGCTTGCAGAAGATGAGTGGGCTGCAGCTGTATTGGAGCAGGGGCTTTGCAGCTAATACAGCTTGTGCGTCCCTCAAACCCTCCGGGAGCAGATGCAGGGGTTCCTGGTACTGTAATGGGTCTCGGAGTCACTCAGAGATTCACCATTCCGGCACGAGTATATTAATAAAGGCATTTATTTCTGGCCACGACTAGAGAGTGCAGCCTCCAGTTACATCTGGTCAGGGGTTTATAAGGACAAATTGCTAAACAGGTCTACGTGACAGCAATCACAAGCCTAGTTGAAAGGTGAAGAAAAAAAAAGGTTAGCAGTTATCTCATTCAAGCAGATGGCCTGGTATTCTGCATACCAAAGACAGCTTTTGCCAGGTACCACATCGTGCAGACCACAGGGAACATTTCCTTATCCATCACATTCTTTGATCCATCACAGTGCCTGGAGGGCAGCTGTGTGGAAGTAGGGGCTTTGCAGCTCAAAAGAGCTTGTGTGTCCCTCACATACGCAAAGAGCAGGTGAAGGGGTTCGGGGGTTCATGTGTGTTGAAGCAGAAACTTTGTAGTTCACACACTCTGCGTGCCCACTGACCCAAAGAGCAGATGAACGCGTTCCTGGTACCTGGGGTTCAGTGGTACTGGAGCAGGGATCTTTGCAGCTCAGGGAGCTTGTGCCCCTGACCCCACTTACCCACAGAATAGGTACACAGAGAATAGGTACAGGGACTCCTGGGGCCTGAGGAGGCCTAGTGTGACCAACCTCCTACCTCAGCCTCCCACTTGGGTAACAGGAGTGCCCTGCGCCCAGTTTTTTTCTTTTTTGGGGGGACAGGAGCATGGGAGGGTGTCTGCGTGGGTTCCTGTTCCAGGGCGGTGCAGAACTGGAGCTGGGTGTGGCCGCCGCCAGCCTTTTGCCTGGCTTTCTCCACCGCCTCCAGGGCCGCCCCAGAGCCCGGGACCCCGCGATCTCCTACCTGCCGCGGGGCGCCGTGGCTCGCGCGCGCACACTCGCCATGGCCGCCGCTCCCGCGCGCAGGACGGAGGCTCCGGAAAACGAGCTGCGCTGCTTCCCGGCACCGCCCACGCCGCCTGCCTTCCACTTCGCCACGCGCTGAGCGGCTCCGGGGCGCACAGACACCCACGATGCCACCGCCGCCTCCCCCGGCCCCAGCCGCTGCAGAGAGGCTCCGAAAGAGACCCGGGCTGCGACCCCCGCTACGAAGGTTTACAAGTTCCCTAAGATCCGCCGGTGGGGCCGCAGCGTTGTGACGTCACGGGCAGCTCCACCTGCCCATAGCGCGGGGGAGGCCGGAGCCGTCCACTGGTCAGGGCGGGAGGGGAGGGCGGCTTGCAGAAGATGAGTGGGCTGCAGCTGTATTGGAGCAGGGGCTTTGCAGCTAATACAGCTTGTGCGTCCCTCAAACCCTCCGGGAGCAGATGCAGGGGTTCCTGGTACTGTAATGGGTCGCGGAGTCACTCAGAGATTCACCATTCCGGCACGAGTATATTAATAAAGGCATTTATTTCTGGCCACGACTAGAGAGTGCAGCCTCCAGTTCCATCTGGTCAGGGGTTTATAAGGACAAATTGCTAAACAGGTCTACGTGACAGCAATCACAAGCCTAGTTGAAAGGTGAAGAAAAAAAAAAGGTTAGCAGTTATCTCATTCAAGCAGATGGCCTGGTATTCTGCATACCAAAGACAGCTTTTGCCAGGTACCACATCGTGCAGACCACAGGGAACATTTCCTTATCCATCACGTTCTTTGATCCATCACAGTGCCTGGAGGGCAGCTGTGTGGAAGTAGGGACTTTGCAGCTCAAAAGAGCTTGTGTGTCCCTCACATACGCAAAGAGCAGCTGAAGGGGTTCGGGGGTTCATGTGTGTTGAAGCAGAAACTTTGTAGTTCACACACTCTGCGTGCCCACTGACCCAAAGAGCAGATGAACGCGTTCCTGGTACCTGGGGTTCAGTGGTACTGGAGCAGGGATCTTTGCAGCTCAGGGAGCTTGTGCCCCTGACCCCACTTACCCACAGAATAGGTACACAGAGAATAGGTACAGGGACTCCTGGGGCCTGAGGAGGCCTAGTGTGACCCCTGGGGTAAAAGCTCCCACAAGGCGCACTGTGTGTGCTTGACATCGCGATGGTCAGCCCACGGGTGTTGACTGTGCTCAGGCCAGGGTTCTGTAGCCCTGCCCTCCTTCCCTTTTCCTTCCTTTCTTCTTTTCTTCCTTCTTTCTTCCTTCCTTCTTTCCTTCCTTCCTTCCCTCCCTTCTTCCCTCTCCCCTCCCTCCTTCCCTCCTTCCTTCCTTCCTTCCTTCTTCCTTCTCTCTTTCCCCCTCTTTATTCTCCCATTCTTTCTGCTCTGCCTTATTCCTTTCTTTCCATTCTTCTGCTCACTTTCCCACTCTTTTCCTTCCTTTCTTCTCTTTCCCCCTTTTCTCCCTTCCTTCATTCCTTCCCTCATTTCTTCCCTTCCTCCCTTTCTCTCTGGCTTTCTGGGAGCTCAGAGGCCTGGTAAGGACTCCATCTCATGTCTCCTTTGTGCAGTCAGGATCAAGATATTGCCTTCCTCCTTTGCAAAGTTCTGGCACACAGAAATTAAGAGATAGACATGAAAAGCATATGGAGGGTGTGTGTGTGTGTGTGTGTGTGTGTGTGTGTGTGTGTGTGTGTGTGTGTGTGTTGGGAGTGATCAGATGGAAAGTAGCCCTGAGAACAAGTAGAATATCTCACCAACAGAAGTGAGCTTTTTTAAAAAATTAATCAGTGGGAAATGTGTATGTAATTACAAGAGATGAACCCCACATTGGAAGTTCCTATCCTTATGATGTCCGAAGGGATTTAGAAACAATACAGAAGTTTTACAGCATCCTAATGCCCCCTAGCTTTGGCCACCCTGCCAGCCCACTTTCAAAGGAATAGCCAAGACAAAGCACCCAGTAAAGGCTAATTACAAGCTAATTACAAGGTGCTGCTGCTCCTGCCAGGCCCAGGAGTCTCAGGAAAGTGAAGGGGAGACAGGACTGGGAAGACCACACAGGTGCTTGGTTGGAGATGGGGAATTTGGGGAAAGCTCCTACTGGGAACCTAGGCTGGGCTTGACCAGGGAGGGTGTTGTTGGCTTGGATGAGGGCGATGATCCCAGACATTCCTCTCTCTCTGTTTAAGATTGTGGGCTGGAACAATGATTTCTAGAGAAAAGTCCCTCATTGGTGTCTGGAGACAATGCATTTGGTGAATGCCCAGTGTGAGGAAGGAAAGAAGCTCTTGGACACCAGGATATTATGTAGGAAACATCTAGAAGCAGGTAGTCAGGCTAGAGACATGGGAGGCATGGCTTCATGTGTGGTGTAGGTGAAACCTGGATTCTAAGCAGCTGCTTGCAAACTTGAGTGACCCCAGCTCAGAGCTAAGTCCAGGCAGGCATGGGGCACAATGGATCTTGTTCTTCAGGTCTCTAAATCCTGAGGCAGACATGAGGAGGAAAGATGGGCAGTGGGGTGTGGGCAATGGCAGTGATGGGCCAAACCTGGGAAATGGCCAGAGATCCAGAAAGACTTCTTGGAGGAGGGACTGGGAAGCTGAGAGGATAGGCACAGTGACACTCACCTGTCACCCCAGCACTCATGAAGCAGAGGCAGGAGGATCATGAGTTCAAAGCCATCCTAGGATATGTATAGCAAGATCTGGTCTCAGAAAATATTCTTGGGGCCTAGGGTGATAGCTCATTGGGTGCTGTTCTACTTGTAACCTGAGTTTGACCCCCAGAGCCCATATAAAAGAGCCAGGTGTGGTGGTGCAGGCTTGTAATTCTGGCACTGAGGAGGTGAGACAGGAGGGCCTCTGGGGCTGAGTGGCAGCCACTCTAGCCCATTTCCAGGCCAGTGAGAGGCCCTAGCTCAAAAAATGCTGATGATGTTCCTGGTGATAACACATAAAATTGCCTTTTATCCTCACTGCCTGTGTGCATGCATACTTGCATACACACATGGGCACTGCACACACGAACGTACAAATACACATCCACACACATATCACTTTTTATTTTTTAAATATTTTTATTTGCAAGCAGAGAGAGGAGAGACAGGCAGATAGGATGAGCACTTCAGGGCCTCCACCCACTACAAATGAACTCCAGACACATATGCCACTTTGTGCATCTGGCTTTAGGTGGGCATGAGGGAATCAAACTTGGGTTGCTAGGCTTTGCAGGCAAGCACCTTAACCAGTAAGCCATCTCTCCAGCCCATATAACACTTTTTTTAATTTGAGAGAGACAGAGAGAGAGAGAGAATGGACATGCCAGTGGCCTCTCAGGTGCTGTGAACGAACTCCAGACACATGTGCCCCCTTGTGCACATGTGCGACATTGCGTGCTTGCATCACTTTTGCGTCTGGCTAAATGTGGGACCTGGAGAATGGAACAGGCATTCTTAGGCTTTGCAGGCAGACATCTTAACCGCTAAGCCATCTCTCCAGCCCCCATATAACACATTTTTAACAAAAAAAAAAAACACGCTTGGGTGAGAGAAACAGATGTTAGGAGAGAAATCTGGTTAAAGCAGGTTTAGGGTGAGTAGGGGACCCAGGAAGGCAGGAAGAGTAGCCCTGAGATCCTGCCCATGGACAGATCTTGTAGAACAAAAGCCCAAAGATTATTCTGAGAACAGTCTGGAAACATTTAGCAGCTGAACAGGCCTGATTCCAGCTGAGCAGAGGGTGGCAGAAGTACTGGCAAGAAACACTCCATGGAGGCCAAGGTCAGAAATGAACCCATTCTGGGCCACAGAGAAAAGTGGCTTGGACTGCGGTGAATCATTGGGCCTGCAGCAGGTACCAGCGCTGCATGCAGGACACTCAGCAGACTTCTTGCCTGGTTGAGAAATGTCCTGACTAATTACCTGGCTTTGCTATGGGTACCAGGAGGGTGGGGCTGTCAGCCAGCATCGTGATGCAGGGTCCTGGCTCTGGTGCAAGCTGACCTCTTGATAAAGTGGCAACTGGTCCCTACAGGTAATGAGCAGAGCCTGGAAGAGAGCAGAGGGTGGAGCCAGCTGGTGTCTTAGAACCAGGAGATTAAAAAGATTGAGAAGACCTTTGAGGGGATTAACAGAACACATGAAAATCGTTCAAGGAGGGCTGGAAAGATAGCTCAGCAGTTAAGGTTCTTGCTTGCAAAGCCTGATAACAGATTCCCCAGTATCCACGTAAAGCCAGATGCACAAAGTGGCTTGTATTGCTCGAGTTTGTTTGCAGTGGCAAGAGGCCCTGGTGCATACTGGCACACCCATTCTCTCTCTCCCTTGCAAATAAATGAATACAAATATTTTTAAAAGAAAATTATCCAAGGAGACCTCAGCGGCTGCACATGTTGACATCATTCTCCCTGGCCAACATGCTATGTCACTTTGCATAGAGGTGTGACTCGTTGCCCCCTCTATCTATACCTGAGTGTGTGTTGTGTGACCTCAGGTAAGGCCTTTCCCTCTTTAAGCCTCAGCTTCTCTCTCTAGGTTGATGTGGTCATGAAATGAGGGCCTGAGTGTGGAGCCTTCCAGCATGCTGCATTACAGTAAGTACTCTGAGAAAGTGGACCACAGAGCTGGGGGTTTGGGGAGCCCCAAATGGGCTTCTTTTGGCATCAGATGTCAGGAGAACGCCCTTGGGGAAGGGGGTGTGGCCATCTGGACTATATAGATCATGGCTGCTCAGGGCCCATGTCTCTGTCAGGCCTTCACCTTGATGGACCGGAGTTGGAATGGCTTCATTGACGAGGAGGACCCGAGCAGGACCCACATTTGTTGCACTGGCTGGATGAGGTAGTAATGGGGACAAATAAGGACTTGGATGACATGGTGAAAGAGCTCAGAGGGTCAATCAACTTCACAGTCTTCCTGACCATGTTTAGGGAGAAACTTTTGGGTGATGGAGGCTCTCAGGAGGCTGGGGTGGGGCTAGAGACAGGTAGTAGACATGTCTCCCTATGGGGCCCTGTATGGCACAATACAGGCCTGGTCCTAGCCAGACCGCATGGCAGAAGACAACAGGAAGTGGCTTCTGTAAAAATGGCTTTTTGCGCAGGCTTGATGTGACAACAGTTATAGCCCCATGCTCGCGAGAAGCCTACTACGAGATGTCCTGTCCAGAGACAGGCTGTCATTGGTCACCAAAAGGGGACCGCCCCATACAAGGATTAACAGCCCCTTAAAACCCATGTGCACTTCCTGAATAAACGAGTTTGTGGATTCTCGCTCCGCTCTCACCCAACTCCCGGAGTCTGTGTCGTGACTCCCGCTGCTCACCCCAATCGGCTGAGACCCTATCGTCCCTCCTGAGCTGGCCTTGGGGGGGGACCCCAACATCTGGCGCCTGAACAGGGACCCTCTGCCCCGACGTTGGTGTTAGCGAGACACCCCATCCGTGACCCCCTGCCCCATCGGCATCTGGCGAGATGCTCCATTGAACGTCCCGTGAGCCGGTGAGCAGCCCCTCGGCGTTTGGCAGAACGGCAAAACGCCCAGTTCTTTCGGTAGTAGCCCCCTCGGTGATGCCTCTCGCCTTGAAAGTCCGATGAGCAAAGCGCCCATTTCTTCATTGGTGAGAGAAAAACAGCTAACGGTTGCCTGTGGGTGAGCAGGCAGCCCCTTCCCCCCTTCTTCCTTTGTTTGTCCTCCCCTTCCCCCCCAGTAAGGCACACACTGCTGCACGGCCCTAAGCCTGTGTTGGCCCCTCCCCACTAAGCACAAGACACGTGGGTCCTAAACAATCTATCCTATGTCTAGCTGGCCCCAGCATTAGGGACTTGTGGTTTGCATGATTATCCTCTGGTCTATCATCTTTGATCTGGGTTATTATTTTCTCAGTCTCTTTGATTCAGGAGTGTCCCAGCCCAGCCCCCCATCAAACAACACCACACGGCAATGGGCAACCCCACATCAGATGGACTCTGCCCATTTATGACCATTCACCCCACATTTCTGTCCTTTTGGATGGGGTTGAATTCAATGGCATAGTAGACACAGGTGCGGATGAGGAGGAAGTCAATTTTTAAATTACAATAGACCGCCACCACAACCCCCTCCTGCTACAGCCACACTGGCAACCACCCCTCCCCCTTGTTACCCTTCCAAGGACCTCCCCTCCTCCCCCCCCCCCAGTCCTGGACACACCCAGGTGACTGCCGGTTCCCTGACACGCCCCTTCGCCGCCTTCCCTGTTAATGTAGGGCCGGATGCCACAATCAGGCCGTGGCTCCCCACCCCCCTCTTTGATCTGGCCCTCATCCTTAAGGCAGCCCAGGAATCCGGTGTTGATTCTGCTTACTTTGAACAAGTCCTCTTACAATGGGCCATCCCGCCCTATAGTGACCTGGCTGAATCCCAGGAAAATCTTAGGGATGAAATTCCAATTACCTTGGACATACTCCCTGGCACAGGACCTTATACAGACCCTATATCCTGAGCTCTCGCTTGGCCAATGCAAACATTTAACCCATACTTGTAAGTCATGTGCCCCTATCCCCCCTGGGCCCCCTACAGCCTCAAGGAGTCAATCCTAGAGGCCTTACTCCCAAATTCTATCTGGCAGATGGATGTTACCCACATACCTTCCTTTGGTAACCTCAAATATGTCCATGTCATTGTGGACACTTACTCTAAGCTTACTTTTGCTATTGCTCTCTGGGGAAAAGGCATCCCATGTCATTAAAGCAACAAAACCGCTATGTTGGTCATGGGCGTGTGCCTGGTCAATTAAAACAGACAATGGCCCTGCATACACATCTGCCCAATTCACATCCTTCATGGAATCTTGGGAATAAAACACTCCCTTGGGATCCCCTACAACCCACAAGGACAGGCCATCGTGGAAAGAACAAACTGGACCCTAAAGGAACTAATTATAAAACAAAAGTCCACTATGTCGCCAAAGGACCCCACTTGGCCCTAGTGGAAGCTCTCTTTTCACCCTCAATTTTTTCTCCTTTGATGAGGCAGGACTCTCCCCAGCCTACAAACATTGGAGATCCCAACCAACCACGACACCCTTACCCTTAGTCCGCTGGAAAGATCCTCTTACTAATATTTGGAAGGGGCCCCACCCTCTTTTAACGCAGGGCCGAGGGGTATGCTTGTGTCTTTCCAGAAACTTCACAGATCCCAGTTTGGATTCCTGCCAGAAACGTCCGTCCAGCCACTGACTCAGCGACCAGCCTTACTGAAGAGGATGATGCCAGACCCCTCACACTACATACGGGACTTTAAACTTATTTTCCCCCACCGGCCACTGACTCAGCGACCAGCCTTGCTGAAGAGGATGATGCCAGATCCTCAGACTACATACAGGAATTTAAACTTATTTCCCCACCAGCCACTGACTCAGCGACCAGCCTTGCTAAAGAAGATGATGCCAGACCCTCAGACTACATATGGGACTTTAAACTCACCCCCCTACCTAGCTATAAATTCCTTTCCAACTCCTTTCATTACATTGAGCTGCTACCATTAAGGACACTCAATGCTACTGACTATTTTAGGGTGAACTCACCCAGCAACCTGTCCTACCCCAGTCCTCTTCAGGCTCTCTAGTTGATTCTCGCTTGCTGGGACTGTTCACATGCCACAGAGCCACGCCCACTTGGCCCTTCCATGCCTTCTAGGCAACAGCCTCATATGTATGGTACAATACAGGTCTAGCCCCTAGCCAGACCTCATGCTAAAAGCCATACCAGGCCATACCCCTCAGGTTTTCTCACCAGGATGGCAGCCAGCCCATGATGGGTAAGACTCCATGAGATGGAACAACCTAAGACAGGCACTGTCACATGTGATGATCCCTTGGGGCCTGGGTTCAACCATGGCTTTCCAAAAGCCATACCAGGCCATCCCCCTCAGGTTTTCTCACCTAGGTGGCATTTGGCCCTTGACGGGTAAGACTCCATGAGATGGAACAACCTAAGACAGGCACTGTCATGTATGATGATCCCTTGGGGCCTGGGTTCAACAATGGCTTGGCAATAAACCATACCTCTCAGGGTTGCCAATAATAAAAACAAAAAGGAGGATATGTATGGCACAATACAGGCCTGGTCCTAGCCAGACCGCATGGCAGAAGACAACAGGAAGTGGCTTCTGTAAAAATGGCGTTTTGCGCAGGCTTGATGTGACAACAGTTACAGCCCCATTCTCGCGAGAAGCCTACTATGAGATGTCCTGTCCAGAGACAAGCTGTCATTGGTCACCAAAGGGGACCGCCCATACAAGGATTAACAGCCCCTTAAAACCCATGTGCACTTCCTGAATAAACGAGTTTGTGGATTCTCGCTCCGCTCTCACCCAACTCCCGGAGTCTGTGTTGTGACTCCGCGCTGCTCACCCCAATTCGGCAGAGACTCTATCATCCCTCCTGAGCTGGCCTTGGGGGGGACCCCAACAGGGCCCTGACATTTACCTAACCACAGTGAGAACATGGTGTTCCCTTCCCCAGTCACCGACCCCTGGAAGCAAATGCCAACCCAGGCCGTGCATCAGTTTCCACCTCTGCCCATTACCCACAATCAAAACGGCACCTTCCACTTCCTCCCTATTATCATTCCCCTCTGCTTTTTTTAAAATTTATTTTTATTTATTTTTGGAGAGAGACACAGAGAGAGACAGAGAGAGAGGGAGAGGGAAACAGACAGAGATGGGCGCACCAGCAGTCTCAGCTGCTGTGAACAAAATCCAGATGCGTGCGCCCCCTTGTGGGCAAGTGCGGCATTGCGCCCTTGCATCACTTTATATCTGGCTAAACGTGGGACCTGGAGATTGGAACTGCTGGAGATTGGAAGCAGCGTTCTTAGGCTTAGGAGGCAGGCGCCTTAACCGCTAAGCCATCTCTCCAGCCCCCCTCTGCTTTTTTAGAGGGAAGGTGTCACTCTATCCAGGCTGATCTGGAATTCACCCTGTAGTCTCAGGAAGGCCTCAAAATCACAGAGATCCTCCTGAGGGCTGGTAATAAAGGCATGTGCCATCATTTCCAGCTTATTTCCCTTATCTACCTGCCTCCTTTGCCTCTCTGTTCCTTGTTGATGGTGAGTGACAGGCAGAGAAGTGCTATGGGGCAACGGGTTTCTGTAAACAACTGTGGCTGACTGAGCCCATTGCCAGACAAGTTACTCACTTTGTCCAATTATGTAGTCACCACAGTCCCAGGGAAAGGATCAGAGAGCTGTGTTCACCAATAAGGAGTCAGAACATGCCCAGAGAGGTCATGATACTTGTCCCAGGTGCTCTGAGAAAAGAATAACTGCAACGGAGTCACCACACTCTCCTGAGACTCAGTATCCTGCCTGGGGCTAGAAAATGGGGTCATCTCTGTTCCCTTTCTCTCCTAAGTCTGGGACATCCTCTGCACAGTCATTTCTGAGCTGGAGGTTTCTGTGACTGAAAGGAAGGGTCAGACTAGGCTGTAGCTGTACAGGGAGATAGGCCGTGTGGTCACCTTGCCTTCAGGCTGCCCTGACTGGCCCTGGAGATCAAGACCTGGACTCCGACACAGTGCGGGGTGATCTTGGGTGGTCTGAGTTGCTGTTTACACCTTACTATTTCTGTAGAGTGTTGGTCTAAGATCTCCCAGAGAGGAGCTGGGGCATGGCTCAGCAGGAAAACACTTGTCTAGAATCCCCCAGTGTGGAGCTGGGGTGTGGCTCAGCAGTACAGCACTTGCCTAAATTTCCCCAGTGAGGGGCTGAGGTCTGCCTCAGTTATAGAGCCCCTGCCTAGAAAACCCCTCTGCGTGAGTATGATGTGATTCAGTGGCAAAGCACTTGCCTTGATGCTTCCACTAAGGGGCTGGGGGGTGGCTCATTGGAAGAGTTCCTGCCTAGAATCCCCCACTCAGGAGCTGTCGACATAGCGAGGCACCTTCTGCTCAATGTGAGTTGTGTACTAAGATGGACAGGAGTTTCGTTGGGATCCTTTGGGGTCCTCACAGGAAGGAGAGAGTACTTTTTATTTCTGAAGGCCCTGAGCCTGTTTTTAGATGGGTAGTAGAGTCTTGAGGCTTGTGATGCTCCTGTCAGGCTTCGGCTAAGCTGGAGCAGTGACCCAGGGCCTTGGTGAGGACTGCAGTACTTCAGCTTCTCCCTACTTTTTCAGGGACACACAACCTAGGAATCCAGCTGATATAGTTTTTAAAATTTTGTTTATTTTTATTTATTTGACAGTGATAGGCAGAGAGGGGAGAAAGAGGCAGAGAGAGAGAGAAAGAAAGAGAGAGAGAGAGAGAGAGAATGGGTGTACCAAGGCCTCCAGCCACTGCAAACGAACTCCAGATGCATGCACCACCATGTACATCTGGCTTACGTGGGTCCTGGGGAATCAAGCCCCGAACCAGTGTCCTTAGGCTTCACAGGCAAGCGCTTAACTGCTGAGCCATCTCTCCAGCCCCCCAGCTGATATTTTCATACAAACTTGGTCAAGGCTATGTGAGATGCTGGATGAAGAGGCTATTAGCTAGGAGGCCAGCAGGCTAGGATGGGCATTGTCTTGCCCACTAATTGGGACAAGGAAATTTTGCAATGAGATGCCCCACAATGGCAAGCAGACACTATGCAGGCTATTTTATGAGACTTATAGGCTCAGAGCAGAGGGAGGAGGCAGGGTGCCACTGGCTAAGATGAGTGACCCAGAGCTGGGCCAGAGCTAGAGACCAGTGCCTGGTCCTCAGGAAGCCAAGGGTCCAGCTCCAGGCCAGCCACAGTTGTAAAGCCTCTTCAGAGACTGGAATTGTCAGCTAGTTCATGAAAACAGAGGTGTTATGACTTCTGGAGGCAGAGGCCCCACTCAACCCTGATCAGGACCCTTGCACAAATCCAGCTTCACTGGCTTAGAGCCCCTAACTCAGCTGCTTGGTCTACCTGGGAGGGCCTGGAGCCCTGGCCCAACTCCACCTGGCCTGAGACGCTGAGCTGAGGACAGCTTCCTCACACCTGCTCAAAGCAGGCACTGCTGTGTCTTCCAGGGGCTCCCAGTCTGATGGGGAGACACAGAGGACCCTGACCCAATGTAATGAGGGAGACACAGAGGAAAACTACCCAGTCTTGTGGGGGGAAGCATAGAGGACCTTGACCCTGTGTGATGGGAAGACACCGAGAGCTCTGACCCAGCCTGGTGGGGGAGACAGGGATAGTCCAAACTCAATCACGTGAGGATCTGGACACCCTGGCTGTCCTCAAAGGAAGATAATTTCTCCTTTCTCTTATTAATGGTGCCTCAGGCAAGGAATGGAAACTGTGTGATAAGTTAAAGTATCATGTCTAGTACCTGGGTGCACTGGGTCTGAAGGGGACCAAGTGAGAATAATGCCAGCCTGGAGCTGGGCATTCAGATAGTTTCATAGTGCTAATCCATTAATGTTGGTCAAAACCTATTGTGGAGGTTTGATTCAGGTGTCCCCCATAAATTTGGGTGTTCTAAATGCTATGTTCCCACCTAATGGGAGATTTGGGGACTAATGCCTCCTGGAGGCAGTGTATTGTTGCGAGCGGACCTATGGGTGTTATAGCCAGTTTCCCCGTGCCAGTGTTTGGCACACTCTCCTGTTCCTGTTGTCCACCTGATGTTGGCCAGGGGGTGATGTCCACCCTCTGCTCATGCCATCGTTTTCCCCTGCCATCACGGAGCTTCCCCTCAAGTCTGTAAGCTAAAATAAACTCTTTTTTCCCCACAAGCTGCTCTTGGTCTGGTGATTTCTACCAGCAATGTGAACCTGACTGCAACAGCTATCAAGCCTGGTGTGGTGGCTCATGTATGTAATCCTTACCTTCCGGAAGTGGATGAGGATTCCAAGGTCATTCTCAGCTACATATTGAGTTTGATGTCAGCCAGGGCTACATGAGACCCCATCTCACTAAAACCATACAAAGAAACAAACCCAAACCCCTAGCCAGGAGTGGCCATCAGCAAGCTGGTCCTACATGGTGGGGGGAAACATACTCCTCTGACCTCATGACTTTCTGGGGCTTCCCAGGTCCACAGTGAGCGGGTGTGGAGCAGCTTGACCAGGAAAGGGGTCTGGCTAAGAGTTGTTAAGTCACCTGCTGTCACCATGGAACTCAGGAAACCTTGGACAAGCCCCTTCCTCTCTCTGGGCTTATTTATCCACTAATACAATGAAGATCTTGGGTATTAAGGCTCATAGTGGGCATCCGAATCTTCTCTTTTTCCTCATTCTCCTTTGGTTCCTCTTCTTGTGTTGAGCATACAACCAAGTGCCTTGCACTGATAGTCAAGTACTCTATCGCGCCCTAGTCTCTCACTGGGCTATTCTAATTAGGCTGAGACACACCCTCAGCCTCTCACTGGAGGATTCTAGCACACACTCTACAGAAGTAGAAATTGGAGCAAGAGAGATGAACTGAGAGGAAGAAAGGTGGAGGAGGGGAAGGCTGTAGTCTCCAGGCAGCTCACGGGTATTGAGATGGAGAAGGACTAATAGGTCAGCATAGAGACAGAGATGCTGATGGGAGCCAGGCTGAGGGGAGAGAATAAGGCCAGTTGCTAGCAGAATGGAAAGAGGCAGAGCTGGGGACAGGAATGACCAGCTAGGCTTGGGATATCTGAATTTGACATTTCCATTGCGAGCTGGACTGCAGGTCCTTGGACTGATATCATGGAGGTGGGATCATGTGGCAGAGACCTCTAGTAATTGTACAGGGGGACTGCTGTAATGGAGCAGAGAGCCCAGTGGAAGCCTGCTTTGGTCCATAGATGCTGGGTCAACATCTGATCTATGCTCAACCCATCCATTCCAAGCCTCACTGGCCTTTTGGTGCCCCTGGATGATGAGATGCTCCCTCCCTACCCAGGGACAGGCTGGTGACTTAAGACAGTGATGTTTCTGTTCACACTTCGAGGATGGGTCCACAGCCTGTCTGTGATTCCACCTACGGGGGTGTGGGAGAAGGAAGGTGGACCTTGGTGGAAGAGTTAGTGTCCACTTCCTCTTCTATGATGTTATTAAAGGTTATGAGGTAGACTTTGGGGCCTACAGAGGCACGTCCAAGAGTGCCTCAATCTAGAATCACCCAATCAGTGTCTTATGTTCCCCCTGCATCTTTGAAACCTGGGACACCCCCTTGACAATGGCCTAAACCAACTCATCTCAGTATCGTGAGGCAAGAATGAGAAGAAAATCCATTCCATAGGGGATCCATTTGGGGAACACAAGATACTTCCCAGACCTGTCGGACCTGAGAAATGTGGATGGTGGCTATAGGGGCTACAAAGAAGACCCTGGATAAAACAGAATCTGTGCAAAGTCCCTCAGCTTGGGGACGTGGACCTTTTGACTGTCCCACGGTAACATAACCGATGGAAAATGTTCATAGGTTCTCAGTGGGACCTGGTACCACTGGTGCCACAGAATACTCAAGTGCACAGGACCTGCCAGCTCTCTGATCTTTATTACGGAGCCTGCTTAAGCCCCACAAATTCCCCCATAGTTGCAGGGGATATCAGTCCCCTTTATTCAGCACCCAATGTAGCTCCTATTTCTAGAAGCTCTGGCAGCCAGAAGCAAATACTTTTGTGGACTCCACAGGGACTCCACAGTCCCATCCTGCGCCATCTTCTGTCAGGCCCATCATTTAGCCCTCTCCAACCTCATTTTCCTAGTACTCATGTCCCATATCTACGAGGAGCCAAGATCTAAGGGGCTCCATCATGGGAAGGGTTTGATATGATGTGGTTGGCCTCAAATAGTATCTTGTAGTCTGGCAAGTGGTGAATAAATGTCATTGAAAATGGCAGGGAAGAGCTGGAGAGATGGATGGCTAAGCCTAAGAGCTGGTTATCTCCAGTGGCACCATTTGCCTGCAGTGATGCAAGGGCGCAAGCACTTGACCACAAGAACAGCTGGTTCCAGACACTCTCCAGTGGTTCCAATCTCCAGGTCCCACATTTAGCCAGACCAAAGAAAAAAAAGAGAAAATCAACAGGATTCTTCTCAAGCACACTTTATTGGGAGCTCCAAGCTGAGAGAGAAGGACCCCGACCCTATGGAGCACCAAGCTTATATGCTGGTGATGACTCATGTGTCTGTTGCTGTCTGATTGGCTCAAGTCGCATCAGGCGATCTGATTGGCTCAAAACACCCAATCAGGATGGCGAATGACCACAGCTCCGATTGGCTCAATTCTCAATTCCTTTCAGTGGATCCTAATACACCCAATCAGGGTTGGCGAGCAGCCATCTTAGAATAACGTCATAAGCTCATGCGCAGACAATTAAGATACAAAAGCAACAAACAAGCTGACATGGCAAAACCTGACAAAGCCAGCAGCATGGCTTCCCACAGTTCCCCCTTTTTGTTTTAGAAACCTCAGGATACCCGATCAAGGACCAGCCCTCATGATGGCGGTCCGATCAGGGTAGAACCCAAGATCAGAGCATGCTTAAGCACCTTCCCGAGTGCAATGGGAAGAACCCGTCAGGGTGCAAAGGCTGCTTATGCAGAAATGTAAGCCTTCAAGGTGCAATGACAACAAGGTCACTTGGTGTGCAAAGGCCTTACAAAGGACAGGAAAAGAAGTAAGCCTTCCAAGGTGCAATGGCAACAAAGCCACTTGGTGTGCAAAGGCCTTACAAATAGACAGGGTGGAACTAACCAACTCGCAGGCCTGCCAGCCACACTTGTGGAGATGCTCCGTGATCCAAAGCCATGAGTGCCTGAACAATCCTTATGTTATCCTGCCTATGTTGTCATCTGATACGACAAATAAGCCAGAGACAGAACACCATGCCACACAGAAGGGCTGCTCCAAACATAGCCACCCCCACCCATTCCTTAAAGAAAGAAAATGCAGAAGATAGCCAAGAGGTAAAATCTCCCAGGAGACTGATTCCAGACGAGTTCCATTCAGTTGTACAATCTGGAACAGTAACTTTCGAGATAGCTGCTCTCCTTCAAGCGTCCAGTTTCCTGCCAAGAATTCAGCTAGCTTGCGATTCTGATTTAAAAAAGCAGTAAAATTAAATTGCAAGGGAGTGATACACAAATGCTGATACTGGGAAACACAGCCAAGTTGTATTATTTTGTATAACTCTTCTACTTGATTTTGCACCAAATCTACTCTTTGATTAACTAGATGAATGCCAGCAAGAAGATGCTTATTAATTGCTTCTTGTATTTCTAGTGCTGCAGAAGTCTTTTCCACTATGCCATTAACAACTTCCACAGTTTGAGCCTGAGACGTCATGGCAATAGCAGCAGTAGTTGCTGCTGCAGCTGAAATGACTATGGCGGAGATGATTGCTGCAGTAATGCCAAAATCTCTTTTATGATGAACGAGTCCTACTAAGGGAAAGTTATTTGGATCCGCCTCTACTGGAACAGGAACAAAGGTAGGTAATTTTACTATTAAGGCTAAATTTACACTGGCATTCCAACATTCTGCAAGCCAGCACATAGTGTTCCTGCAATCTATCAAAGAGGTGTTGGTGCTAACATTCGTTGTTAGAAAAAAGAATGGGGCTTGCACACAAATTGAGGCTGGATCAAAACTACTATTAGTCCATTGGTGATTTTTGGTTATGTTGTTAATGTATGGCTTATCATACTTACTAATACGAACTGCCGAGATATTCCATAATGCATGTTTAGCACCCAATAATCCTGCTAAAGCTGACACATCCGCCATAGCACCTACCTCGTTGGAAAGAAGCCATTGATACCAGGGCCATCCAGCGCTATTACTAAGTGTATCATTTCCTTTATTTTTAAATTGGTAGCGTCTTAATGGGGGGGGTCATTTGGAATCCCTGCAAAATCTGCTTCTGGATCCGGTCTGGACTCTGACATGGAGTGAAAGTTGGGGGAAAGGTATAATCGGGCTCACACCAGGGAGCACTTATAATATTACTAGCATTTATCTTGAGATTTGGCTGTCTAGAAGGGACGGTCACTTCACTCTGTATCAATAACGTGGTAATGTTAACATCCGTAACATTGCCTCCCTTTCCTGACCCATTCTGTTTTCCCTGAACTATCTGGGTTAAAGCTGAGAGTAGGACACTCATACCAACTTTAGACTTTTCAAGAGGGTCCTGCCAAGCACTAAGATTTTGTTTCTGTAATAATATACATGGGGGGGCCTGATTCTTGTTACCCTGGAAAAAGCACAAAGTGCCATTCAGTTGAAAAGAGGTCTGATTATAAATTTTTGGTGTTTGCAAAGGGTCCCTGATGCAAGGCATATCTCCTTGACAGGATGTAGAAAATAAAGTGGGTAAGACACCAGAATAAGAATGAACCGGCACAGGGACAGGCCATGTTCTGGCCACAGCCCAAAATTGCATCTTATCCCCCTTTATCATCATCGGCGGGAGCAGACTCAGGATCATCAATGGTAGTGGGGAGGTTGTCATTCCTTGTCTTCTCATGACGTACAACTCGAGTCAACCGCTCTGGCACCCAGATAGGATCAGCTTGGCCCTGTGGAAAAACACAAACAGCTCCCCTGGATCTGGCTATAACTGGATCCGGGCCTTTCCAGACATTTTCAAGTACATCCTTCCATTTTGCATCCTCATAGCAAAGAGGGAATTGATTCATATGACGGTCAGCTGCCGTTAAGCCCGCAGCATCAATCATCAAAAAATTCAAAGTAAAAAGTACTAGAGATAATTTATTCTTTGGGGTTTGGCCTTGGCCTATTCCCCCTTTTTGTTTTTGTAAACATTCTTTTATGGAACGGTGGGCCCGTTCAACAATGCCTTGCCCTTGTGGATTATAAGGAAGGCCAGTGGTATGAGTAACTCCCATAGTTTCACAAAACTGATGAAAAGTTTTTGCAGTATATGCAGGTCCATTATCGGTCTTTAGAGCCCGGGGCTTACCCCAGGCTGCCCAAGCCTCTAGACAGTGAGTAATAACATGTTGAGTACGTTCACCAACAAGGGGAGAAGCATGAATAATGCCCGAACAGGTATCTATAGAAACATGTACATATTGCAACTTGCCAAAAGATGGGACATGTGTAACATCCATTTGCCATATCTCTCTTGAACGTAACCCCCGGGGATTAATACCAGTATGAGGAGAGTGCAAAAAGGGAACACAAGCAGGACAATTGACAATAATATCACGTGCCATAGCCCGAGAGATATTAAAGTGTTTGCGCAGCACTGCAGAGGACACATGATACAATTTATGAAAATCCCGAGCCTTGGAAACATTATCCAAGGACAAGAGAAGAAAGGCTCAAGTGGCTTTATCAGCAAGATTATTGCCAACAGCCATGGGACCAGGAAGCATAGAATGAGCTCTGATATGTTGAACAAAGAATGGATTGGTTCGGGACCGAATGAGATGTTGCAACTTAGATAAGTTTACAGCAACGGGGCTGGTATCCTTAATGAGGCCTGCTACTTCTAGATTCTTAATAGCATTAACTACATACTGGGAATCAGAAATTAGATTAAAAGATTCACTGAAAAGTGCAAACACATGACATACAATTTGGCATTCCACTATTTGAGGAGTATCTGGTTCAAATTGTACTGTGACTGGTTGTTGTCCCTTGATGACATAGGCTCCTAGACCTGTCTTAGATCCGTCCGTATAGATGTCTAAGGCATTTGCAACAGGCGACTGCGAAGTAATCTTTGGGAACACAATGGGGTGCAGCGAGGCAAAATGCAGTAAAGGGTCTCTGGGCAGATGGTTATCCAATCTTCCAGAGAATGAGCACATCAATATGGCCCACTCATCAGTTGTAGCAGCTAAAATACGTACCTGTTCTGAGTTATAAGGGGTAATTAAAGAATCAGGTGCCACACCAAAGTGCATCAGAGATAATTTTATACCTTGAAGAGCAAGGGTGGCTACCATAGTTGGATAATGTTCTATGCATTTTTTAGGAGAAGAATGAGAATGTATCCATAGCAATGGACCTTGTTGCCATAGAACCCCTGTAGGAGTTTCCGGCGTAGCAAGAATGCACAGCAAAATGGGTTGTCCCGGGACTATTCTACATAACTGTGCAGACTGTAAAGCTTGCTCCACTTTAAAAATAGCTACTCGTGCAGCTGGAGTCAAAGTTCTGAGTGAGGAGATATGTGGGTCACCTTCCAATATTTGAAATAGGGGTCTCAGCTCATGGGTAGGAATCTTTAGATACGGTCTTATCCAATTTATGTCCCCTAACAATTTTTGAAAATCATTCAATGTCCTTAATATATCTGTTCTTATTTGTAGTTTTTGAGGTATAATGATATGTTTATTAATTGTTGCTCCTAGGAAATTACCTACCTCTCCTTCCTGTACCTTTTCACTAGCTATATGTAAACCATAGCCTTCAAGATCCTGTTTGAGAGATAGAAATGCCTGTGATAAAATATCCTTCATGGGAGCTGCCAACAGGATATCATCCATATAGTGGCAAATCCTCAATTTCAGGGAATTTCTTTCTAGTAGGTGCTATTGCTAAGTTTACATAATGCTGGCAGATAGTAGGACTATTGGCCATCCCCTGTGGGAGGACTCTCCATTGAAACCTCTGATCAGGTTCCTCATGATTGACAGCTGGTAAGGTAAAAGCGAATCTTTTACAATCCTCTAAAGCCAGAGGAATGGAAAAGAAACAATCCTGGATGTCAATAATAATAAGAGGGCAGCTATCTGGCAAGCTAGATAACAAAGGAAGACCTCTCTGAATAGGTCCCATGACCTGCATCTGTGCATTTACGGCTCTGAGGTCATGGAGCAGCCGCCATTTTCCTGATTTCTTTTTAATAACAAAAATGGGAGTATTCCAGGGAGATTGAGACGTTTCCAAGTGACCTAATGACAATTGCTCCTTTACTAATTCTTTTGCTGCTATGAGTTTTTCTAGAGAAAGGGGCCACTGGGGTACCCAAACTGGTGCAGCAGTATTCCAAGGAATGGGGATTGCATCCTCAGTGGCCCCTATGAAAAACCCAACCCCTGTGTACCTGGATTACCTGAGGCCACAAGAGGTTCTACCTGCCCCTGCAAATTTTTACCTAGTCCTCTACCTGGTACATGACCCATCATTTTCATAATAGACTGACTCTGAGAGGAATACTCATTGGTTAATTTTAAATTCATTTGTGCCAAAATATCTCTTCCCCATAATGTAATAGGAATATCTACTATATAAGGGATAACCTTTCCTTTTTGACCCTCGGCATTAGACCAGACAAGTTCTCGAGAACTAATATCTGGAGCTTGAGCATACCCCAACCCTTGTAAGGTTTGGGAAGATGACTGTTTGGGCCAGCTCTTGGGCCAATACTTAGCTGCAATGATACTGCGGTCAGCTCCTGTGTCTAACAATCCTTGAAAATGTTTCCCTTCAATAGTAAGCTGTAGAATTGGTCTTTCATCTAGTTCCATAGATAGGTATGTCAAATCAACTCCTGAAGAGCCGAGTCCTTCGTTCCCTCTAGTTTTCTTACAAGAAGGAAACTGCTCATGAAGGCTAGGAATAATCAGTAACTGGGCTATCCTATCCCCAGGTGAAATAGCAACAATTCCCTTCTGGGATGAGCAAAGCACTTTTACTATGCCTGTATAATCAGAATCTATGACTCCTGGAGTAACAGTCAATCCTCTTAATGCTGAGGAAGATCTACCAAGCAGTAAACCTACAGTATTAGAGGGTAACGGGCCTTGAAAATCTGACTCCACAGGTTGCACTCCCATTTGTGGTGTTAATATGAGTCTGGCGGTGGCACAGATGTCCAGTCCTGCGGAACCTGGAGTGGCTCTCCTCGCTGTGATGGGTGGCGCAGCGAGGGCTTCTGGAATGCCCCATATATTTGAGGGCCCTGAGGTCGGGGGCCCCTGACCCCGTTTTTTGTATTAGCTGTAAACTGATTAATTGGTTGTCCATTAATATCCTTTTTAGAATGACACTCATTTGCCCAATGTTTTCCTTTTTTACACCTAGGACATATGCCAGGTAAACGCACCTGACCTTGCACTTTAATATTATTTTGAGGGCATTGTTTCCTAAAATGGCCTGTCTTTCCACACCGGAAACAAGATGAGGTCCCCCTGTTTACTCTGGCAGCAGTTAATACTGCTGCAGCTAGGCCTGTATTTGATAGAGGCCCACCAACTTCCCTACAGGCTTTCATCCATGCCTCAAGTCCCTTCCCTTTCCAGGGCGTGATAGCCCTCCTGCAATCTTTAGTACATTGTTCATAAACCAACTGTTCTATTAATGGCATAGCTCGTTCTGCATCCCCGAAAATCCTGCTCGCTGCCTCTAACATACGGGCCACAAAATCTGAAAATGGTTCAGTGGCTCCTTGAATAATCTTTGTCAGGTTGCCTGACACTTCTCCTTTATTGGGAAGTGTCTTCCATGCTTTAAAAGCAATGTCATTTATCTGTCTATAAACTTCAAGAGGATATACAATTTGATTATTAGCCCACTGTCCCTGTCCTAAAAGCATATCTGCATTCCAAGCAGGCTGTCCATTAGTAGCATTGACTCTAGCTTGAGTCTGTGCTCCATCATTGTAAATAGATTTCCAATCTAAATATTGTCCCATACTTAGACATGCTTTGGCAATTCCCATCCAATCTGCTGGTGTCATAACGGAATGTGGTAAGCGTTCCACCAGCGCCAGAGTGAAAGAGGCACTCACTCCATAAGTTCTAGTGGCCTCTGCAAGATCTTTAAGTTGCTTATAATCTAGGGGTTCATGGGATCTGACTTGTGTTTGAGGATTCTGAAACACTGGATAGGCGCTCATGAATTTTCTCCAAGTGCCAGGTTTCAAAAAACTATGCCCAGAAGAGGCATGAGCCCCGGGCAGAAAGGCGCCATTTTGTGTGTAAGCGCCATCTTGTGAATAGGTGCCATTTTGCTTACACCGCTTACTCGTAGACACATAAGATGGCGGAGGAGCAATATGTTTCTGACCGTATTCGGCTGTTGCTTCCTCAAGATCCTGTTCTTCCTCTGGAGTTAATTCTTCTCCCTCAGATTCACTAGAACTTTCTATGTACAAATTTGCAAATTCTGCCAAATCCGGATATAGCTTCGGATTTGAAATAGGCCTTTCCTCTTTTGTTTCACTTTTATTCTGTTCTGTCTGAAACCTAGGTTCTCTTTTAATTTTAACTTTCTTTTGTTTCCCCCTTTTATTTTCTTCAGACTCTGACATACTATCTTGATGATGTGCTAATATGCGTTGGCCTTCCTTGATCACTTCTTCACAATGTTTGTCCTCCAAACATGATCGCACCAAGCGCCATAAGGGCTGTGTGCCTGCGTGCAACTTTCGTATTCCTGCCTCATGGGCAATGTATCTGCCTAGCTTATCCCAACAGGCCAAATTTAATCCTCCAGTCGGCTCAAACCAAGGCGCTATCACATCCACCTCTTCCAAGAACCCCTTAATAGTCTTATCTGATATCTTAAATTTACGTTGTTTTAATAATTCTTGTAGCGGCTCCAAAAAGGTGGAGTGATAGTGTCCCATTCTGCGACCTTACAATTCATATACAGTCGACTCACGTTTGGGGCGATCAGCTGACATATCTACATCAGACTTACAGATCAATTACAAGCCAAAACTTAGCATACAGCACAAGGAGGGGGGGAAACTTACCGGTACCGCCGCTCCGTGTGTTGAGTTCTGAATCCTCCCTCGGAAGTATCCTTGGGGGTCCTCTCGATGGGCCGTTTGTTGAAATTTCCCGGGTTTCGGCACCACTTGTCGCGCCCGTCCTGCCCGCAGAAAGAACGACGACAACAGGATTCTTCTCAAGCACACTTTATTGGGAGCTCCAAGCTGAGAGAGAGAAGGACCCCGACCCTATGGAGCACCAAGCTTATATGCTGGTGATGACTCATGTGTCTGTTGCTGTCTGATTGGCTCAAGTCGCATCAGACGATCTGATTGGCTCAAAACACCCAATCAGGATGGCCGAATGACCACAGCTCCGATTGGCTCAATTCTCAATTCCTTTCAGTGGATCCTAATACACCCAATCAGGGTTGGCGAGCAGCCATCTTAGAATAACGTCATAAGCTCATGCGCAGACAATTAAGATACAAAAGCAACAAACAAGCTGACATGGCAAAACCTGACAAAGCCAGCTTTCTAGTGCTCAGAGCAGCTCTACGCACTGAGGTTCCTCTGGGTCAGGGCTTTTTGCCCCCAGCACCCTTCAGAGCCACATGTCCATGTGCATGCCTTCAGGGCCACCCTTACCCCAAGACACGGTGACTTCTCTCCACCAGCCACACCAAAGAGAAGTTCATGGTCCAGGCCAACCTTTTCAGTGAGGAGGAGGTAAGTGTGGGTTTTGGGAGGAGGGTACCATGGGTCCCCTGCTCTGCTCTACTCTGCTCTGCTCTGCTCAAAAACTATCAACCCTGTTCCTGCCCATCTCCATGCCCACTCCCCCAGGTCAAGCAAATGATTGTGGTGTTTCCATCTGATGTCTGTGACAGCTTGGATTATAGGAACCTGTGCTATGTCATCATGCATGGTGAGGAGAAGGTCAAAGACATATATTTTCCTCCACATTTAGAGTCAGTGAAGACTGGCTGGGGTGGGGACTCCTGTGACTGGTGTGTACAAGGAAAACAGCCTCCATTGTTCTATGAGTTTGGGGGCTGAAGTAAAAAATAAAAAACACAAATATGTGAGTTTGGGTGATGTTTGTGTGATTAACACTCCAGTTGGAGAGACAGGAAACTTTTCTATCCATGTTGATTTTTCCATAACTCTTATTTCCCTGGCTTTGTTCAGCTATTCCTGATGAGGTGGTGTGTAGAACTAATTTACAGGTTTAATACTCCCCAGATGGTCCCCAAGGCCTTCATTGTGGGGGGTTTTATTGAGCACCTAGCACATGTGAGAGCTTGTACTAGTCTCAGGATGCAAAGATGGGACAGACCTGTCCATGGGCAGGAGGGGTCATGTGCACTACAAGGAAGGAAGAGGGCGAGAGAGGGCAGAAGCCAGGGGAGAAGATCTGTGGGGAGGAGGGTGGAGCAAATCAGGAGAAACCACTCAGAGACAGCTGGGCAGGAACAGGGTTGGAAAGGAGTAAAGATGAATTCAAGGGACATTTCAAGGGTAAGCAAAGATTTCTTAACCATCATATGCAAAGCATCTAATGTCACATACATAGGACTAAATTGGACTTAATCATAATTAAAATTGTCCATCAAAAGACACAATTGAGACTGTAAAATACTAGACTTGGGATGGGAGAAGATATCAGAGACACACAGATTTTTGTCAAAGGCTTTTTACCCAGAAATATATATTTCTGCATGTCAATAATGAAAAATGTATTAGTCACTTTTTTGCCACTGAAACAAATTAAACTGGACAAGCAATGTTTGGGAAGAAGGATTATTTTTTTGAGAGAGAGAGTGAGAGAAAGAGACAGAGAGAGAGAGAGAGAGAATGGGTACACCAGGGCCTTTCAGCCACTGTGAACACCAGTCCTAAGGGGTAGCATGGGACGATCACCTCCAGCAGGCCTGGGACATGGGCAGCTTGACTGCTGCAACATGCTAAGGGGACATTAACTTGTGTTGTCCTACATAGCTACAGCTTCTAGAGATTTCCCAGAGAAACTGAAAGCAGGGTCTTCCCTGGGTAGATGTTCCCATTAAATTCTCAGTCCTTCTGGATATGGGAGGGCCTTATCCAGACTTCACATTGTGGGAGCGTCATGGAGCCACTGCACAAGCCTGGATGGTGCAGGCCAATCTCATGACAATGAAGTTTTGGTGCAACTAGGGTACATAGGCATGAGCTGGAGGAGGCTGACAGGACTGTACAGTGAATACCCGAAGTAGTGGCTGGTATGCTCCACAAGACTGGGAGGCAGTGGTAGGTGCTACCAGTAAGATTCTGGGGTTCCTGGGTCTGTCTCTGCCTCAAGGCTCTTTCTCAGGGTCTCCACATCACAGAGTGGTTTATTCAGGATCTCCTTGGCCTCTGAGAGCTGACCTCCCATCCCTGGGAAGTGAATTAAAGAAAGGGGGTCCCATGGTCCCCATGTGTCTTCCCAGTTGGCCTGGTACTGTAGACAGCTTCAGGTTCGCTGAGATGAACTTCCAGACCAGGCACAGTTATGGAGGAAGGGATATTATTTATTGAAGCTTACAGATCCAGGGAAAGTTCCATAATGGCAGGAGAAGCGGCCTGCTCTTCACAGGACCAGGCAAGAGAGAGAAAAAGCCAACTAGGCGCACAGCACACAGAGCAAAGTTACAGCCAACAGCCACAGCACACTTCAGGAACCCCCACTGGGCACAATTTGCATATCTTTACAATGGAATCTCAAACCCATCAATGACATTGCCTCTAGCAAGGTGGCCGCAGATGCAAACTATAAACTAATAAAACTGAATATATTGGGGGCCATATATTCAAACTACCACACCTGGCCTCACAGCAGCCCTGCTGCCTCGGAAATTATCCAGGCCCCATGTCCTCCTATCTAGTTCCTCACAATGAAGGGAAGAAACTGGCAAGGTCCTGAGCCCATAGCTTCAGAAATGGAAGTCATAGGTGCAACTCCCACCCTCACTTCTATGGTCTGCATTATCTGTACCTGCCATGTCATAGACCCTGTGCCAAGTGGGCATAACAGGCCTACCTCCTAAGGGTTTAATGAGAGAATATAGAGACAGCCCTGAGCAGGGGCGATGAAAATGATGAGGGGTTTGTGTATTCTCACATCCAACACCCTGTCTCCAGCAGGGAGTAGAGGAAGGGGAAATGAGCAAAGGAAGTGTTCTGGTGGGGGATGGGGTTCTAGTCTACTCTGGACTCTGCCCCTGGAGAGTCCATTTGTTTCCAGGGCCCCCAGGCTTCCAGTGTGCTCATAATCATCTCTGCCTGACCCCTGTTTCCACATGTGGTACCTTCATGGTACAGCCACACTCCAGGCCCAGGGCTGGGTCTCTGGCCAGTGCTGGCCTGGTCCTGGATGCAGGGCCCTTACCTCCTGTTGCTGCCCAGTCAGCACTCTTCTGCACAGGATCAGGGCCCAGCAGGGCAGCCAGGATGCCATCGGGTTGGGGACCTCCCTGCTTCATCTTGAGGTTGGCTCTCAGGGTAGTCCTGGGCAGAGCCTCCCTCAGGATAGGCCAGGGGATCTGGAAGGCAGGATGGTGGCTCGAGACAACCTCAGTTGCCTCTTTGTTTCCAGCCCTTGCAATAGGGAGAAGCCTTGGCCAGTGAGAGGAGGGAAAGCAACATCCCCCTTCATTCATTTGTTCATTCACTCACTTGTTTACCAGTAACACATTCATTAATTCATTCACTGTGCCATCCATTTATTAATCTGCTTATTTATATACTCATTAATTCATTTCCCCATCATTCTTATTTCTTTATCATCCCTGTAACCATACTTTTCACACAATTCAATCGTCTATTGATGTTGGGCCCTAAGAGGCCCAGGTGTGAGGCCTAGTGGAACTTTCTGAGCCTGACTAGAGTTTAGCGACCTGTCTTTGGCCTACTTCCGTTTAAGAGTGACTCAGCAAGGCCTAAGCCGAAACTGCCTCCACCCAGCTACTGCTGACGTGGTGAAATAACACCTTTTTCCCATCCTGAGACCCACCCTCTTTCTCAAAACTATATAAACACCTTCCCATTACAATAAAACGAGTTCCTGCCTCGACAAGACTCCCGGCTCAGTGTGTTTTTCTCTCCAGTGTTTGGGGGGGGAGGGCGGGTCTGAGCCGCCCACACCCATCATCCCACTCAGCCTCAAGAAAAGCCGCTGGATCGGCTCTTTTTTTCTGCTCTACCTGCCAGGAGGAACCGGCATATTGATTCACTCACTTCCCCACTTATTAGTCTATATGCTCACTCATTGCCCAATTCATTCTATAATCCCTTTATTCTGTCATTGTACCAGTCACTCATTCACCCCACTTATTCTTATTCCTTTATTCTATCATTCAATCATTCAATCATCCACCGGCCATTATCCAATTTATTCTCCCCTTCACCCACTCTCCTATTCACTCATCCACCCATTCATTCCTCTATTCATTTACTTTCCCGTTCCTTCATCCTTTAACCCACCCTTTCACTTAACAAATGTCAAGTAGCCTGAGGTCAGGCCCCACCAAGGCACCAGCTCCCTCTTGCACAAGATCCAGTGTACCAGGGCAATACGAGTAAAGTCTGTACCATGATGCAAAGGAAGATGGGGGAAAGAGGAGGGTCTAGGGGCATATTTACTGAGGAGAAGGTCTTTGAGCAAGTCTTGATGTGGGGGTCTGTGGGAGGTTGGAGTTGGCCTGGCATACCTAGCTGGCTCACAATGAGCCCTGTGGTGCTTGGGAGGGTCCAGTGGAGCAGTGTTTTGATGCTGGATATCCTCCTAGGGATCTTTGAGCAAGGAGCCTCTCATTCATTCAACCAATCATCTGCTAGTCACTGCATTTATTCCCTCATTTTCCCACTCATTCTCTCATTTATTTATGTTTCATTCATTCAATCACTCATTCATTCATTCACTCATCAATGTTCCCACCCACTTTCCTCATCCATTCACATACTTGGCAAGGTTCACCTGACACTCAAATACTGGGATTCCTGAAGGAAGTGACCAGAGAACTTCAGTAATCACCGTGAGGCCAGCAGAGCATGGGGAAGGTGGGCTGGTCACTACTCACCATGGACCTATCATGTGTTCCAGGATAAGGACACTCTAGACTAGGACCTTCAGAGCCTCTCATAGCTGCTGTCCACTGTTGCCTGTGGGAAGGAAGGGCCACGTTCAGGCTTTTGCTCACAGCTGCTGTCCACTGTTGCCCTGTGGGAAGGAAGGGCCACGTTCAGGCTTTTGCTCAGGGCTGCTGTCCACTGTTGCCCTGTGGGAAGGAAGGGCCACGTTCAGGCTTTTGCTCACAGCTGCTGTCCACTGTTGCCCTGGTGGGAAGGAAGGGCCACGTTCAGGCTTTTGCTCACAGCTGCTGTCCACTGTTGCCCTGTGGGAAGGAAGGGCCACGTTCAGGCTTTTGCTCACAGCTGCTGTCCACTGTTGCCCTGTGGGAAGGAAGGGCCACGTTCAGGCTTTTGCTCACAGCTGCTGTCCACTGTTGCCCTGTGGGAAGGAAGGGCCACGTTCAGGCTTTTGCTCACAGCTGCTGTACAGTGTTGCCCTGTGGGAAGGAAGGGCCACGTTCAGGCTTTTGCTCATAGCTGCTGTCCACTGTTGCCCTGTGGGAAGGAAGGGCCACCTTCAGGCTTTTGCTCACAGCTGCTGTCCACTGTTGCCCTGGTGGGAAGGAAGGGCCACGTTCAGGCTTTTGCTCACAGCTGCTGTCCACTGTTGCCCTGGTGAGAAGGAAGGGCCACGTTCAGGCTTTTGCTCAGGGCTGGAGATGGGCACGTGGTCAGGCAATCCGGGCTCAGTGAACATGCCCATAGCCCTGCCTCTCTACACCTGTCCACATCCCTGCAAAGAGCCATCAGGACTGAGCACTGATGCACACCAGGCTGGTGTTCTAACCCTGGTTTACTCGTGAACAACTCAACACAGGGACACAAGTCAATGCTCCCAAATCACAGTGCCTGGATGGGGCTGATCTGGGCTCTGAATCCTGTTGGTCTCAAGTCTCAGTTTTCCCTCCTCCCGTGACTTTTTGGACTTTCATGGCTTCCTTAGAGAAAATACCAAAAGGAGAGCAGAGCACCCAGCCCAGGGCTCTGTATGTGGAAAAAGAAGTTCTTTCTCCTTTTTTTCTCCTCCCCTCCTCTCCCTGCCCTGTCCTGTTCCTTCCTGTGGTGGTTTGAATGTTAAATGTCTCTCATAGCCTCATGTGTTTCTGATTAACTCTCATACTTGATCCCAGCTGGTGGAGCCTTGCTGGAGGAGGTCTGTCAATGGGGGCATCACTGGAATTGTATAGCCCAGCTCATTTTACCAGTGTTGGTCATATCTCTCCATCTCCCTGCTGCCTCCTGATGTAGAGACAAAATGCCCAGCTGTCTGCTCTCGCTAGGCTTTTCCCACCATGAAGAAATTTCTCATAAATACTGTAAGCTAAAATAATCCTTTCTCTTTCTCCTTTCTTCTTTTCTCCTATCCTCCCCTACCTCTTCCTTTCCTTCACATTCTCCTTTCCTCTCTTCTCTTGTCCTCCCAACCCTTTCCTTTCCTTCCCATTCTTCTTTCTTCCTTTTTCCTGCCCTCCCCTACTCTTTCCTTCCCTTCCTATTCTTCTTTCCTCTCCCCTCTTTTGCTTCCTCTCCTCTTTCCTTTCATCTTTCCTTATTACTTCTCTCCACTTCTTGCTTTCTTTTATTTTTATTTTTTTTTGTTTTTGAGACAGGATCTCACTATATATCCTGGGCTACATGGCAAATGCCAAAGCTTCCTGTCTCAGCCTGCTAGGTGCTGGGATGAAGAAGGCATGCTCCCCAACACTGACTCTCTGCCTCTTCTCACATCCTGAATGGACTTCCCAGAGACACATCCGCCAGCCCTGCTCTCCAGGTCATTGCACTGCTGTGATTCATGGCTTGGACCTCATCAAGGAACAGTGTCTTCTCAATGGTTCTGTGGCCTCCTCAGCCCCTCTTGGCAATGGTCCTCCAGTCTAAGCTCTGCCATGCTCATGGTCACCATGCTCTTTACACTGTCCTGTACAAGGTATGCCACCCCAATGTGACTCGATTGAGTTGGAAGCCACTTGATGTCAGACAAGGACTCCACCCACTCAGCCACCATCACCCAGCTCAGTGCTGACTGCTGGGTGGCCAGCGACCCTTTCCAGCAAGTGCAGCCAGTAGACATAGTTACCGTGCAGTGGTGCTTTTGCTCCTTCTTCCACCTTCACACTGTGCTCACCCGAGGAAACACACCTCCCGGTCAATATCCTGGGTGTGCAGGGGCACCTTTCTACATGCTGGGGCAGGTGAAGACTGGGGCCATGCATCTGGGATGAGAAAAGCAGAGGAGAGCAAAGCTCACAGCACTTCTTGCGCAGTTTAGCATGTGCTGTGTCAAAGGTTGGCTTTATGGACTTCTACTAGAATATGGAGGACTTCAGGTTTTGAATTTGGGAAACTTGTATGTCACCTCTTGCAGCAATTCCTCAAATTGCCTGTCAATCTGAACTCAATTTCTCTGTCTCTAAAATGGGACCTGCAAGGCCAGCCTCATCACATAACATCTACATGGCCAGAAACTGGTGTGAGACCTGGAGAATGTTGCTCCACATCTCTGTCCCTCTACTTCCTTGTCTTTAGAATGCAACTCACAATAGTACCCCACTCATCACTATGAGGATGAGGTAAGTCAGCATTGGTCAGGGGCCCAGGTACAGCCTGTCTCCTAGAAGTGGTCTGACAGTGGCTACCACGGTCAACGTTGTTGTCACAGACAGAGATGTGGGAGGAGGCAAGCTTTAGAGGTCAGCTCCCAAGTGGAAGTCCTGGCTTTCCCATTGCTTAGCCATGTGACCTTGGGCAAGTTGCTTAACTTCTCCAAGCCTCAGCTGGCAGTTCTCATCACTAAGGGCCGAGTGGCTGTGAAGCTTAACTACATGAAGGATGAAGGCCACTACCAGGGTATCTGCTTACAGTAAGTGCTTAACACAAAATCCTTATCCCTGCTGCTTAAGGCCTAGATTTCTGAGAAGGTCCCTTCCAGGTCACATAGCAGCACATGAGTCTGTGACTCCAGGCCACACAGAATCATTATAAAACTCCAGGACACATGGTGCATTAACCAAGTGTATACACTCTGTGGCAGAGTCAGCTAGATTGTCTCCCAATCTTAACTCCCAGCACAGGGTGATTTCTGTCCTTACCACACTTCCAAGCCTTCCATTTCAACCTCCAGAACATGCCATCTCTGTTGAAGCAGCTCAGACTGTATCTGGTATCCTTATTTGAAACTCTGTTCCAATTGGGCTGCATAAGGCAATTTGGAGGGGAGACTGTGGGGTGGAACCAGATATTATCCACCACAGGTCGTTTCAATTTCCCAGTGCCAACCCTATCAGTAAAGCTATTCTTACAGATGATCCCACAATGCATGCTTACTTGCTAGACCCTGAAGAAGAAGAAGAAGAAGGGGGAGGAGGAGGAGGAGAAGAAGAGGAGGAGAAGAAGAAGAGGAAGAAGAAAGAAGAAGAAGGATAAGGAGAAGGAGAAGGAGAAGAAGAGGAAGAAGAAGGAGGAGGAAGAGGAGGAGAGGAAAAGGAGGACGAGAAGAAGAAGAGGAAGAAGAAGGAGGAGGAGGGGGAGGAAGAGGAGGAGGAGAGGAAGAGGAGGAGGAGGAAGAGGAGGAGGAGAAGAAGAAGAGGAGGAAGAAGAAGAAGAAGGAGAAGGAGGAGGAGGAGGGGGAGGAAAGGAGGAGGAGAGGAAGAGGAGGAGGAGGAGGAGGAGGAGAAGAAGAAGAGGAGGAAGAAGAAGAAGAAGGAGAAGAGGAAGAAGGAGTGGGAGGAAGAGGAGGAGGAGGAGAAGAAGAAGGAGGAGGAGGAAGAGGAGGAGGAGAAAAAGAGGAGGAAGAAGAGGAGGAGGAAGAAGAGGAAGAAGAAGAAGAGGAGGAGGAGGAGGAGGAGAAGAAGGAGGAGGAGGAAGAGGAAGAGGAGGAGGAGGAGAAGAAGAAGAGGAGGAAGAAGAAGAAGAGGAAGAAGAGGAGGAGGAGGAAGACAACGACAAACCCACAACTCTTTGGGATCCTGCATTCTACCTTTTGCTTTTGCTTTACCCACAATGAGCTCCAGAACAAGGAAACAAGGTGGCCAGACTTGGGGTCCACCCAGGTTTGAACCTCTGTCTACAGTAAGTGTATTAACCTTTAGTCTTAGTCGAGCCTTCTGCATGATCTTCTGGGCAACAGGGCAATGCCAAGTGTGGACGTCACATGCAGAAGGGACATGCATGGCCAAGCTCTTGGACAGCAAGGCCCATAGTGACTAAGGCAGGAGGATTGCCTCATGCATGCTGAACTCAGGTCTGGCGGTTTATGGAGTCCCGGGATTATGTGTGAATCCATCTCCTCACCGCATTCAGCTGTTCAGGAAACAACCTTCCAACCTCTTGTCACAGTGGAACCCTGGCTGTCACCCCATTTTCAAAACAGTTAGCCAGAGAGTTTTCTGAAAATGTGAATATTATCTCTGTGGCTTCCAACAGCATCTAACCTCTCTGGGACTCAACTCACTCAATGAAATAGAAGTGATACAAATCTAATATCTGCCTGCATGGGCAGAATAGGAAGCCAAGGACATTACGACACTGTCACCCCAGCCCACCCCTTATGTCACACCAGAAATGGCCAAGTCCTTACCTGGGATCCAGGTGCTCCTGGGGGATTGTGTGATCTTGGGGGGACTTATGGGCACAGGCACCAATGGTCATCTGGAGCCAGCAAAGCTGACTGCCCTCTTCCAGCTCTGGAGATGGACATTTCCAGCCTCTGTCCTGGCTCTGTCCTCACAGGTGGTGAATGAAGGTTTGTTGAATGAGTATCAGAGAAGAAGGGGAGCACACTGTGGTAGTTTAAATGAATGTCTCCCATAGGCTCACTGTTTTCTTAAAGCTTGTAACTTGGGTACTGAGGACGTGTCACTGGGTGCAGACCCTGGGTTCCAGCCAAAGGTGTCTTTGGGGACAGATCTGAATTCCTGCCCAAAGGAATGCAGAGTGTTACCCTTTGGCTAACTGGTTTGAAAGTGGGGACAGAGCTAGGGTTCCACTGTAGCAAGAGGATGGGAGGTTGTTTCCAGAGCAGCTGAATGCTGTGAGGAGATGGATTCACACAAAGTCTGGGACTCCATAATCTACCAGACCCCAGTGTCTGGCAAGGTGTCTGCTTGCTGCTGGTTTTGTGGTTGGTGCTTTTTGGCGTTTGCTGGCTGATGGTGGTTTCTCTCTCTTTTGGATTTATGAATGGGAGGCAACTTCTTCCACCATGGATAGAACTTCTCCCAGATCTGTAAGCTTGAAAGAAATTCCTTCCTCCTACAAACTGTCTATTTTGAATGTTCATCCCAGCAATGTGCAGCTGTCTCCTCCACACTCGTTCCTCAGGCATTTGCATCCTAGTGTCCAGAGCCACGATTCCATCTACTCTGTCTACACCTCTATTTGCATGCCTCATCTACATAGTCAGCCCAATCCTGGGATCCAGATACCAGAGAGGAAGGTAGTCTAGAAAGTTCTCAGCCTAACCTGTCAGCCCCCTGCCCATCTTGGCATCCAGAACTAGCCTTCCTGACACACTCCTGCCCTGTTGCCTTGGTTCTCATGACCATATGCTCACCCTGTGACCACCATGATTGCACTTTGAGAAACACACCCAATCACACACCTCTCAGGTTTCTCCATCTCTTGATCAAATGCTCTTTGCCCTCACTGCTCTGATACTCTACTAGAAAGTTCCACCAGCGCAGTTACTTCTCTTGTAGGTTCCATACCCATCTGAGTCCCTTCTTGTTGCTCTTAGGGTCATCCTGTCTTCCAGGAGGCCCTCCAGGATTTCTCCCTCTTCTCCTTCACAAATACATGGACCGGCCACTGCCAATGGTTGATGCACATCGCATTACTGTCTTCCCCATGGACCGGGGAGGTATGCAGAGGGAATTGGGATGGATCTCAAGTGCTTTTGTACCCCTGCCTCTACACAGACCTGTGTCTCCCAGGCTGTAAGAATCCTGGGTTCATACATGGATTGTATCATGTAGTGACTTCTAGGGACCAAATATAATGTGTTGATCTAGTTATAAAACAAACACCCTGCCTCCACCTAACCCCAAGTGTGTTTGAGATGTACCGTGTTATCTGGCTAGCCCAGTGACCCATAAATTTTCTTTCTCACCTTCCTCAAATGTCACCTTTTGGATGAGCTTCACCCTAGTTCCTTCCCAGCTCTGATTCCTAGTGGAGTTTTTGCCCATTTTTAAAAAAATTTTTAATTTTTGTTATTATTTTATTTATTTTTGGAGAGAGACACAGAGAGAGACAGACAGAGAGGGAGAGGGAGACAAATAGAGACGGGCGGGCCAGCAGTCTCTCAGCTGTGGTGAATGAAATCCAGATGTGTGCGCCCCCTTATGGTCAAGTGCGGCATTGCACCCTTGCGTCTCTTGGCATCTGGCTAAACGTGGGATCTGGAGATTCGAACCGCTGGATATTGGAACCGGGTTCTTAGGCTTAGCAGGCAGGCGCCTTAACCGCTAAGCCATCTCTCCAGCCCTAGTTTTTGCCCATTTTACAGAAGTGACTTCTTTCTGTCATGCTAGGGTTGGAATCTAGGCCCCTCCTTAGGGGATTCTAGGCAGGTGCTCTACCACTGAAAGATACTAGTGGTCATTGACATGGTGGGACAGAAGGCAGGCAAGCTGGGAGGCTGGGTCCAAGCCAGCACCTCCCACCACTTCCTGCTCTACCCAGGCTGCCATGGCGTCCACTGCTCAGAAGTCAGGTGGGAACATTTGTCAGTCTCCTGACTCGGGATGTAGGCTCATGAAGCCTGAGGCCACTTAGCGATCCTGAACATCATTTTCATTCTCCATGTTCAGGGGCATCCCCGGGGAGGAAGCCCAGGCTGTAAATAGTAAAGTTAGTACCAGTCCTGTCCAGTCTTGCTGTCTGCCCAGAGTGGCCCTTGCACCCTCTTGAGGGCAGCATGGCCCCCATCCTGCCTGGGGACGAGCCCTCCTCCTGGACGCATGCACCAGTCAGGGGCTGTGTGTTTCAATCTCCATGGCAGCTTCCTCAGGAAGTGTGGCCAGTCTGCTTTACAGACGGGGAAACTGAGGTTGAGATATAGGCACAGGTCTGAGTGTTTAGGGAAAATGGGAAAATGAGTGAAAATGAGTGAAAATGGTAGTACACATCCATTGTCTCCTATCAGATTTAAGTCTTTCTGTGTTTTTGAGGCAGTGTCCACTCTAGCTCAAGATGACCTGGAACACACCAAGCTGGCCGCAAACTTCATGGAAATCCTCAAGCCTCAGCCTCCTGAGTGTTTGATCTACTATGCCCAGCTGGACTTAGTTGTTTATTTAATAATTTTCTATTTTGGATGTGATTGATTTCTTGATTGACTGTGGCATGGAACAAAACTGGGCTGTGGGCTTTCTAGGCACTGTACTGCTGAGCCACAGCTCAGGCCCTCTCCAGGAATTTCCAGGCAAGGGCTCTATTGCGAAGCTACAGCCTCAAACCTACTTATTAAAATATTTTGGTTTGTTTGAGACAATTTCTCACTTTTGTAGGACTGGCTGGCCTTGAACTTGTGATCTTCCTGCCTCAGATTTCATAATCTCAGGGCACTTAGCCAAAATTGCTGCTCCTTTCAGGGCCACATGTTCTCTCTACCCAGGTGACCACTGCCTCGCTGGGTCTCAGACCCATACTCTGGACTCCTGTGTGGAAGCAGGGGCTTCTGTGTTCTGAAGCTTGCTAAGGCTACATTAAGTCTCCACAAACCTAAATTTGTCTATTTTGCTCATTGCTGTGCCTGACACAAAGGAGGCCCTCAGCAAACATGGAAAGACTGACCTACAGTGAGGCGACTTAGGAGTTTTTGTGTAGTGTATGTAAGTGTGCATGTTTGTATGTGTATCCACACATACATTTCAATGTCTGTATTTGTGGATGTCAACACACTGTGTTTTTTTTTCTATCACTGTTCAATGTATTTTATTTTATTTATTTGAGAGAGAGGCAGATAGAGAGAGAGAGAGAATGGGCATGCCAGGGTCTTCAGCCACTGTAAACAAACTCCAGATATATGTACCACCTTGTGCATTTGGCTTAAGTGGGTCCTGGGTCATCAAACCTGGGACCTTTGGCTTTGCAGACAAATGTCTTGATCACTAAGCTATTGTTCCTGTCCTAACTTATTTTTTGAGACAAGGTGTAGTCAGCCAGCAAGCTCCAGAGTTCCTCCTATCACCGTCTCCCCAGCACTGGGATTACAGGCACGTACCGCCAGAGCCAGGTGGGGAGTGGAATTCAGATCTTTATGCTTGCATGGCAAGCACTTTACCCACTGAGCCATCTCCCCAGGCCCCACTGAAGGGCTTTCTAGAAGGAAATGTGATGCAATGCCTCGGTGGAGTGGTCTTTCCTGGTGTTAAACCAAGTTGACCACAGAGTGAAAGTGGGGGTGTCAGGACCCAGTAAGCTGAGCCAAGATGCAGGGACAAATCACTCTGGGACAAGAGCAGGGTTAGCAGACCAGCACCAGCCACCCGAGAGGACTCCCCTCCATTTTCTGACCAAGGCCCATCATTGGTGGGATATCAACTGCCCTGAGATCCTTTGAAGACAACCAGTTGCCCCAAACGTCAGATCAACTCTCCCTGTCCACCCATCTGAGGGCCCTGTACTCAGTCTCCTTGTTGGTAGGTAGCTGCAGGCAATAAAATACACCTTTCCAGCTGTTTGGTAAGATGTCAGGACTGGCTGCTGGTCCAGGGGGACCCAGGGGCCCAGGGAGCCCCATCTCTTTAGGACGCCCATGGGGGCCTCCAATGGGGAGAAATGGAGTCATCAGGAGGCTGGCAGCGGAGATGTTCCAGACAAGAAACTGGCCTTCTGAAGAACATAGGATTGCCCAGAGTCCCTTGGCCCCTCAGTGATGGATGCCAGATCCACATTTTTCCTGGGAGGTCAAGATGGTTTCCCCTTTTTGGCTAAGTATAGCAGGGACATGAGGACAGTAGAGAATGGAGTTGACAGGTGTGACAGAGACACTAACAGGAGAGTCAGAGAGACTCTAGCCACCCGCCCTTGGAACACCTGGAGAGTTCAGCTCAGGTGTAAGAACCCAGGCGTCACTGCCCTGCACAATGCAGGGATCAAGGGGGCCCTGGAGGTTAATCCAGGGTTGGAAAACAAACCTCTGGGCCCTGGCAGCATCACCCCCAACCCCAAAAGTCCTTGCAGACACTTGTCTTCTACCTCCCCATGGGATGAGGGAAAGGAGTTCGATGGAGAATGAGCCGGGATCTAACAATTCGAGTGTGGGATACTTGCCATGCTTGGGAAAAACTGGTTCCTTTCTTATAGGCGACAACATGGGGAAGGAAGTTTCTTACCTGGAGGCCCCAATGGGCCCTTCTCTTCTATCTGGCCCTGGTCTCCTTTAGAGACTGGTGAACCTACAGGTCTTCAGGGGCCCTAGGGAGAAATTGAGGTGAGATCAGAAACCACCGTGGATTACATTGCTACAATGGCTCCATGCCTCCCCACTTGAGCTGTCTGCAACTATGGTCTGGGAGGAAGGAGTGGACCGACATGACACATGATTTGTGTGTTCTGTCTGCCATCTTGTGGCCACATATGGAACTGCACTTTCCCTTATGTCATTGTCTGGATCTTTCAATGCTCTGCCAAATGTGTGTCCTTCCTAGGACAGATGAGGTGAAGGGTAAATGTGTGTGCTTAGACCTGAGTCTTAGGGAGCCACTGGGAGACGAGACGTGGAGGAGCATGTCCTTTTCACTGAGCTCCAGAGAAGCTGTGAATCTTGAAAGCAAAATGACTCCAGCTTTTTGCTGATGGTCCCAGTGCACTTAACCTAAATTCTCTGAGCCTTCTCCTCTGTAACTCCAAAGTTTGTGTGAAGATTATGCAGGGTGCCTGTCCTTCCTAGGGTGATATGAAAATACCTAATGATTTATACCACACGGGCATGACCAGTATGGAAGGATAACGGAGGTCCCTTTGTTCTGCACTGGCGAGTCTACTTAATCACCCCTACCCGTGGTAATCAGCCCTGAGCGGTCACTATCCATGCACCCAACAAGTGGAACTGAGGAGTATAATTTTCATTACTATTGTGCAGCCTGGCGTGCAAAGCCCAAGTCTCACAGAAGAGGCTACAGGAAGATCATTTTACCCCTACCTTGAACATATGACAAGAATCCAGGCATGGTGCTGAGGCTGAGGCTGAGGCGTCAGGGTTGGATTTCCATGCTTGGAGTGTTTCTATAGCAGTCATCGTGTTTTAGGGGCAGCTGTTTCCAGATAGTTCTTCCTTTCAATTAAAAAATATTTTATTGGTTATTTATTTGAAGAGAGAAAGGTAGAGATGAGACGGGGGTGGGGGAGAGGGGAGGCATTCCAAAGGCACCGGAAAATCAAGCCCAGGCCAGAGGCTTTGCAAGCAATAATTCACTATGTGATCTCAGGGTGGCCTCATGGCGATCCTCCTACCTCTGTCTCCCCAGTGCCGGGATGACAGGTGTGTGCCACCACACCCAGCTCCCTTTTAATCTTATTTCCTTCCAAACAAAAGTCTGGTCTTTCTCGTCCTTTCTTTGACTCAAACTGAAATGGATGGTTGACAGATGAACAGATGGTAAGGTGGGTAGCTGGGTGATGGGAAGGTAAATGATGCAGGTGAACTATGTGGGTGTATGGCTGGATGGGTAGAAGATGGATAGATGCAAGGAATATGGGAAGATGTATGGATGCATGCAGATGTAGATAGGCAGGTGGAGGAGTGGGTGGAAAGATGGATGGATGGAAGAAGGATGGATAGGAGGTGGGGAGCTAGTTCAGTAGTTAAAGACAGTTGCTTGCAGAGCCTGACAACTTGGGTTCAATTCCCCAGCCATCCAGGCAAAGCTGGACTCTAAGTGATGCATGCATCTCGTGTTTCTTTGCAGTGGAAAAAGGCCATAGCATATGCACACACTTGTACACACACACACACACACACACACACACACACACACACACAATTTTTACAGGATGGACAGCAGGAAGGAGAGATGACGTGAATGGACCAATCTGACACATGGTTCTTGGGATATTCTCAAGCAAGGTGCTTGTGGCTCCTCAGGGCCAGCTTAGAGCTCAGCCTTGTCCCCAGCCCTTGGTGGGGTCAGGGGTCAAAGACAGCAAACACCAGACTCAGTGCATAAAGCACGAGAACCCGTTTGGATCCTGTTAGGAGCAACAGTCAGGAGTAAAAATGGGGCACGCACTCAGCAGTGACAAGGTCACCATGGCAACCAGGGGCCATGACCAGAGACTGACCAGAGACTGGCTGCTCTGATAAGCGGCACTCACCCAACAGTGACAAGGTCACCATAGCAACCAGGGGCCAAGACCAGAGACTGACCAAGACCCTCTGCGAGCTGATATGCAAATGAGTAAACCATAAGGTTTATCAGCAGCCAGGATGATTGAGGGAAAAATGGGTATAAGCAGCCTTGAACAATGAGAGACACTGCCTCAACAAGTGAGAACCCATGCCTAAAATTGTGAATCTTATAGTTGCCCTTGAGACAAGAATAGTCCTTTATTCACATCACACATCACACAAATGTCCTGGCATGCACACATGAGCACATGCACACACACACACACACACACACACAGATACAAAGATACACACACACACAGATACACACACAGACACACACACACACACATGTTCAAAGGCATCTTAGGCTTTGTCATGATAGGAGGAAAAGATGATGACATCAAAATAAAAGGGACTAATTGAGAGGGGGAGGGGATATGATGGAGAATGGATTTGTGAAGGGGAAAGTTGGAGAGAGGAGGGAATTATCATGGTTCTTTATAATTATGAAAGTTGTCATTAAAAAAAGTTTAAAAAATAGGGCTGGAGAGATGGCTTAGTGGTTAAGGAGCCTGCCTCCTAAGCCTAAGAACCCGGTTCCAATCTCCAGGTCCCATGTTTAGCAGATGTAGGAGTGATGCAAGAGCTGTGAGTTCAAGGCCACTCATCTGGATTTCATTCACAGCAGCTGAGAGACTGCTACGTCCATTCTCAGGTCTCCCCTCTCCCCTCTGTCTGTCTCTCTCTGTGTCTCTCTCCAAAAATAAATAAAATAATAATAATAAAAAAGTTTAAAAAATAAAGGTGGCAAAGGCCAAAAGCCTGGGCCCAGGAGGCTTTCCCTTAATTCAAATCTCCATGTATAAAAATGCTATAATTGAATGCATTGTTTTGAATCAAAGCTGGTTCATGAAGGTTTGCAAACACTTTAACCACTGACTCATCTCTCCAGCTCCCACATTGTGAATCTTATAGTTGCCCTTGAGACAAGAATAGTCCTTCATCCACATCACACATGAGATGAAAATAGAGACTCAGACATTATGAGTGGCTTAACTGAGGTCACCCAGAAGGTGGGTGGTGAGACCAGGTTTCCACTGATCCCTGCTGGATATTGTTCCACACAGTGGTTGGCCCACCAGGAACAACAGGAACCTTGGTCTCCTGACCTCCTGGAAGCCCTGAGAGAAAGGGGACATTCTTCCCCCTGTTCTGGTGACTGAGTGTCCAATTAGAAACTGGCTCTGATTGGAAACAGGGGCTTTGGGGCCACAGACAAGCTGGGGGACAGCAGGGACACATGTCTGTGGGGGTGGCATGGGATTAGGGGCCTTGGGCAGTTGTCATAAAGGTGGGATGATGGAAACATCCCAATTGGGGGTCCGTAGGAGTAGGGGAGAGATGGCTGCTTCCAACTTTTGATGGACACAGGATTGCCATCAGTTAAAGAGGGGCTGGAGAGTTTGGGTGATGGCTCAGTGGGTAAAGGGCTTGCCTTGCAATCATGAGAATGTGAGTTTGGATCCCTAGCATACATGCACAGTAGTGCATGCCTGTAATCCCAGCACTGGGGAGGCAGACTGTAGCAGACAGCTTTAGGTTCGCTAAGATGAACTTTTAGACCAGGCACAGTTATGGAGAAAGGATTTAGTCAAGCTTACAGATCCAGGGGAAGTTCCATAATGGTAGAAGTTGGCCCCCTCTTAAAGGACCAGGCAAACAGAGAAAAAGCCAAAAGCCACACAGCACAGCACACTTCAGGAACTCCAGCTAGGCACACTTTGCATATCTTTAGATTGAAATTATAAACCCACCACCACACCTTAAGATCCACACAGTGGTATTGCCTCCAGCCAGGTGGATGCAGATACAAACTACAAACTAATAAAACGCTGAATATATTGGGGATCATCTATTCAAACTACCACACAGAGAAAAGAGGTTCTCTGGAGATTTCTGGCTAGTTAGTCTAACTCAATATGTGAACTCTGGATTCAATGAGATACTCTGTCTCAAAAAATAAGGTGAAGAGCTGGAAAGATGGCTCAACAGTTAGGTATACTTCCTGTGTACACATGAGGGCCTGGGGATGGCAGGGAGCTTGATCCTGCCTGAGTTCCAATCTCCAGATCCTGCACAAAACAGCTGGGTGTGATCATGGGCTCCTGTAACCCCAGCCCCGCAGCAGAGAGGTGACCAGAGAATCAGTGGAGCCCAACAAGTTCCAGAAACAGCAAAAAGAGGCTCCTGCTCAAATAAAGCTCAGGCAGAAGAGTGATGAAGTGAAAAACTTAACATTCCACTCTGGTCACTAGAGGTGAGTGACCCCAGCCACAGGTGAATGCATGGGGTATTGCAAGGGCACATACATGTGCACACACTAAAAACACATGTACACACATACAAACAAAACTAAAAAAATATTAAATAAATAGCAAATAAGGTGGAGGGCTGGGAAGATGGCTCAGTGGATAAGGTGCTTGCCATGCAAGCATGACTGCCTGAGTTTGGGTCCCCAGCACCCACATAAAGCTGGACGCCATAGCAGGCATCTGTAACTATAGCATGCCTACAGGAGAATGTCCCAGAAGCTCTGGGCCAGCCAGCCTGGTGAAGTCAGAGGTGAACAATGAGAAACCCTGTCTCAAGCAAGGTGGTAACAAGATGAAAACAACAAGTTATTCTCTGACCTCCACACCTGCACTGCAACACATGCCCACCTGCACTGACATACATGAACACACACACACACACACACACACACACACGGGTGGGGAATGACTGGGGAAGAAACCCAATGTCGACTTCTGAGCTCCACATGCAACATGTGCATACCCACATACATATGTGTACCTCCACACATACAAGCACAAATACACATAGCACACACACGACACCACACACCATACACACATACACACACACAGAAAAAAAGTCCATCTATTTGCAGGGCTTGAGGCATAGTAAAAATGAAACAAAACAAAACCAAAACATAAACAAAAAAAAACAGACAATGGTCTTTTGGAGACTACCACCCAGTGGAGTCACCACAAAGTCTCCATCCTCCTCCACAAGAGATGGCTGTGACCTTCTTGCAGGAAACCCTCTTCCTGTGAACCATCTTGTGATTCATGAAGTTGGAGAAAGAGGGAAGAGGAAGGATGGCAGGATATAAGTCAGTATCCTGCTGGTCTTCTGCCTACCAGTCCTGCCTGGGACAAGAGGGAACAAACTCTCATCATCACTCGGAGCCCACATTCTCCCTCTCTTCCTTCAGAAGCCCCAATTGTTGGCTTAAACCAATCACAACAGTCTCTTTCTGCTTGGTCACATACCCAAGTTTCCAGGTCCCTTGCAACAAAAGATGACAATATGTTTGTATGTATGTGTGTATGTATGTATATATAATCTATCACCCAGTGCTGAGACATCCTGAATCCATTGGGGTGTTTGGCCTCACCTCCCACTTCCTGCATTTTCTACACTATTGAACATGTGTGCAGATGAGATCCCTTGAGCTGCAGTGGCCCTTTGATAACATGAGGCATCAAACGTGAGCACAAAAGCTGATCCACTGGGGAGGCCTAGGGGAAGAGTTGTGAAGGTCCTGTGTTCCTGAGTCACTGAACCAATCCCAAGACCATGGATGCCTGCGCTTCTTATTGAATAAAAAATTTTCAGTGGGGCCTGGAGAGATGGCCCAGTGGTTGATGGTGCTTGCTTGTAAAGCCTGAAATGTTGATGAATCAGGTTCATCAACTCCCCAGTGGCCAGGTAAAGCCAGATGCACAGTCTTATGTGTCTGGAATTTGTTTGCAGTGGCAGAAGGCCCTGGCATGCTCATATTCTTTCTGTCTGGCTCCCTTTCAGATAAATAAATAAAAATATTTTTTAAATCTTCTATGGAATACTCTACCTTTCTGTCACATGCTAACACACACAAATAGGAGTCTTTTCTGAAGAAACGGAAACCCGAGTCTCTAGGGTTCTACGTTGCCATTCTCTTAGGCCAGCTGATGCTTTTGTCCTGTTTGTTGTCATTCGACTGGATATTGAACCCTGAGCCTTGTGCATGCCAGGCAAGTCTTTTACTACTGAGCTATACAACAGACCTCACTGGGTCTCCTAGGCAGGTACTGTACTGCTGAACCATGCCCCCATCTCTCTGTTTTATATTTTAAGACATGGTTTCACTAAGTTATTCAGATAGGCCTTGAACCTGGGGTTCTCCTTCCTTAAGCCTCCAGAGCATACAGTTGACATATCTTTTCCACCTGGCCCTGCTCAGCCACCTCATTTCTGACTCTCTGGGGTCTTCCAGCTTAGCTTCTGTGATGACTCTGCCCTCTACCTCTGACCTCTGACCTGAGCTAACCCCAGCACCTTGGACTTTTTTCCCTACAGGCTGAACAGACCTGGGCACAGCCCCTGGTGTTACTGGTTGCCCAGAAAACCAATCCCTCCATTGTCAGGCTGTGTCTGTTTAGGACCCTGGGACCTGACCCACAGGGCTCCCAATGACTCTGTCTTTGTAGGAGACATATGGGCATGGATCAGGCAGCTGGAAAGTGACATGTATGTTAGCAGGAGTTTCTGACTGTCATAAGAAAAGAGGACTGTTTAGCTGAACTCTGTCCCCCTGAGTAAGCTCTGTACTCTTAGAATCAAGTGACCTCCCTGGATCACCCAAAGAACACTTGAGCTCTGTAACTTCACCTTGGAGATGGCTTTTGTGACATGTTCTAGGGCCCTGGCCTTTGTCTACAAAGAGGTCGCTGTCCTCATGGTCACAGGGCAAGCTCTGATCGGTTGCTGGCCAAGGTCAAGGTGCTGGGGCTGGACATGGAAAGGGATGTCAGGAGCCTGAGAACAAGGCAGTGGGTAGGGATGTGTGAGAAAAACAGCTCTCAGGCCAAGTCTCCAAAACCTGTGACTTAGCATCCAGAATGCTGGGCCAGAGCCAGGCCAAGTGACACCCACTACTTTGGGCCAAACCCTACTAAGGCTTTGGAAAGGCTCAAGGACCAGAACTTTCTTCCAGCATCTCCCCCAACCTCTTGACCCATGGTTTTAGAGGCTGACCTGGCCCTCTGTGACAAAGCCTCCAATCTCAAAGGCTCAAGAGATGCTAACGCCAGGGAGGCCAGTCAGCCTCCTTCAGCCCTGAATTGTGCTCAAGGCCTTGACTGCTAGAGACACTGTCTACTTATAGAGGGGCTACAGGATGGGGTGGTACATGTCTTGAGGCCCTCAATGTCCTGTGTTCTGTGTGGTATCCCACACAATACGTCCTTGTGTTCTATTTATTTGTTTGAGACAGACAGACAGACAAAGAGAGTGGCGTACAGATTGAGAAAGGGTGTGTATGGGTGTACTAGGGATTCCTCCCACTGTAAACTAACTCCAGATGCATCTGTTGCTGCTTTGTGCAAATAGCTTTACATGGGCACTGGGGAATCAAACCCAGGCCATCAGGTTTTGTAATCAAGCGCCCTTAACTGCTGAGCCATCTCTCCAGCTCACTTTTTCTGTCTGTGTGTGTATGTGTCTATGTATGGATGTGTGTATTTATGCATATATGTGTGTGCGCATGTATGTGTGTGTGCATGCATGTGAAGGTGAGAGGACTACCTCAGATATCATTCCTTAGGAACACCACCCACCTCTTTTTGGAGAGCATTTCTCATTGGCCTGGAGCTCACCAAGTAGGTCAAACAGGCTGGCCAGCAAGCCCCAGGGCTTCTTCTGTCTTCCCCTCCCTAGTGCTGGGATTACAGGCACATATCACATCTATCTGTTGTGGATTTTTATTTTGCATGTGCATGTGTGTAATGACGTGTGGTGTGTGTGTCTCTGATGCTCATGAATGTGCACATGTGGTGTCCCATGTGCTCTCCAAGGCAGAGTACACTCCCTTGCTATGGTCAGAGGGGAGCATTGGTGTCCCCCTCTATTACTCTTCTACCCATTCTTACTTGGGCTGGAGAGTCTGACTGATCCCAGAACATACTGTTTTTATTCTGCAAGCATGGCATGTTTCTAATCTCTGATCCTCACAAAACTGGGGTTACAGATGTGCACGGCCACGACTAGGTGTTTATGGAGGTCCTGGAAATGGAATTTGAACAGTCTCCCAGGACTCTTCAAGCCCCCATGGTTGCTCAGAAAGTGCTCTTAACCATGAGCCATATCTCCAGCCCCATACCCACCTCGTTAAACATGGGTGCTGAAGATCAAACAAAGTCTCCATGCCTGCAAGGCAAGCACTTTACTGACTACACCACCTCCCTAGTCCCTGCTTTTTATTCTTGACAAGGTCTCACTGTGTGGCCCAAGCTGTCCTCAAACTCACATCCTCATGCCTCAGCTCCATGTTCTGGGATGATATATGTGGGCCTCCACACCAGCTTGAGCTCTGGATTGAGTTTGGAGTCATAGGCTTCCTGAGTCTCCTTGGCCGTTGATGACTTTGCAGTGAAGCAAGCAGGTTTCTTCTGTCCCTATTGGCTGGGTGTTAGGAACACTAGGAATAGTGAGCAACAATGAGAAACTCACCTGGCAATGAGGACATCACGCAACCAGGGGTCATGACTAGAGACTGGATGTGAGCAGATAGGCTAATGCAGACGGAGGAGGACTCAGACACCGCCCATGGGCCAGGTGATGTCACAGGTGTGTGCCTCAGGGGCTAGGCTAGTGGAGAGGATAAAAGAGGAAAGACTTGGTTTAATGAACATGTGAGAAGAGTGAATAAAATGTGACCAATCCACATAATCAGCTTCTTGATTACTTAAATCAGCTCTGGAGAAACTGGGCCCAGTGTAATGATACCAAGAGCATCCCTTTCACCTTTCGCTGGTATTTTGACTCTGGCAAATGGTGAAAGCAAGACTTGAAGGGCTCCATGCACCACCCTCCATCCTGCTATCTCAAGCTCAGGTGGCTCTGCCCAGGAGGTCAGGCCACCTCAGCAGTTCCCACTGCCCAAGAGGCTCCACATCACCTTAGTAATGCTTCCCTCAGACCCCTCTAGCCCATCACCCAAGACACTGAGTGTGCAGGAGAGCAGAGCAATACACACAGGGTGGATAATGCTGCTGCCTGTAGGTGCCTTTGATCCTTCCCCATTGTTCTCTCTGACCACAGCGGTGATCTCAGTGGTGAGTGAGAATAGAGGAGGCCTTGGGGAACAGGGATTGACTCCAGAGAAACCTATCTCAGAGCAAGACAGAAGGGGTGTCCTGGACTGGAAGCCCCAAGGGGGGGCAGGCTGGGCATATGCTCAGTAGCACCCTCTAGTGGAGCCAGGAGGTGGTTCTAGTTTTGTCTCATAAGCTCTCCTGTGCCCAGGAGCTTGGGAAGGAGTAGCTGGAGTGAGGGATAGAGACTTTGAAAGGATAATGATTTCCTCCTCTTTCCACCAACTTCCCCTTGCCCAGCCTCCTAGCATGTCTTGGGGCCTGGAAACTCAGTGCTCCACACAAGCCACTTTCTTGGGAATAAAACTTTGCTTATTTGTTTATTTATTTATTTATTTATTTATTTATTTATTTTGAGAGAGAGAAAGAAAGATGGGGGAGGGAGGGAGGAGAGAGAAAGAAAAAAAGAAGGGGCATGCCAAGACCTTCAGTCTGTTGTGAACAAACTCCAGATGTGTGTGCCCTATTTTGCACATGTGCAACATTGTGTGCTTTTGTCACTGTGCACCTGGCTACATGGGACCCAGATGATTTGAATATGAGTTCTTAGGATTCACAGTGGAGTGCCTTAACTGCTAAGCCATCTCTCTAGCCCTGCTTTTTTTTTTTTTTAATTGGTTATTTCCATCCCAGCAGGCTGGCACAATACAGGGCCACCCAGAGCCACCAAGACCTCAGCAGTCCCCAACACCTAGTAGCATGCTGCTCAGAACCCTGGTGCTCTATGAAACCAGGGTTTCTTTTGCTGAGCTCCGAAGCTTTCTGATGTCTTCCCACGCCCAGCCAGCTTCCTAGGTCCAGGTTCACTAGCCTATCTGACCTTGGCCTACAGTGTGGTTAGCCCCTCACTCATGTGCTGAGCCAGGTACAGTTCATGCATTTTGAAAAACAAAGACCCAAGTTGAGGGCAGACTATAGACGACCCTCAGGAAACAGTGCCTGGGAAACCAGCATAGCCTTCAGGCAGTCAGGAAATCTGTGATTTTGTCTTGAAACTTCTATGTATATTTCAGAGCCTTATGCTCCAGTCCTTCTCCTTGCAACCTGCCAGACCGGAGCCAGTCCAGACGGGCGGCCAGCTGAGGAGGGTGTTCTGGTGGAGGTGGCATCTAATAGGAGGCCTGTGAACTGCACACATTGGAGGCTTAAAGAGAGCAAAAGTCAAGCAGTTCTCAGTAGCATCTGCGGCCAACACACTTGGGCACTGCCGGTGAAAGGAGGGCATAAGGAGGCCAGAGCCTCACACAGGAGAACCTGGCAGGCGCACTTGACAGTATCCAGAATCGAATGTGTCAGCTTTGGGGGCATCAGGAAGCTGTTGGTCATGGGTGAGATTAGCATGTTTAAAAGTTCCCTCTGCAGGCTGTGGATGTAGCTCAACAGCTAGAGTGCTTGCTAGCATGCACAAGGCCCTGAGTTCTGTCCCCAGCCCGCATAACCTGGTTGTGGCCCTGCACACCTGGCATCCTGCGCTGGCAAAGGGGAGGCAGGAAGATTAGAAGTTCAAGACTATCTTTGCCTATATAGCAAGTTCAAAGTGAATATAGACTACATGAGACCCTGTTTCAAAAATAATTAAGGGCTGGGGATATGATCAGTGGTTAAAGGTGATTGCTCACCAGTATCCACATAAAGCCAGATGCACAGCCTGGCACATGCATCTGTAGTTCATTTGCAGGAGGCCCTGGCAGCATGTGGTGTCTTCAGCAATAGGATCTACCTTTCTACCTCAGGTGGACAATGAAGTGCTTTGACAAAAGCCTGTCTTGTTTTGGAGACCTCATAGGTTTCTCCCATCCACAGCCAATGTGCACAGCAACCAAGTTCTGGGTGTTACAGGCCAGAGCCAAATGTTTTAAGGTTAGGCTTCATCCCACCCTCTCCAGGGCCCTTCTTACCAGGTGATCCCCCCATACTCCTGGTGAAGGTTAAATCTTTTAGTCTACTATCCAGGAGAAAGGTTTCTATGGCACCAATTCATTTTGGGTTGAGTTTTGTTGTATATCGTGTATATCATTTGTTTTTTGTTGATAGCCATTCTGAGTGGAGTAAGATGGAATCACAAAGCAGTTTTAATGTGCACTTCCCTGATGATTAAAGATGGTGGCCAGTTTTTACAAGGTTTGCTAGCCATTCACATATTTTCTTTTTTTAGAACATTGCATTCATTTGCATTTTAATAGGATTGTTTGTTTCCTTGATGTTTATTTTTGGAGGTTTTTGTATATTCTAGATTTTAATTCTCTGTCAGATGTGCATAGCTGGGAAGAGTTTTCTCCCATTCTGCATGCTTCCTGTTCATTTGATTGACCATTGCTTGTGCTGCACAAAAGCTTTTTAGAGGCCTGGAGAGATGGCTCAGGAGTTAAAGATCTTACTGGAAAAAACTGAAGACCCAGGTTCGATTACCCAGTACCCACATAAAGTCAGATCCATACATCTGGAGTTTGTTTGCAGTGGCAAGAGGCCCTGGCACACCCATATTCATATTCATTCTCTCTCTCTCTCTTTATTATTCTCTCTGATGTTGCAACTAAATATATGTTATTCAAAAAGCTTTTTAATTTTATGTGGTCCCTTGTGTTAATTGTTGATCTTACTTCTTCAGCAACTGAAGTCCTATTCAGAAAATCTTTACCTGTGCTTTATCTTGTCGTGTACTTACTACTTTTTCCTTTAGCACTTGCAGAGTTTGGGCCTTGTACTGAGTTCTTTTATCCATTTGGAGTTGATTTTTGTGCAGAAGGAGTGTGAGATGGCTGGTTTACTCTGTGTTGGTAGTTCCCACACTCTCCATGATTCACTTATTCCAGTGGAACCTCAACTACTAAGGATTCCACAATTTCCCTAGACAGCACCACTTCCTGCAAACAGCTTGTTAAAACATATGAAGCTGTTTCAAAAATATTTCACATCTAAATGATAAAGACTGGAGTTGTGCAGGGGAAAGTGGGGAAGGGGAGGGAATTATTATGGTTTATTGTCTGTAAGTACAGAAGTTGTCAATAAAAATTTTTAAAAATTCACATCTAAACAATAACATGTACCTTTTCCACTTTAAAAATAATTAAAGCCATAGTAACAATGAGAATGAGAGGCTCGGCTCCAGAAGCTTGATGTCCCGCTGGGCTGTGGACATGGATGTATGCTAGGAAGAAAGTGCTACAGGGTGCTGCAATGGCCTTCTCCCTTGGACTCTAAAATCTTTAATAACTTTTACCTTTTACAGACCTTATCATAACTACACTGAAGCTATTATTTTTCTTTGAATTCATATGGGCTGATTTCCAGTGGATGGTAGCCACTCCCTGGCATTGTGATGCTGTATCAAAATGTTGTTCTCCATAACACCAGAGAGCATGTGACGAATAATTGTGTGTCTGAGAGGAAGAGAACATCACCTCCACTTCCTCCTAAGGCCCTCATCCAATTTCTTATCAGGAAAAAACCAGGTATACTCAAAATGAACAAGGACAAATGAAAGCTGTCAGCCTAGAACTGGCTAATCAATCACCCAAGCAGGACACTCCCTCTCAGGATGTCTGTGTGTTCTGGAGAATTAGGAATACTATGACGCCTATCTCAACATGTAGGTCTGCACAGCAGGCTCCCTGGATTCAGGGCACTCTCAGCCCTCCACAGTATTTTCCTCCATAAGGATCCCTTTGACCAATGCTCACTGTCACCCTAGTAGCATTGTGTTGTTCCGTCACACACTATGCTTTTCTCATAGGCTACTTTCTGCGTCTGGTCTGAATTCATTCCATTTAATGGACATCACCTGACTCAAGAGCCTCAAGGAGGGCAGAGCAAGAAGCCAGACCACTCTCTTCACACTAGGTAGAGACAGCACACAAAAGAAACTGGAGAATGGAGCACTGGAGCTACAGTGGCAGGTGGGAGATAGCAATGGAAAGGGGAAATATTTTAGGTGTGCAATCAGGAAAATGCAAATTAAAAGGACCTAGAGGTTCCGTGTCACCCCAATCAAAATGGCAATCTTTAGGCTGGAGAGATGGCTTAGCGGTTGTTTTCCTGTGAAGCCTAAGGACCCAGGTTCAATTCCCCAGAGCCCACCTAAGCCAGAGGCGCATGAATCTGGAGTTCATTTACAGTGGCTAGAGGCCCTGGCCCACCAATTTTCTCTCTCTTGCTCAAATAAATAAATGAAATTATATATACGTGTGTGTGTGTGTGTGTGTGTGTGTGTGTGTGTGTGTCTTCAAAATATCAAATGATGACAACAATGCTGGAATGGATGTGGAGAAAGAGAAACCCTCATCCACTTGTGGTGGCAGTGCAAACGTGTGCAACCAGTATGGAGGTCAATATAGATACTCCTTAAAAAGTTGGATATGGACCTTCCATTAGATCCAGCTATACTTCTCCTGGGCATTACCCTAAAAACTCTGTTCTTTACTACAGAGACTCTTGCTCAGTCATGTTTATAGCTACTTTATTCACAATAGCTAGGAACTGGAATTGACCCAGAAACCTATCAATAGATGAATAAAGATGTGGTACACACCCACAATGGAATTCTACTCAGCAGTGAGGACAAAAGCAATAATGAAATTTGCAGGAAAATGGGTAGATTTGGAAAAAAATATACTAAGCAAACTCACACAAGTGCGTGTGGTTCCTAACTTGCAATATCTTGAGATGCACACACACTTGATAGACAACTCAAAGAACAGTTAATAAGAGGTAAAAGGATCTTGGAGGAGGGGAAGCAAGGAAGGGGGAGATCCACACAAAACTAAAGTCACCATGAATTTACACCATAGAAAGCTTTCTCCTGGATGGCAAGCTACAAGATTTAACCCTGAAAGGAGTGAGGGGAGATCATTTGGGCATGAGGTCCATTAAGAAAGCCTAATGCTAAAGCCAATGGCTCTGGCTCATAACTCCCAGTTCCAGAAATGGGTTACATCCCACAGTAGCAGAAACTTATGATTCCCCCAAACAAGGCAGGCTCTACCAAAGAACTTGATTACCCATCAGAGCTGAAGCCACCACAAGCTGGTAACACAGGATATCAAGAGTTCATGCTGAAATTTAGGAGGAAACCAGCTCCCAGGTGACCAGCCTTCATATTGCTGGAAACTGGTCCATGAGCTCCCAGAGGAAATGGTCAGCAAGGTTGTGAAAGGGCAGGGGATCAGATTAGATGCAAATCACCCAGCCAGATAAGATGTACACTCTTGTACAATAGTGGACCACAGTCCTGACTTGATAAGATTCCTGCTCATTGGGAAAGAACTCATAGCTGGTACTGGGAAACACGTCAGAATCCTAAGGAGGAAATGGTCATAGACCCCAGAGAAAAGCTCCCTCTAGTTTTTGGTAAAAAGTAGTGGCTTACATGCATCAAGACATCTCTTCTTTAACTGTGCTTATCCCCTTTCATCCATGATGCCTATACTCTTGGTTGGAGAATCTGTTTTCCTTTTTTTTACAGAAGGCAGTGTAGAGCAGGAAGAACCAAATCCATCAATATGACAATAAAAGATAGTTGACTTCCTGTCATGAATTGAGCCACGTTTGGACATCAGCCAGGGACCAGGTGAAACCAGAGAGGAAATGGCGAGTTAAACAAGAGTGCTGCTCTCACTGTGGACAACCTGTGCCAGGGTGATGGTGACAGACCCTGTGGATACTCACAACATATCAAAGCAGAAATCCAGAAGGTGCTGAAAGTTCAATACTAAAGTAGACTTCCATCTGCCAAGGCTCAGGGAACACTGCAGAATAGGAGGTGGGTAGATTGTAAGGGCCATAGGATGGGAAGACATGACCAGAGACATTTCTCCCATACAGTGACTGCTGCTCTCATAACTCATAACCTAGAACCCCATCATCAGTACCAGTAACTCCACTGAGAAGGGCCCTCTGTGGACTGGAGGCAGATAGGAGGGAATATAATAGGATAACATGAGGGGAATGGGACCAACACATGATTTGTCCATACATCAAAGTTTCTAATTCATAAAAACTATACTTTTTAAAATAAGTGTCCAGAAATGGTTGCTGAAGTTAGGTAATGATAATGCCCATTGTAATTTAAATATATTTAAATGTACACACACACACACACACACACACACACACATATTATTAGTTATCTATATAATATTTTTACAGCCATGTTGGTACCATTGTTAGCTTTCCCCCTGTCTCCCTCCCTTGGGGAATGTGGGTCTTGCATTGTGGGGATAGCCGTCAGTTATGGGGATGAGGCAATGTCTCTGTCTCTAATGTCTCTAATGACTCAACTTATGGCTCTACCAATCTTTCCGCCCTCTCTTCTGTGAGTTTCCCTAAGCCATGTTGGGTTCATTTGAGGTCTATTTCAGTGACAAGGTCATGGGAGTCTCTGTGTCTCTGGATCTCTGGTTTGGTAGGAGTTGAGTGTTCTCTGTGTCTATCTTCTTCACTCCTGTGCAGATACCAGGTTCACTGAGAAAGCAGCAGAGGCTGGACAAAGTAGCACACACCTTTCATCCCAGCAGAGTGAGGCACAGTGAGTTTCAGATCAGCCTTGTCTAGAGTGAAACCTTACATTGGGAATAAAAAAATATATTTTAAATGCACATGTATACATGGTGCCTCATTTGTATCAAAAAGTTCCTACTACAGAGCTAATATAACACATTCTTTTGGGAGTACTTGACAGCTAATATAGAATCCATGCTTTTGATATGCAGTTATAGCTACATGAGGGTTTCTGGCCGGGAATGAGTGGTTACCTGGCTTGGACATCTATGCCCTAGACTGTCATGTGACCCTTGTGTAGTCTTGTGAGAAAATGGCCAGAGGAGTCTGGGGAGGGAGTGGACCCAGTCTCTCCAGGCCCAAACTAGGCACCCTCTCCCAGCATTCTTGTCACCCAAGCCTCACATACTTGGGATGCAGCAAGAGAACATCTTTCTTTCTTTCTTGAGTCTCTCAACTAGCACATGCCCAAAGGCTGCTTCTGAGCAGTCGGCTTTCTGGCTACCAGGATTCCACATTCAGTTGGATCTCTTGTCAAGGAAGTGAGATCACTTCCCAGCTCCCCTTACATTAGACTCTTGTTCAGAACAGACTTTTCCTAAGAACCCCTGGGGTACTGACTTCTTGCCTCACACTTGCATGTGCTAAACTAACAAGACACAATTAAACCAGCACAAATGCAACCTCTCTGTTCCTACTTCTACCACAGGGATTACTGAGGTGGCAGCCCTTACTCTGAATGTTTACCTACACACATAGAAATGCACATGGACAAAAGTCCATGGAGCAGGGACCACACAGCTATCTGTTTTCCAAATGGCTGATGAGCTTATCCCTCTTTTCCCATTGGAAAATGAGAATAAAAACAACAATAAGGGTCACTTAGACTAGAATTCTTTTTATCAATAAGAAAAGTGAAAGGTAGAGTTGACATCATATAAGCTGCTTGTTGATCAATAGATAAATGAATGCTCATATTAAATAGACTACTAATAATACTTTGCTCAATGGCTAACAACACTTAAATGAACCATCACTTTGGCATTTCCACTGGTCAAGAATTTGAACTGCCTTTTTTTTTGCCATCCTTACTGGCAAAATAAAGGCCCTGCCAGGTGTCCTAGATAGTTCCTAGATAGGTGCCCTAGCCTGGTGGAAGCACACTGCTATGAGAGAAGCTGGGGTTCAGCACTGAACATCAGGACTTTTAATTTCCCTGGTTAACTAAAGTCTCCTCTGTTCCTATAACAACATGGAATAACAGCAAAAGTGTTCTCTTAATGCAATACAGGGTGAAGAACACCAAACAAAATATTAAGGGCACATTAAAACACTCTTTCTTTCTTTCTTTCTTTCTTTCTTTCTTTCTTTCTTTTTTTTCTTTTGGTTTTTTGAGGTAGAGTCTCACTATAGCTCAGGCTGACCTGGAATTCACTCTGTAGTCTCAGGTTGGCCTTGAACTCATGGTGATCCTCCTACCTCTGCCTCCTGAGTGCTGGGATTAAGGTTTTGTGCCATCACAACTTGCTAAAACACCTGTTTTGCTTCTGCTGTTAACAGCAATCTCATCTTCCTCCTTCCACTAAACAGTGCTGAGAACAGGACTGAGGAGATAGCTCAGCAGTTCAAGGTGCTTACTACCAAAGCCTGCTATCCTGGGTTCAGTTCCCCTGTGCCCATATAAAGCCAGATGCACAAAGTGATGCATGCATCTGGAGTTTGTTTGCAGTGACAAGAAGCCCTGTTGAGCACATTCTCATTCTCTCCCTTTTTCTCTGTAAATAACTAAATAAAATATGAAAACTAAGAGTGCTGAGAATATTAGCTCAATACACCAGGGAAACAAAGATTTGGTCTTGCTAAATCCCACTTCCCTTGTCATACAAGATTCTAATTAAGACAAATTTTGTGCTAATGTTCTGAGTTTTTTTTTTTTTTTTTTTTTTTTTTTTTTAACCAGCAAAGGATATGACTTGCCATTAAATTTCAGAAAATATTTATATCTTAGACAGGGGAGCATTGAATAAATCTTACTGTTATCCTTTTTATGGGATGTACTTTTATTCAAGGTTCAGGAAAGACAGTTTCTTAGCTTAGTTTTAACTCTTAGGTTATGACAGAAGTAGACAGGATTGGAGTTTTGTAATCTGTGTCTCGAGTCCAGGACACTATTGCAATTATGCTGCTGCAGTTTGTGAGCATTCTGACTATCTTAGGGATAAAATCTATCTGGGACCTGTCGATAAGGACTCTCAATGCCTTTTTTCCTATATACAAGATAAAGGATTTTTCTAAATCAAGAATGTTCAAGATCAATGCTTTAAATAATAGTTTATTTGTCTCCAGGGCATTCCTATGAGCACTGGTTGCTACAAATATTTATTTAGAAATAAAGGGGGGTGGATAGATGGCTCAGCAGTTAAATTGCTTGCCTGGGTAACCTAATAACCCAGGTTGATTCCCCAGTACCCACATAAAGCCTGATGCACAAAGTGGCACATACATCTGGTGTTGGTTTGGAGTGGCTGGAGATCCTGGCATGCCCATTCTCTCTGCCTGTCTCTCTTCTCTCTATCTCCCATTGCTATCAAAAAAAATCATTAGCAATTTAGAAATGAAGGGGTCCTGGCCTTGAGAAATCAAGCTAGAACTGAGATTGAAGTCTCCTTCTGCGGGCTACTTGTCAGAGTGCTGGTAATGCTATGCAGTCTGCTGGGGGAAAATCCATCAGTGGTCTTAACCAGCAGTTGACCCTGTAAGTTATACAAGTAGCCAGCCAGGAAAGATGTGTTCACTATTGCAAAAGTGGCATGTCTGTTATGGGAGTAAACAAATGCTCTCAGATTGGACTTCAGGACCACTCCACACGAGGGAATTTATACCTTGTACTAAAAACCTAGTTAAAAGTCTATGCTTGAAATGTCATAATTCTTAAGGGGGGTTGGAGAGGGAATTTACTACTGTTTTTTGGCTGAGCTAAATAGATATATTTTACTCACCAAATAGCCTTCTTAATATTTATGTTAATGGCCATGTATTAGCACTACTTTCACTTTGTGGTGCCTACTGAGGAGACTCAAAACTTATCAAAGTACTGAGAAGTGACGGTGGAATGCTGCACTGTAAGTGACACATGTCTATCATACTGTCTTCCAGACACATGGCCCTTGCAAGCATAACTTCACAACAGGTGCCATTACCACACAAGGCCTGCATAATGCATCCATCAATATGTGGTCATGGATGATGGAAGAGGAGGAAAATGATGTAAAATAGCAGATGGAGGAGTTGGAAAGAAGAGGAGGGGGCTGAGTAAGCAGTGAGCTATTCACACAAGATAACAATATGCAGTAGTTGTTTACTTATTTATTTCTTTATTTGATAGAGAGTGAAAGAGGCAGAGAGAGAGAGAGGGAGAGAATGGGTGCACAAGGGCCTCTAGCCATTGTAAACAATCTCCAGATGCATGAGCCACCTTGTGCATCTGTATTTAGATGAGTACCGGGAAATTGAACTCAGGTCCTTAGGCTTTTCAGGAAAGCGCCGTAACTGCTCAGCCATCTCTCCAGCCCTGCAGCAGTTAAAAATATAGTGATGAGCCAGGCCTGGAGGGCCAGGCCTGTGATCCCAGCCACACAGAAGCTTGAGACTGAAACATCAAGAATTCCAGGACAGTCTTGGCTAAATAATAAATTTGAGGCCAGTCTAGGCCACCTCAGACCCTGTATCAATACTCTAAAACATACAAAAAAAGTAAAAATAGGGCTTAGGACTATAGCTAAGTAGTACAGTGCATATCAAGAATTCACAAGGCCCTGGTTCCATCCCCAGAAAAACAGCAAAGAAAAACAAAACAGGCTGGGGCACTGCTCCGTGGATAAAGGTGAAATCCAGAGTTCAATTCATTAGATCCACCTAAGGCAGGAAAGTTGTGAATGTATCTGTGACACCGATGTACATATGACAATGACAATGGGAGGCAGAGTCAGGAAATCCAAAGCTGGTGGGTCAGCTAGTCTGACATTCATTTGCAGTCTAGCAGGTCATTTGCAGCAGGAAGAGACCCTGTCTCATAGAAGATGGAGCTCAGGAGCCTCACAGATGAGCTCTAACCTGCACATGCACAGTGGTGCATGTCCCCCTCCCCCAAAATAACAAGCAAAAAAAACTCACAATTCACACTCTGGACTACCAGAGTGAGCGTTAAAAAATGGCGTGCAGGTCATAGCAAGATGGCTCAGTGATTGAGACATTTGCCTAAAAAGCCTGTGAACCCAGAACTGATTCCTCAATACCTGCATAAAGCCAGATGCACAAAGAGGTACATCTATAGGGAGTTCCTTTGCAGCAGCTAGAGGCCATGGCATTCTCTCTCTCTCTCTCTCTCTGTCATTAACTCCCCTATTCTGCATACAAACAAATAAAAACATTTAAAAAAAGAACAGCATGCATGGTATGCAAATGGAATGGGGATTAAAAGTGCTTCCGGTTTAAGCATGAGGTTGTCTTGGGCCAGATACTGTCATGTTTCACACCCCAGAACCCACATAAAAACCTGCACATGGCCATACAGATCTGTAACCCCAGTCTATGTGGCATAGGCTGGAGAATCACTGGAGCTTGTTGACCAATATTAGCTCCACATTGAGTGAGAGACCATTCTCCAGGAAACACACAGATGAGTGAAAATACCTGAAATCTTCCCCCAGTATCCACATGGGGCATGCATCTTCACACATGTGCATAAGCCACACATCACACAACACAATTCTCTACAGACACATATATGCTGCAGTTGTTACATTCCCACTGCTGAAATAAAATACCTGACTTTTAGCAAGTTCTAGGTGGAAAGGTTTTATCTTGGCTTATAATTTTGAGAAGATGCTTCATTATACCAGGGAAAGTACAGCACAAACAAATCGCTGGGAATCACATCTTATCACATCAGCTGAGAGGAAGCAGACAGTGAGCTAGCAAGCACTGGTACTACCCTTAATCAAATCTATCCATCTGTCCATTGTCTCATCCATCCACCAGTCCATCTGTCTATCCATTAATCCATCTATTCATCCATCCACCCATCCAAAATCTGTTCATGCACACAAACAGCCATTAACTCAACCCTTTAACTACCTTAAACTATTTTATTATATTTATTTGAGAGAGAGGGAAAGAGGGAGGGAGAGAGAGAGAGAGAAAGAAAGAAAGAGAGAGAAAGAGAGGGAAGGACATTTCTGGGCCTTCGGCCACTGCAGATGACCTCCAGGTGCATGCACCACCTTGCACATCTGGCTTACATGGGTCCTGGAGAATTAAACCTGGGTCCTTTGACTTTGCAGGCAAGCACCTTAACCACTAAGCCATTTCTAAATCCCCATTTACCCACTTTTTAATTTCTGTATACATCCACCCACTTAACTCATATCATCATCCATATATTTATGAACAGATTAAGTCATCAATGTACCTATATCCAACCATCCATCCATCCATCCATCCATCCATCCATCCATCCATCCATGAACATCACCATACACACACTCATCAACTTCTCCATACGTCCACCAACTTATTCTTCCATCACCCAGTTATCTATCTATTCATCTACCCATCTTTACCTCTATACATCCATCAATGCATATATACCCATTCATCCACTCCTCGAACCATACCCATCTATCACCTAGTTATCCATCCCTCCATTCATCCATCAATACATTCTTCCACCTACTCGTTTTTCCATTCATCACCCACTCATTCATCTTTCCACCCACTCACATCCAGTAACACATCCCTACATCTACCCACCCACTCAACTATGCATCCATTCATCCTTAATCCATCCATCTCTCCATCCATCCACCACAGATTATGCATCATTCATTGCACACAACTGTTCTACATATTGGGAATACATCAGTGCATGGAACTATACCAGATCCCTAGCATCATGGGGCTGGCTTTGCTGGTATGGGTGACCAGCATAAGACACATTTGCAGAGCTATGAGTCTTGACAAGACCGTGAAAGATATGACTTCTATAAGGATAAGGAAACCAGGGAGGCCTTTTCCAGATAAGGATGCCCAATGTATGGAGAAGGGTCTAGTTTATAGTGTAGAAAGGGTGCTCCAGGCAGGGGACACAAGAACAAGGATGGGTTCTAGAAAAAGCTGGTGCCTGAGGTATCCTGGGGAAGGACAAACGGAAGGCTCAGGGTATACTGTGCTCATTAGCAGCTGGGCCTGGAGCAGCCTCAAAAGGACAAGGATTCCAGTGCTGCCTCCCCAGGGATTCCACTCCATCCCCACCCAGAGGGGTCCTTGACCCAGGGCTCTACTTGGTGCCACCAAAACCCCCGTCCAACCCTGTAATCCTGTTGGAAGGATCTGGGACCTGCAAACTCAAGAGCCGTGGCACAGTCTGGTTAGAACCCCAGGGAGCTCACACCTCGGTTTCCGATTCAGAGGAGAGGGGATATTAGCACCACTTAGGGCCTGGGTGTCCCCCAAATTCATGTTCCTGTGCTTTTTAATCCTTTCTGGTTCGGTTTGGCTTTGCTTTTTATTTTTAGACAGGCTCTCAGTAGCTCAGGCTGACTTAAAGTCTCAGTCCTTCTGCTTCAGCCTTCCAAGAGTTGGGATCAGAGGATTAAAACATCATGCCTGGCTAACAGTTCTTTCTGAAACAAGTGGGCCCTTCTGTCTCCAGTGAAAATTCTCATGGGTCCCCAGGCTCTGGACTTGAAGCCCACCCCTCACTCAAATGGCAGAGAGGTTGCGTCAAATTTGATTTGATTGTTTTCAAAAGATTGTTTTCAAAGAGTTTATAAAAAATTGAAATAGTTTTCTGTGCCTGAAACTTGTGAGAAATGACATTAAAATGAATACTTATTTGAGACAGTCACAACCTGTGCAATGTTAGGCCACTTGATGGCCCTGGAGGGCCTAAGGAGTGTAACCCTCTCTACATGTTACTGTCCCAACCACTTCTCATCACCCACCCATTAGATGGTCAGCCTGCAGACCACTCATTCCCCATGCCACCTGCTCACACAGGTGTCTATCTGAGCTTTTGTATGTTTGGGACCTTTGGAAAAATTTTGCAAAAGAGAAGAAAAGTGTTTGCAGAACCCATGAAAATATGGGGGGCTCAGAGTCCAGTATCCAGCAGAACCTTGAGGAGAGGTGTGTGCTCAGGCTGTCAGGGCCATGCAGAGAAGAGGGGACACCAAGGGTTAGGATTTAATAATAAAATGGCTCCTAACTCTAAGATGGAGACAGGCTGCTTCATGATCTCCTGTTAAATGGTGTCTTCAAGGTGGAGGTGTAGACTGGTGATAGTGCTACCTTCTTGACACATAGTATGTGGTGGTTTGAATGAAGTGTCCCCCATAAACTTGTGTGTTCTGAATGCTGGGTCCTTAGCTGGTGACAAATTGGGAACTTTAGCCTCCTGGGGGTGTGTTGTTGGGGGAAAGCTTATGGTTTCTATAGCCAGTGTCTTCTTGCCAGTGTTGGGCACATCCTCCTGCTGATCTGGTCCACCTGATGTTAGCCAGGAGGCAATGTCCAGCCTCTACTCATGCCATGGTTTCCCCTGGCATCATAGAGTGTCTCCTCCAGTCCATATGCCAAATAAAAAGCCTTGCTTTTCATCAAGTGCCTTCTGCCAGCAATGCAAAGATTACTGCTATATAGTTGATGCTGGGTTCAATTCCCAGCAGTAATAACTAGTGCTTTATATAACATGAGTTATGAGAAAAGTGGGGGCTGAAGAGATCACTCAGCCTCAAAGTACTTTCCCTGAGAAGGTGAGGACTAGAACTCCTTTCCAGGATGCACATAAAAGGCCAAACATGACCTCCATGCCAGTCACATCAGTGATGGGGAGAGCTGAGACAGGAGGAGAGTGGGGGCTACCCGGTTAGCCAGTCTATCCTAAAAACAGCAAGCTGCAGGCTCAAGACAGACAGTCCAGGGAATTGAAGAGAGGAGCAACAACCCAGTATGGTGGTCCACACCTTTAATCCCAGCACTTGGGAGGCAGAGGTAGCATGTTCAATGTGAGTGCAAGGCCACCCTGAGACTATTCTGTGAATTTCAGATCAGCCTGAGCTAACATGGGACACTACCTCAAAAAAAAACAAAACAAAAAAAAGGGGGGGCTGGAGAGATGGCTTAGTGGTTAAGGCATTGGCCTACAAAGCCAAAGGATGCTGGTTGAATTCTCCAGTACCTACCTAAGCCAGATGCACAAGGAGGAGCATGCATCTGTGTCGCGACTGCCTCGACCAGCAAGGAAGACGCAACACTTGGACTCTTCTTTCAGCAGTTTATTCAGAACAGCCAACCCTGGTAAGCCACGTGGTGAATGCAGATAGGTCCACATATGCGGAAGCAAGCCTAGATCACA